>CM076584.1:246216284-246809429 GCA_034641835.2 Pinus albicaulis | reverse complement strand
AGACTACAGATTGGGGGTTACCTTTTGTGTCCAGTTTTTGAAGGCTAACTAGAAACCCTTTTTTATTGGAAGTATAAGAACAAATGAAATAAAACAGATGAATATTTAAACACTCCTTCCTCTGGTAATTTAACTAGTTTCTCATGGATGGCATCTGATAGATATTGAGCAAAGTTAAATGTTGAAGCTGGAGGTTGTCCTGGGAAGAATATGGATAGAAAACCTAGGATAGAAGCATCTACATATTCATTAGTAAAGTACCCTAAAACAAAAGACAACATTGTGACAATATCTATGGTTCTCTCTGAAAAAATGGAAGTTCAGTATGGAGGGTTACTCTTTGGTTTCTAATGATGGAGGAAGAAAGGTTTTGTTGACGGGAAAATATGTCCGGCCAACAGTAGGGGATCTCCCCGGTAGAAAGTCCCAATTAGACTTTGAACCGTTTGGAGTAGGGATCCCGTCCGGGGTGTGGGTCCGGCTACCGCTTAAATGACTATCTCTTCGGTTTCAAGCAACCTGATTGAAACTGCAAACATACACTCATTCACACGATACAAAATACATGACTGATGTATTAAACCAATATATAACACTGTGCGTAGCAAGGTAATAGACATAATGCATACACTCAAGAAATGTCGTTAGCAAAACATCTATGAGGCATGCATGCAGAATGATCTAACCGCCAAAGAAACAGTTCTTTGTGGCAAGAATATCCCTTAACTTTCCGAAGGATATAACGAAATGCTAATAAAACAGTTCATTAACATTCATCATGAGGTAAATAGTAAACTTGAGCATCATCAACACAATCACAGATAGCTATGGTGCATGAATGATACTTTTAAATAACACAGATTCATTAATCAGAAGATATTCTGAAACTGTACGCAGAATACACACAATGTTGTCACAGCTAAACACATCATCCAATCAAAGGGGTTTTAACATGTATTGTATTTCATATATCAAGAGTATGCTTCTTCAGTTACAATGCAATAATGCCTTTCAGTCCAAAAATAGCCCTCCTACAATGTTCCCCACAGGGGTATTTATAGATTCAACAGACGCACTTATGGCTTTCCGACGGTTCAACTTCCCGACGGTTCAGCTTCCTGTTTTCCAAAATTGCGACCTGCGACCTGGTCGCAAATGCGACCTGCGACCTGGTCGCAGATGAGACCTGCGACCCAGCGTTTGAACTATGGAGGTGGTCGCGCAACTGAGGTTTCTGGAACGTCGGCTTTCTTGCCTTTGAGGAAGTCTCTCCAAGTCTGGTAATCTGCCGTTATAGGAGCGACGAGAGGGCTTTCCTCTTTTATCCGGTGCATACATTCTAGAGCATTCGGCACCAGAGTCTCCTTCTTCTGGGAGATCAGCATTGAGAGAGAAGCAAGCTTGGTGTAGATTTGCACTGGAGTGACAAGCAACCGGTTCAGATTCTCTTGTGATGCCTCGAATTCAGGTGCGGCAGCAGCTTGTCTTACGGGCTGCAGAAAAGACTGAATTTCCTGCTCTACCTGCTCCCAGCCTTTAGTTTCATTTAGTGCCCCTAATGATGGAATGTGATGAAGAGCGTTCATGGAGTCGATACCACTGATTAGGTGATTATACGCAGACACTACTTTGTCCAGATCTTTGGACAGCTTGTCTTTGGATTGCATACTCATCTGAATCTGCACTTTTTCCTCTTGCATATGACTCCAATCCTTTCGAGGCACGTGTTCGGGAGCTTGCTGATACTGGGCTGTCCAATTCATCATTTTGTCCAAGGCTGTCGAGGCTTCCTTGAGTTGTTCGTGTTTCTTCTTGGTTTCTTCCCGTGCCTCTGCCAATGGGGCCACTGTTTGTTTCAGGGTGAACATTTCCTGGTATACTTGCCTCATTGTCATCTCCAACATATCACATTCCTTCTTGACCGCCAGTGGGACCTCATTCACTTGAGCGGGCCTACCCTAGAGCTGGAGCATCTCATTTTCTAGCCTTGATTTCTCCTGCTCTGCCGCTTTTAGCCGGTTCTGTAAAGAAATAATCTCTCTGCTCATCCTTGTGACATTTTCTTCTGTGGCTGCGGCAAAAGCGGTGCCTGCTGACGCTATCATAACCGGATTTGTCCTTGTGTCTGGGACAATGTCCTTTCCGGTGGAGACTGTGGAGATGGCAGGGTAGCCTGACGTCAAGGATTTCCTCTTCTCTTGCCGTATCTTGAAAGATAATTGGTCAAAGGTTAATCTAGTCAAGTCGAAGACTTCTTCTTCTTGCTCCCCCAGAAAGTCATCAACACTGAGGGCACTTCCCGCGCCACCTGCGAGAATATTCAGGGGAGATAGATCAATGTCATCTATGAGCTCGTCCTGTACATCCTGTGTTTGACCTTTTTCTTTCTCCTTTTTCCGGCGCTCCGCCTCCGCCTTGTCATGTTCTTCTTTCTTCCGGCGTTCGGCCTCTGCCTCTGCTTCCTTTTCCTGTTTCTTCTTCCTCTTTGCCGCGGCGGCCTGTTCTGCCCTTTTCTGACGCTCGACCTTATCGAGTTCCTCTTTCAGTGCCTTTTCTGCTGCCGCCTGTGCCTCCTTTTCCTGTCTTTCTTTCTCCTCTTCCTTTTTCTTTTTCCGTTCCGTTCTGGACTCTTTCTTGCGTTTCTCTTCCTCTTCCTTTTTCTTCTTCTCCTCTTCAAATTGGGCCTGGGCTTCTGTTTCCCTTTGCTGATCTGCAGTGTCAGGTCCCGTACCGGTCGGTGTTCTTTTATCTTTGGAGGAGGAAGAACCTCCAATGTTCTGATACTCTTCTCCTTCTCGGTCAGGGTCGATTCCTGGTGCGAGATGCCGGTTTGCGTGATACCAATTTCTTCTCTCATCCTCATCCGGGCACTCGACGTGTTGATAACTCCATCTGAAATTGGCCCTTTTACAATGTTCGGGAACTATCCTGACTGGATCGTAATTTCGGCGGTCCAGATTTCTGAAGTGATAGCTTTTCACCTTTTCCCCTTCACGCGCTACTTCTCTGGAGTCTTTGACCGTATAGGAACCAATGGTGAGAGGTAGAGCAGGCCAAGGTTTCTTCCTCCCTTTGGCAAGGACGTTAGAGAAACCCAAGGTCATCTGAAAACACACCTCTTGTATGAGCACCTTGTCGGTAACAAACTTAGGTAGAGCGTGTGGTGCTTTAAACGAGCCAAATACTCGGATGATTGTGAATTCGGCGAATGGGAACCAGTGTGCCACCTGACCCAGTGTTTCCATTGCTCGCCAAGACATGCAGGGGGTGTCCTGACCAAATAGTTTCCCGTAGAGGGCGGGAATGAATATGTGAGAGATTTGTTCGATGTCTGACTTGTACCTGGATTCCCAGAATACCCTGGTCTGTAAGTGTATTGCCTGGGTCTGTTCGGGGTCCCAATTATGTGGCCATCCCTCAACATGCATCTGGGCACAGACATCATCTAACAGATACGAAGCCATGTAGAATTCTGATGGCGCTCCCTCAGCTTGGGCTAAAGCTGAGGCCAAATTTGTGTGCATGGAGCCCATTAATATTCCTGCCCAATTGAAACGAGTGCCGTGGACTGTTACGTGTTCCATGATGGTTGCCCATGTTCCGTTGAATGTGGTGGCGTCCGAGCGCCCATATATCCTGCACAGCATGGCGGCAACTAGCTTATAAACCTTCCTCAGACTGGCCACCGGGTACTCCTGGTCCTTTTTGATCTTAAATTTGTCTGGTTCTGCCCACCATCTTCTGATCGTGTCAACCATCGACACTTCATTTGCAGCAAACCATCTTGGGGTGAAATTCACCTCTGCTTTGGGTAGCGAGTAGTAGACCTGTGCTCTTGAACTTTCCAATGTTGCGAAAGCTTTCCCTGCACTATCTCGGATTGTGAAGCTTTTCGGATCAGTCTTCTGTATGATCCAGTCCAACATCTCGGGGCACGGAAAGATGGCAGGATGCGACCCGACTAGGTGCAATCTGGACCTTTTTACTTTCAGGTATACTTCACGGTCCGGGAGATCTTCTGGGAAATCTTCGTCTAGCATGGCGAACTCACGGTATACTTCATACCACCTAAGGCTATCCTCCTTTGCGAAGGTGCAAAGGGTATCTTTGTATATTGGTGGCGGAGATATTTGTATGTCTGCGTCTGATTCTTCCTCCACCACCTGCCTGCTTCTCCTTCGGGATACCCGGGGTGCCATATCGCTAGAGTCGGAGGGGACCGGTACTGTGTCTGCTCTGAATTCACCTACTGCATTTAGAACAGAATCACAGGATAAGAAAGACATGATGATAATGGCTAAATAGAGTCTGAACATGCAAAGATAATTTACTGTTCTCTGGGAGTCGCTGGGTCGCTGATCTACAAAAGGACTCACCCGCGACCTCGCGACCTTGTGACTAGGTCGCAGGGTTGCAGAGTCGCTGAGTGGGACTTTTGCGACCTTGCGACCTTGTGACCTGGTCGCTAGGTCGCAGGTCACACTTGCGTTTTGCGCGCGCGCGACCTTGCGACTAAGTGTTTACTAACGGGAAAAATCAGCGGTCTGAAAGGTCCAGAATTTACCATAAGGCACAGCCATGAAGATTTAGGCAAGAGGCGGGTGACCTTGGGGCTTGGGGGAAACAACACGACGATGAGAATCTAAAGAAAAACCCACATCCTTGCCAGTAAATAAATAAGACCGTGGGGAGGCTCGATAATGGCAAGAAATGCTTAAGAGGGAAACATAGGGAGGAAAAGGCAACTTACCCGGAAGAAAACGCGCCAGTCGACCTGTCAGAGCAATTTCGCGGTTTTCGCTGAGAGTCACAAATGCGACCTAGCGACCCGACCTTATATAAAAAGGTCGCACGTGCGGACATTAAATGAGGTCGCAAGTTTTAAGTTTGCGACCTTGCGACCTTCAGGTCGCTAGGTCGCAAAGGTCGCTGAGTCGCTGATTTCTCTAAAACTTCATTTTGCGACCTTGCGACCTTGCGACCTTAAGGTCGTTAGGTCGCAAGGTCGCAAGTTTATAAAATGCTGACTCTTGCGACCTGGAAATCTGTGCGACCTTAAGGTCGCAGAGTCGCATAGGTTGCATGGGTCGCAAATAATGTGTATGCGACTTAGCGACTTGCCTTTAGAACTTCACTTGGATTTTTTCCTTCTTTAGTTTTTAAGGGGGGCTCCAAAAATGTTGAAGTGTGTGATATGATTTTATGTAATTTTTGGAGGGTGTTGTAGGAGCTACAACAAATGGCGATTCACTGTATGAATTCAGAGTCTCTGCTGATGAAGGGTCGATGAGGGAGGGGGGAGGGGTCTAACACTTGCTTGTTCTTTTACCTCAGAGTTTACACTTTCCTCCCTTTGCCATCCCGCTTAGTCGCCTGCCCTTTTGGCTTGTTGGGTGCAGATCAACCGAATTTTAATTCCTCACGCTTCCAGGATCGAGAGGGTCGGGGAAACCTTGGGCCACTGCAGGGTCCGGTACAATTATTTCGTCCTCATGGTGTTGCTCCGCTGCCAGCGAACCTCTCGGCTCCGGCGGAGTCACTGCCTAAAGAGTCGTGAACGTTGCTCCGCTGCCAGCGAGCCTGGTCAGTACCCCGGCGGAGTCGTTACAACACCTCTCTGCGCAGGAAGCCTTTCTCAAACCTTTACCCTTTATTCATGTGCGATTGCACTTATTTGAGAATGTGCCTGTGGCACTTATTTAGATGGGCATATTTTGCCTGGGCGGTTGAGGGATCCCGACTTATTTTGCTTGCAGAGAGGTTGCCCCTGGTCTCATATGAGGACTCGGGTTTTTCCCGGATGACCTGCAATTCTCTTGAGTTAGCCCTGTTCCCTCACGATCCGGCTGCGTCTAGGCAGGACTCTTTTCTACCTGCACCCTTTAAGCTGCTAGGTGGTTCCTTATGCTTGAAGACCCTGGTAAGACCATGTATTATCCTTAGGTGCCTATTACAAGCGTGTTTCGACTACCCCGTGCTTTGCGGGAAGGGCCTTTCATCAGCATAGAACCTCTTCAAGGAGTGATCTGGTTGCGGGCATTTTAGACAAGGTAAAGTCTTTTTCTTTTCTTTTCTTTTCTTTTTTTTTTTTTTTTTTTAACAACAAAAGAAGAAAAAGAAAAAGAAAAAAAACAGCTTCTATAATACAGGGGGAAAACAGCCCTTTGATGGCTATTCAAGTAAAATAGTGTTTGAGATCATGCCCGTTTACCGGGAGGACCTCGGCTTTACCTTCTAAAGTTTGCAATCGGAAAGTATGGGAACCTATCTTTTCTTTAACCTGAAAGGGACCTATCCATAGTGCTTGAAATTTTGCATGTTTTCCTTTCTCTTCGTGCGCCTTATCCCACTTTAGGACAAGATCTCCTACTTCGAATTTTTTATCTCCTGCAGACTTTTTTTCGAACCATTTTTTGATCCGACTCTGGTGGATGGCGAATTTCTCCTGGGTTTTCTGCCTTTCCTCTTCTAGTTTCAGCAAGGTGTCAATGCGGATTTGCAAGGCGGGACAAGGGGTACCGTGGCACTCTTGAGACAACTGTAGAGCGGGGAGAGACAAATTGGGTGGGAGGACGGCTTCTTTCCCATACACGAGAAAATATGGTGAGGTGCCTATTGATGACTTAGGGGTGACGCGATCAGCCCAAAGTGCGTTTTGGAGAGCATTATGCCAGTTTCGTTGGTGAGACAGAAGGGTCTTTTTGATGATGCGGATAAGATTTTTATTTGTTGATTCTGCTAGACCATTTCCTTGGGGGTAGTACTTTGCAGAGTGTTTGAGAAAAATGCCATTTTCTAATGCAAAATCATATAATTTAAAATATGAAAAATACGTTGCATTATCAAACACCAAGGAAGTTGGAACGCCAAACCTGGTAATGATGGAGTGAGTGACAAATTGCATTACCTCCTGATCGTTGACTTGGCGTAATGGTACTGCTTCAACCCACCTGGTGAAATAATCAATGGCCGTCAGAATGTACCTGTGTTGCTTAGAAGAGTGGGGTAAGATCTCACCAATGACGTCCAGACCCCATTGTTGAAAAGGTTCTTCTACTGCTACTGACAATAAAGGAGTAGCCGGACGCGCTTCTCGGCTTGCAAATTTCTGGCATTGAATGCATTTCCGAACATATGCGTGGGCATCTCTGAAAAGGGTCAGCCAATAATAACCTGCACGCATAATTTTATGAGCAGTGGTATCCCCGGTGAAATGACCTCCTGCTGGTCCATCATGTAGCTCGGTTAAAACTTTATGAGCTTCATCATGTTCTAGGCAGCGTAACATTACTCCGTTGGAGTGCTTCTTGAAAAGCTTCCCTTGGATTAAACGGTAAGACACGGCTTTGAGTCTGATTGCATGTTTCTGCCGGGCATCTAGATTTGAGTCCACTACACCGTGTGCCAAATATCCCGAGATATCCGAGTACCAAGACGGGTTCCTTTCCTGAGGCATGACGTCAGTTTGGTACATATCAATTTCTTGCTCCCAATTATCTTCTTCATTTTTTTGGGAACCTGCGGCCTCTGCAGCCATTTGACATAAACCCTGTCCTTTGACTGTGTGTGCCGGCTTAAAATCTAAGTCGTATTCTTGCATACACGCAACCCAGTTCCCTCGTTTCTCGCCCAGTTCCTGCTGCATGAAAAGTGAGCGGACCGCTGGGTGGGGAACGTAAACTGTGACATGGTTTTTCAAAATGTACGGTCTGAAATGTTTGACTGCTTTGTATACCGCATAAGCCTGTTTCTCGATTTCAGGATAATTCAGTTCAGCGCCCTGCAGACCAGTGCTCATGAATGAAATGGGACGCTCGTCATTATCCTTGTCCTTTTGTGTGAGTACGGCTGCTAGGGATGAGTCTCAAGCGAACGTGTACAGACTAAAATCTCTGCCGAAATCTGGGCTCTAGAGGGACGGTGCTTCGGCTATAGCTTTCTTGATCTGGTCGAAAGCTTCCTTTTCGGGTTGATTCCATTTGAAAGTAGCATTTTTCTTTATCATTCCCTGCAGTGGTTTCACTATCTGGGCGAAATCTGATATGAACTTACGTACAAAATTTATCTTTCCCAAAAAGGACTGCATTGCTTTCTTGCTGCTGGGGGGAGAAATCTGTGCAATGGCTTTCGCACGTTCCGGATCAACGACAATGCCCTGTTTGGTTATGATGTGACCTAGCAGATTTCCCTCTGCTACGGCAAAAACGCTCTTCTTTGGGTTGAGCGAGATACCGTATTTTCTGCATCTTTCGAAGATTTTTCTGAGGTGACGCAAATGATCCCCTCGGCGTTTAGAGAATACCGTAACATCATCCAAGTAGACTACCACACTTTGGCCTATCAGGCCCCTGAATGCTATATCCATAGCTCTTTGGAATGTTGCCCCTGCGTTGATTAATCCAAAAGGCATGCGCCTATAAGCGAAAGTTCCCCACTTGGTCCAAAAAGTAGTCTTTAACCTATCTGGTTCGGCTACCAGTACCTGATTGTAACCAGAGAATCCGTCCAATAGAGAGAACATCTCTGACCCGGATACTGCCTGTAATATTTGTTCCATAGGGGGAACTGGGTAATTGTCTTTACTCGAGGCCCTGTTCAAGTTTCAGAAATCTACACATAGGCGAATTTCACCTGACTTCTTCCGTACTGGAACCAAATTGGACACCCATGTGGAGTGGCGAACTTTGAAGATAATGCGGGCATCCAATAGTTTCTTAAGTTCCTTTAGAATCAGTGGCTCCATCGTAGGGTGTACTTTCCTAAGCTTTTGTTGAAAGGGTTTTACATTTTCTTTGATCGGTATCACGTGTTGTATGATTCGAGTATCGTATGTGCGTAATTCCTCATATGTCCACGCGAAAACGTCACGATACTTGCGAAATAGCTGAGTGAAATCCAGGGCCTCCTGGGGGGTGCAGTCTTTTCCGAGGTTGACGAATTTGGGATTATCCTCTGATCCCAGATTCACTTGTCGGTGAGCTAAAATAGAGCTCTGTACTTTTGCATTTGGAGGCCCACGGAACCGATTTTGCAGATCGAAAAGCTTTTCCAGTGATACCACCCCTTTAGGTATGGGATTTCCTTTGATTTGCTCGTACTCCTTTTGTATAGCTTGGTCGTGCTCATCTTCATCTATAGCAGCATCTTTGAATATCTCTGAGTTGCACATAAACTCCAGCACCTGTTGATCATCGTCAAAAACACGCAGATTAGTGATATTGTCTGGCACGGAGGGTTTGTACATAACTTCAATGGAAAAAACGTCCCTCAAAGGGGTAAACCTGGCGGCAGCATTAGCTAGAGTGTCTGCCGCTGCGTTATGCATTATTAGAACAGATTTAATTCCAAAAGCGTCAAAAGCGGAAATTAATCGCCATACCTCTTGCTGATACGCCTTCAAATGTGGAGATAAACAGTGAATAGTATTGCGTAACTGCCGAGTGATGATTTCGGAGTCTCCAATGACCCGCAAGCATTTTACCTTCAAATCCAGCGCCTTTTTAAGCCCAAGGATCAAAGCTTCATACTCAGCGGTGTTGTTAGTGCATTGGAACTCAAGTCGGCAGGAGACTAAGAATTTTTTCTTATGCGAGTCAAGCAAAACGCAACCAGCGCCAGAACCATCGAGATTCTTGGAACCGTCGTAATACAATGTCCATACATCATTTTCCGGGTCCTTGGGGGCAGTGGCTTGCGGAGGGACTTCGGCTGGGTGTGATACAGTTGGAGTTTCTTCCTCAGCGACGAGTGTCATTTCAGAAAGAACCTCGGGGCCTACTGCGGACTGGGGAGGTTGGAAGCATCCAAAAATGGAATCTAGAAAACACATACCAAGCTCCTCCTGGGCGAAGCTGATGGGTTCATTTGTGGCATCCAAATCAGTTACAGTGTGTTTCATGTAAGGCTCACTTTCGACTCTGATTTGGTTGTTCCTCCCTTTATAAGGTAGCCATAAGTGAGACCAGTCTGTGGCAAAGTATCCTTGCAATTTGCTAGACCAGTCTCTACTAAGCAGTACACCATAGGCTTCTGGGATGTCAACAACCACAATATCAATACATTGATGAACCCTAGAGTCGGATGAGAGGCGGATGATAACATTGTTCAATTCTCCGACCGCTGGTACTTGTGTCCTATCCAGTTGAATGATTTTTGCATTAGTTTTCTTCGGGAGGATGTTGAGTTTCTTACACACAGAGAGAGGCATGACATTCGTGGACGCACCAGAGTCAACGAGGCAGTTGTGAACGTTGAAGTTAAACATCTCAAAAGATAAGAGAAAAGGAGGGGTGGATCCTCTCGAATTTGTGTTGACAGCGTTCACTATAGATTGGATATCTGGATTGGTTTGTGCAGACGTGTTGCTGACGTTCTTTGTATTTTGGTTGTTGGCGAAAGCTTTTAGGATAAGTTCCTTTTGGTTCGTGATGCGGGCCAACTCGTAGAGTGAGATATTGGCCCTGGTCTTTTTCATGTCCTCCACTAGGTTGTAGCTAGTGTCGTTGTGGGGACTGGGTTCGGTGGTGGTTTTCGAGGGTTCCACCGGGAGCTTGGTCTTTTGACTCGCTTTGATATTACTATTCATGAGCTTTTCTGGTGTAGTTTGTCCTTCATTTCCGGGAGGAAGAATTTTCCTCAGGAAAGCCCTTTTCTTGTCCTCATATGATTGTTCAGGAACAGAGCCTTTGCTTCTAAGACTGTAGTTTCGAGTGGGCTGAGATTTGGGACTGCCTGCCATGTTAATATCAATAGGAGAAAGACTCCCTTCCCCGCGGATTACATCGAAAGTTAAAACAGAGGCCCCTAATTCCCCATCAAGGAGCGAACCCTCATCTCGATCAGAGACTTCATCCTCTGCCGGGCTTCCTGGAGTCTGATCATCCAAAAGTTGGTTAACCACTGCGGTCATGCTGCCAATCCATTGCGGGCACGTTTTTTCAGAATGAGCAGCTTGGTGAAAAGAGCAAAAATTGTCTTTCCCTATCTCCTCCACGTTGAGAGCGGCACTGGTATTTGAGGGAGGCCTGCTGGCGTTGGGATTGCTTTTCTTGAAAAAGGGTTTCGGGGGTTTATTTGTAGTTGAGGTTTCAACGCCTTTTCTCTTTAAGTCAGAGACCTCATTCGTTAACAGTTTGAGGGTTTTGGCCATACTTTCGAAATCGAAAGTTTCTCTCTCCCTATTTGGGGTGGAAGACTGACCCTTTTTAGTGGTTGGTTTGAGATCGTCCTTCCCGTCATGATCCATGACTCCGATTGACAACATGTCCTTTTCTACCGCGAGGGCAGCGGCGTAATTTGCTGTAAGAGTAGCGCGGGCCTCACGTTTGACAAAAACGGAAATATCCCTAGGGAGGGCTTTAGTATAGTAGTCGATGGTGATAGAATCGTCCAATGCTAAGTTTGGAGGAAATTTTTGCAATATGGTGGCGAATCGTTGGTTAAAATATTTAACTTTCTCCTTTCTGTGACATTTAATGGTGCTTAGTTCTATGAGGAGCATAGAGGGTGTTTTATCCTCTGCAAACTTTTGCAGGAACACAAAACGGAACTGGTCCCATGAAGTGATAGAAGCACTGGGCAGGGAACGGTACCAGGTGGCTGCTTGGCTTACAAGAGTGTGCCGGAAAAGTCGACATGCGACATCATCGGACTGAACTCTCATGATCTGTAGTGACAGATAGAAACTACTAATATGATCTTCCGCTGATGTGCCCTTTTCAGGATCGAATTTAGGAAGATGTTTCTCTGGGTGTCTGGGCATGTCATGAAGGGGACCTAAAAGAGCCAATGGGGATTGGGCCATCCAGGCCAGAGGCTGCACCCTCCTGGGGCGCTGATGATGTCGGGTTTCTGCTTCAGACTCACTTCCCGTCCCGGACACCGATGTTCCTTCATGATGACGAGAGTGTTCATCGCGGTGTCTTTCCCGGTTATTTACGTTCCTAAAAAGCTCCCAATTGTAAGGAGGGGGTATATTTTGGTTTTGGTGGTGATTATGGTTGGCCTGGTGCCTCGGGCCACGAATGATATCTCCTCTACCCCCACGACCGTGGCCTCTGTTGACTCCACCTTCATTTCTTCGGGGCCTATTAACTTCCTCTGCATTCCTTCGGGCTGTGTTACCTTCTCTTTCGTTTCTTCTTTCCCCTTCTCCTTCTCGGGGGGAATAAACATGGTTATTGGTCCACTGATGTAAGTCAGGTTGTGGTTCAGGGAAAGGTTCAGTATCAGGGAAACCTTCACTATCGTGGGTAACGGGGTCATTTTCCTGGACAGCCCGTGCGAGGTCCTCAATCATGGTATTCACAAGTTCAGGTACGGTACGGACTAGCACGCCATTCCGAGTGATGTTATCTGCAGGGGTCCTAGTGTGGGCTAGGAATTCCATGATAGAAGTATACCGTAAATCCCTGATGAGATTACGGGCAACTGGGCGCAAGGCTCTCAGCTGTTCGTTAGTGATTTCGAAGTATCGGGCTTCCACCGTTGGAATATCTTCTAAAGGGGGAAGGGAAACTTCGTTATTTATGACCTCCCGGCGGGGAGTTTGGGATGGAATGTCTGTTGTATGCTGGGAGGATGCCATGGCCCTCCTTCTAGCGCCAAATCTGTTGACAGGAAAATATGTCCGGCCAACAGTAGGGGATCTCCCCGGTAGAAAGTCCCAATTAGACTTTGAACCGTTTGGAGTAGGGATCCCGTCCGGGGTGTGGGTCCGGCTACCACTTAAATGACTATCTCTTCGGTTTCGAGCAACCTGATTGAAACTGCAAACATACACTTATTAACACGATATAGAATACATGACTGATGAATAAAACCGATATATGACATTGTGCATAGCAAGGTAATAGACAGAATGCATAAACTCAGGAAATGTCGTTAGCAACACATCTATGAGGTATGCATGCGAGATAATCTGACCGCCAAAGAAACAATCCTTTGTGGTAAGAATATCCCTTAAATTTCCGAAGGATATAACGAGATGCTAATAAAATAGTTCATTAACATTCATCATGAAGTAAATAATAACTTGAGCATCATCAACACAATCACAGATAACTATGGTGCATGAATGACACTATTAATAACACAGATTCATTAATCAAAAGATATTCTGAAACGGTACGCAGAATACACACAATGTCGTCACGGCTAAACACATCATCCAATCAAAGGGGTTTTAACATGTATTGTATTTCATATATCAAGAGTATGCTTCTTCAGCTACAATGCAATAATGCCTTTCAGTCCCAAAAAGAGCAGCCCTCTACAATGCTCCCCACAGGGGTATTTATAGATTCAACAGCCGCACTTATGGCCTTCCGACGGTTCAACTTCCCGACGGTTCAACTTCCTGTTCGACAAAATTGCGACCTGCGACCTGGTCGCGAATGCGACCTGCGACCTGGTCGCAAATGCGACCTGCGACCTGGTCGCAGATGCGACCTACGACCAGTGTTCGGAACTATGAAGGTGGTCGCGCACTTGAAGCTTCTGGAGCGTCGGCTTTCTTGCCTTTGATGAAGTCTTTCCAAGCCTGGTAATCTGCCGTTATAGGAGCGACAAGAGGGTTTTCCTCTTTTATCCGATGCATACATTCTAGAGCATTCGGCACCAGAGTCTCCTTCTTCTGGGAGATCAGCATTGAGAGAGAAGCAAGCTTGGTGTAGATTTGCACTGGAGTGACAAGCAACCGGTTCAGATTCTCTTGTGATGCCTGCCAATTCCGGTGCGACGACGCTGTCTTACGAAATTCCTGGAAAAATGCAAGATTTCTTGCTCTACACTGCTCGACCTTTAGTTTCATTTAGTGCCCCTAATGACGGAATGTGATGAAGAGCGTTCATGGAGTCAATACCACTGATTAGGTGATTATATGCAGACATCACTTTGTCCAGATCTTTGGCCAGCTTGTCTTTGGATTGCATACTCATCCGAATTTGCACTTTGGTTTCTTGCGTATGACTCCAATCCTTCCTAGGCACATGTTCCACCAGAACAACGTCTTGGGCTGTCCAATTCATCATTTTGTCCAAGGCTGCCGAGGCTTCCTTGAGCTGTTCGTGTTTCTGCTTGGTTTCTTCTCGAGCCTCTGCCAATGGGGCCACTGTTTGTTTCAGGGTGAGCATTTCCTGGTATACTTGCCTCATTGTCATCTCCAGCACATCACATTCCTTCTTGACTGCCAGTGGAACCTCATTCACTTGAGCGGGTCTACCCTGGAGCTGGAGCATCTCATTTTCTAGCCTTGATTTCTTCTGCTCTGCCGCTTTTAGCCGGTTCTGTAAAGAAATAATTTCTCTGCTCATCCTCATGACATTTTCTTTTGTGGCTGCAGCAAAAGCGGTGCCTGCTGACGCTATCATAACCGGATTTGTCCTTGTGTCTGGGACTATGTCTTTTCTGGTGGAGACCGTGGAGATGGCAGGGTAGCCTGGCGTTAAGGATTTCCTCTTCTCTTGCCGTATCTTGAAAGAGAATTGGTCAAAAGTCAATCTGGTCAAGTCGAAGACTTCTTCCTCTTGCTCCCCCAGAAAGTCATCAACATTGAGGGTACTTCCCGCGCCACCTGCAGGGATATCCAGGGGAGATAGATCAATGTCATCTATTAGCTCGTCCTCTATATCCTGCGTTTGACCCTTTTCTTTCTCCTTTTGCTGGCGCTCTGCTTCCACCTTGTCATGTTCTTCTTTCTCCCGGCGTTCTGCCTCTGCTTCTGCTTCCTTTTCCTGTTTCCTCTTCACTCTGCGCAGCGCTTTGTTACCGCCTTTTCGACGCTCGACCTTATCGAGTTCCTCTTTGAGTGCTTTTCGGCTAACACTTTGTTCCTCTTCTCATCTTTCTTTCTCCTCTTCCTTTTCTTTTTCGATTAAGATTCGACTCTTTCTTCGTTCTCTTCCTCTTCCTTTTTCTTCTTCTCCTCTTCAAATTGGGCCTGGGCTTCTGTTTCCCTTTGCTGATCTGCAGTGTCAGGTCCCGTACCGGTCTGTGTTCTTTTATCTTTGGAGGAGGAAGAACCTCCAATGTTCTGATGCTCTTCTTCTTCTCGGTCAGGGTCGATTCCTGGCACGAGATGCCGGTTTGCGTTATACCAATTTCTTCTCTCATCCTCATCCGGGCGCTCGACATGTTGATAACTCCATCTGAAATTGGCCCTTTTACAATGTTCAGGAACTATCCTGACTGGATCGTAAGTTCGGGAGTCCAGATTTCTGAAGTGATAGCTTTTCACCTCTTCCCCTTCACGCGTTACTTCTCTGGAATCTTTGACCGTATAGGCACCAATGATGAGAGGTAGATCAGGCCAAGGTTTCTTCTTCCCTTTGGTAAGGACGTTAGAGAAGCCCAAGGTCATTTGGAAACACACCTCCTGTATGAGCACCTTGTCAGTAACAAACTTAGGTAGAGCGTGTGGTGCTTTAAATGAGCCAAATACTCGGATGATTGTGAATTTGGCGAATGGGAACCAGTGTGCCACCTGACCCAGTGTTTCCATTGCTCGCCAAGACATGCAGGGGGCATCTTGACCAAATAGTTTCCCGTAGAGGGCGGGCATGAATATGTGAGAGATTTGCTCGATGTCCGACTTGTACCTAGATTCCCAGAATACCCCGGTCTGCAAGTGTATTGCCTCGGTCTGTTCGGGGTCCCAGTTATGTGGCTATCCCTCAACATGCATCTGGGCACAGACAGCATCTAACAGATACGAAGTCATGTAGAATTCTGATGGCGCTCCCTCATCTGGGGCTAAAGCTGAGGCTAAATTTGTGTGCATGGAGCCCATTAATATTCCTGCCCAATTGAACCGAGTGCCGTGGACTGTTACGTGTTCCATGATGGTTGCCCATGTTCCGTTGAAGGTGGTGGCGTCCGAACGCCCATATATCCTGCACAGCATGGCGGCAACTAGCTTATAAACCTTCCTCAGACTGGCCACCGGGTACTCCTGGTCCTTTTTTATCTTAAATTTGTCTGGTTCTGCCCACCATCTTCTGATCGTGTCAACCATCGGCACTTCATTTGCATCAAACCATCTTGGGGTGAAATTCACCTCTGCTTTGGGTAGCGAGTAGTAGACCTGTGCTCTTGAACTTTCCAATGTTGCGAACGCTTTCCCTGCACTATCTCGGATTGTGAAGCTTTTCGGATCAGTCTTCTGTATGATCCAGTCCAACATCTCTGGGCACGGAAAGATGGCAGGATGCGACCCGACTAGGTGTAATCTGGACCTTTTTACTTTCAGGTATATTTCACGGTCCGGGAGATCTTCTGGGAAATCTTCTTCTAGCATGGCGAACTCACGGTATACTTCATAACACCTAAGGCTATCCTCCTTTGCGAAGGTGCAAAGGGTGTCTCTGTATATTGGCGGCGGAGATATTTGTATGTCTGCGTCTGATTCTTCCTCCACCACCTGCCTGCTTCTCCTTCGGGATACCCGGGGTGCCATATTGCTAGAGTCGGAGGGGACCGGTACTGTGTCTGCTCTGAATTCACCTGCTGCATTTAGAACAGAATCACAGGATAAGAAAGACATCATGATAATGGCTAAATAGAGTCTGAACATGCAAAGATAATTTACTGTTCTCTGGGAGTCGCTGGGTCGCTGCTCTACAAAAGGACTCACCCGCGACCTCGCGACCTTGCGACTAGGTCGCAGGGTCGCAGAGTCGCTGAGTGGGACTTTTGCGACCTTGCGACCTGGTCGCTAGGTCGCAGGTCGCATTTGCGTTTTGCGCGCGCGCGACCTTGCAGCTAAGTGTTTACTAATGGGAAAAATCCGCGGTCTGAAAGGTCCTGAATTTACCATAAGGCACAACCATGAGGATTTAGGCAAGAGGCGGGTGACCTTGGGGCTTGGGGGAAACAACACGACGATGAAAATCTTAAAGAAAAACCCACATCCTTGCCGGTAAATAAATAAGACCGTGGGGAGGCTCAATAATGGCAAGAAATGCTTAAGAGGGAAACATAAGGAAGAAAAAGCAACTTACCCGGAAGAAAACGCGCCAGTCGACCTGTCAGAGCAATTTCGCGGTTTTCGCTGAGAGCCACAAATGCGACCTAGCGACCCGACCTTATATAAAAAGGTCGCACGTGCGGACATTAAATGAGGTCGCAAGTTTCAAGTTTGCGACCTTGCGACCTTCAGGTCGCTAGGTCGCAAAGGTCGCTGAGTCGCTAATTTCTTTAAAACTTCATTTTGCGACCTTGCGACCTTACGACCTCAAGGTCGCTAGGTCGCAAGGTCGCAAGTTGATAAAATTCTGACTCTTGCGACCTGGCGACCTGTGCGACCTTAAGGTCGCAGAGTCGCAGAGTCGCATAGGTCGCATGGGTCGCAAATAATGTGTATGCGACTTAGCGACTTGCCTTAAGAACTTTACTTGGATTTTTTCCTTCTTTAGTTTTTAAGGGGGGGGGCTCCAAAAATTTTGAAGTGTGTGTTATGATTTTATGTAATTTTTGGAGGGTGTTGTAGGAGCTACAACATCACCCAATGCACCATTGTTGAAGATGTCTTCCTCTCGATCAAAAGGATGCAATATTTCTTGTTGAAGGAAAAAACAAGTGCTAGCATAGGTTATGAAAGCAGGGGGAGTCGATTGACCATTTACATGAAGATATGCAAAGGCTTAGGGGGAGCAAGTTCATTGAAGGGCACCATGACAACGAGAGTAACATACCTATGAAGGACTACAATTGATGAAGAAAAGAAGCAGCTTGATAGGGGAAGTATTCGGGCACCCCATTTTCCATTGATGTCAAAGGGGGAGAGAATGTTGAAAGGGCAAGAATATTTCCATCAATGACAAAGTGGGGGATTGTTAATCTAGGTTGTCATTGATGATGTCAGTGACTGGGATGGCAAATATTCTTGAAGATGCCAGAGGATGATTACAAGTGATTACAACTCTTGTTTAAGATGTCAAGACACAAATGAAATGTCAATCATGTATCTTGATGATCATAATGGAAGACTACCATATCACTGCACTTGATGAAGGACATGATGATGGTGATCCTATGTTGAAGAAGGCTAAGGCATGATTATGAAGACAATCAACGAAGAAATCAAACCATGAGGCTCAACACTTAAAGGCATTCTTCCCTGCCTCCATTTCTGCACTCTTAAATAATTAGTCACTTTAAAAAATATATTTTGCTACCTTAGAGGCAAAATTCCTTAATGAACCCTACACCATATTGAAGATCATAATTTTTCCTTTCCAACGAGCTATTACTTAGCCCGAAACTCCAAGCGGTTTGAAAGTTATTGATTTTTCAAGTTTAAGGTAAATTTCTGTCAAGTGAGCCGACCTAAGCCGACTTGTGTAGGCTCATGCCTCATGGCCAAGAGACATGTCTCTTCATTAAAGGTCGAAACCTAGTATATATTGACATCTAAACTTATCATTTCAGGCACAAATTTCGATGAATATTGTCACAGAAGTATAGAGCAACAAGGAGGTGTTCACATCTCGTGAACTATAATAAGAAAAGTTCTGAATATTGGTTGGGCTTATTTTCAAACTTGTGCATAATTCTGTGGCTCAGACTAAGAGCACAGATTCTGTGGATAAGTAGCAACCACATCTTTCGACTTGTTTGAGCTGCATTATATTTTGGAAATATCATATCCTTGACATATGACAAGACCTTGAAGAAGATACTCTCGTACCTGTGATTGATTGCTGGAAGACTGTGGGACAATATTTCATAAGCTACAAGAGCTCGGACCTCTGTTACCTTGTGTGGAGGACTATGATCTATTCAGATTGCTGGAGGGCTGATATACATTAAGCGAAATCCACTGTAGTTTTGGATCTGCTTCTACTTGAACCTGTTTTGTGGCTCGATGCACATACACAGCAGCTCGGACTTGTGGAGGATGCATTAATCACAGTTTTGTGTGAAAGGTCAAAACCTTTGGATCACTATAACTCTTTGAGCTCAGACTTAGCGCAGTTTATTAGCTCAAGTTATTAAACAAACCTCAAGCTTGGATCTACAGCTATGCCTTCGAACCTTTGACATATCCAGTGGACAGTTTCTTATGTGAAATCTTGGACCTATGTGAAGCTCGAATCCATAACTCTCTTATGGAGCTCGGAAATTATGATTACCTTAAGAATAGTCACTTCAGTCCTGTAGCTTACTTTTGCTGTAAACATTATCTTTTGAATACACCTTGGAACAATTGATAAGTTACCTTGGAGGCTTGAAATTCAAGCTCGCTCACCTGTGAAGGAACAAGGGGTTTTGGGTGCAACAATACGATGAAACCATTTTTGAAGCAACAGTATTGAGGGCAGATTTTGTTAGCACAGTTGAAGCAGATTTCAAATAAGCCATTGGACATCTATTGATGTAATCAGTGATGCATCGAAACAAGACATTTGGGAGCATGTCTTTGAAGGTGTATAGAAGCAGTGTTGAAGGATTTTCTGAAGCAAAACTATAAACACCTATGCACAGACTTTGAAGAAGAAATAAGGCCAGCAAATATTGTACTATTGAAGATATCCTTATGACAACCTTAGAGAAGCATACCTCAATTAAAGGAGCAGGCCATTAACATCAATTGGAGCACATTTTGAAATACTCTTGAAGAAGCCTATTGAAGACACCTTGAGGGATTCTTCAAGACATTTGGAGCACTTGTAAGACACCCTTGGAGATCATGATACATCGTTGGTGTCATCATGAAGTGACCTTGGAGAAATTGTTTGGGTACGATGAGGAGCAGTGGTGACTACTTCTAAGAATAAAAAGGTTGTCATTGATGACGTAATGTGGAGACTACAATGAAGACTAAGTGAAGATTGACAGGGCTCGTTGAAGAAGACATTGGGAGCAGTAAATATAACCAAATATGTCTTGACGAAATGAAGTAGGAGGTTGGAGCCTCATAGAGACAAGGTTGGTGCCTTGGAAGATAGGGTTGGACCCCTGAGGTTGGAGCCTCATAATTGACAAAGTTGGTGCCTTGGAAGATAGGGTTGGAGCCCTAGAGGATAGGAGTCCTCAAGAGACCAGGTTGGAGCCTGTGCCAGATATAGGGTTGGGGCCCTTGAGGTTGGTGCCTCAGAATTGACAAGGTTGGAGCCTTGGAAGTCCAAGTCAGTGCTTGGAAAATACAGGTTGGAGCCTGGGAGATTGAAGATTGGTGTCTTCATCTAGGTTTTGAGCCCTACACATATTGTACTTGATTTATTGTAAAGAAGAAATTAATAAATCATTTATTCTTATTGTTCATTTTGTGTTCTAAATATAGGTGATCTAACTGGTAAAAATAAAAATTGAAAAGAAATAATGATTCACCCCCCTCTCAGTATTTCCAACACATCATCCCATCATGTCAAGGTCAGCTCAATACTCCCAAAGGACCTATCATGGGCTTGTACCACTCATTATCACTATGTTTTTCCACCTTTGGCCTCAACCCTCTATTTTCATTTTTGCCTAATTCCTCCATTGTCCATCTAGGGTTTTCAAGGGCATTTTTCTTGGTTTCATGACCTCCATGGTTAAACATCAACAAGGATTGTATCTTGATGCTCTTACACCTCCTATTCTTAACATACCTTCATAAACACTTCCCATCACTCCTATCCCTCAAATTCATCATTTTTCTACAAAACCTAGTTTATTGCCATAATTTGACACTTTTTAAGACTAGGCCTGTGTTTTTCCCTTTTAGACCCCTTCCCCTCACCCAATCCTTGAAATTCCACTTTCCCCTACTCTCTAAAATCTATCCCTATCCCCCAAAATTTCCCCAATAATTTAGACAACCCTTAACCCCTTCATTCCCCTCCCTCTACAAGGCAGTCCTAAATCCCCTACACCAAACCCTAATTTCCTCTTCCAACTAAGCTAGGGTTTGATATGAAAAGGAGGCACAAGAGCAAAGGATTCATGTTATAGATCATGTCAGAAATATTAAGTCCATACCCACTATATATCATGTCAGAAATCTTAAGTACATACCCACTCATAAACATCATGCCTCCATCATTTTCCAAAAATTCATTCCAAGAGACAAGTCATGTGTCACGCCTAGGGCTGGTTTTTCTTCAAACCATGTTTCTGACCAAACCAATTTGAATTTGAAAAAAGTGAGAAAGGTTTTTGTCCAATATAGTCTTAAGAAGAAAAACCTCCTTCAGTTTTTACATAGGTATCATGGTTTGGGAGAAATGTCAAAACTACAGGTGTCATGGGAGAATTTCTGCACTGCTGGAGTAACCTTGGAAAAATCCATTTTTCTCACATTTTGATTGCCCAAATGACTTACTTGATGGGTCAAAAGACAACTGCACTTGAATATATTTCCAAGGAGCTATCATGAGCTCAATTTGGAGTTAATGAAGGCCTCCAAAAGTTGTCTACAACATCACTCTGCATTTCTACACCATCACTTAGCACTTTTTTGACCAGTCTTGGGAGAATCAACTTTTGACAGGGAAAATAAACTCAAAACATGAAAAAATGGTATATTTGATTAGTATACAAGTCAATATTTCCAACGAGCTATCACAGGCCCAAATCGGACTTTGGGAAGGTCATCAAAAACTGCCTGCAAGTTGACCCTTTTTGGGCGTTGCGCAAACAAGTGACGTTGTGCAAAATCCATGGGCAGGATTGCCTGGCGCTGCGCAAATGCCTGGGCAAGACTGCCCGGCGCTGCGTAAATCCTAGGAAGATGAAAATTTTCAAAATCTCCCTTCCTAATGCCTAAATTTATCATCTGAGGCACCTACAATTTGAAGAGAGTCTAAAAATTTGGTAAGTATTATATTCTCCTGATCCCTAAGCAAAATTGCAAATTCATTTTGGTTTTTTAGTTGTTGAGATAAAAACCCTAGGTCATGTACACAAAGGGACCTTGTTCTTATAATCTTTCTTGGACCAATTTGATGGCATGGATGGGTAAGGGATTTTAAGCTGTTACCATACTCTCATGATAAAACCTCCTCAAGCTACAAAGCCACTTAAACCCTAAGAGCCCTACCCTCCACACCTCTCATTCTCCAAATTTGACTCCATCATCATCTTGACCTTGTTTCATCAAGCCCTAATTTGCAAACCAACATCTCCTATCAACATGTCAAGAGCTGACAACAGCAGTGGTGGTTATAAAGGTAAAAGCCTTTAAGACCAAACATAAAGGAGGAAATGATGGTGAAGAAGAGGAAAGTGAGCACAACAGTAGTGAAGACAAAGACAGTGATAAATCAGAAGGAGGCGGTGATGATAGTGATGCAAATGAGTTAGCCCAAAGTGAAAAAATGGATGATGCAGATGAACAAAGTGAGGACCAAGAAGATGTTGAGGAAGATAAAGAGGGTGTTGAAGGTCAAAAGGGCAGTAATCATGTAATCACTAAAGAAGATCATGGTAAAGGTAAGGGAGATGATGACAACACCAAAGGTCATAGCCATGATGAAGACACCACCAAAACCTCCATCACTCCTCTTACATGCACATATCAAAGAGGGTCAAGGCAAGTGTTTGCTACCTCCAAAAGGCAAGGGAACTTGTCATCTACATCAGCTCAAAGACTTGAAAATGTCAAGGAAAATATGGGCAAAGGTAACAAAACTACACAAAATCCCAAATGCATTGACCTAGACAGTGACAATAAAGATAAAGAGATGGCCACTAGGTTTCTACTTCAAACCAAAGAAGCACAATCAAAGAGCTAGAGAGGGAATTTGGCATGACATAATACATCATTCAACATTACAAAAGTGAGCATAAGGTTTTCAAGAAAATCAAGAGAGGCCTTGCTCTCCAAATGAAAATGACCGAGCATTACGCAAAGAAGAGCAGGCTTGCTTGTGCCAAATTCAAGGAGGCTCTCCTTGAGGTAAAAAACCTAAAAGAGGTAAATGAGCATAACAGCCTTGGAATTTTGGCTAACACTTCTCAGAATTTGTCTAAAAACATCTAAGGAATGTTTCCACCAATTTTGAAGGAATTTGGAGAAAATTTTGTGTTTTGAGAATTTTTGGCCTAGTTTGCGCAGTGCCACTAGTGCTACGCAAAAATATGGAGCATCTTCAGGAGGAAATATTGACATTTTTGGGTTTTTCCTAGCCTACACATCATCCACACCCAATTTCAAAACATTTGGAGTAGTTTTGACCCCTCAAAAGGTCAAAAAACACCTCAAAAATCACCTTTCTGCCTCTGTTTTAGGCCTAGCTTTGTGCAAAAGACAGTCTGAGGGTTTTACATTTTTGACAGGGTTACAGGAGCTGTATCAGAAAACAACAAGTATTTTTGGAAATTATGCTCTTCAGGCTTTCCAACGAGCCATCACGGGGCCAAATCCGACATCGGGAAGTGGTCCAAAACTTGGTTGCAAAACAACCTATTTTCTGCAAAAGTGGCGCTGCGCAAATGGACTGTCTTTTGCCAAAAAGTCAACAAAACACACAAATTAATGGTAAAATATTTTTTTAATATTTTCTTGGGCAAATCACTCTAGATTTGGTTGAGAAGTTATATAATGTTATTTTTCATTTATTAACTTAGATATTATGTGTCTTGGGCCTTGCATGGTCATTAAGCACATAAATGACATTTATGACAGAATTAAGGTTTCTGGAAGCCTCTTATGATTTCCACCTCCTTTCTTGCTCCTTAAATAGAGCATGAGGCTCTTATGTATTGGGTTGGATTTTGATTGCTGACTCTGAAGTAATACACAGTCCCTTGGAATTTTAAAAGAACTTGATGTCTTGGAGTTTATGAATGCCCTGGTTTGTTTGTTGATGGAGGAGGACTGGTTGCAGGATCCATGAGTCTGGTTGGTGGTGAAGTGTTTCTTTTTGTTTATGTTTTCTAGTTTATAATTGTGTTTCCATCTTTCTATGTTGCAGTAGGACAAAAAATTTAGACTAAGAAATGTTTTCTAACAACACCTTAGGTTTGTTTGTTCTTCACTGCCTTAATGTTTTCTTCCGCTATGACTTGTTAGAGAATCCTTCTTTGCTCTCTAAGGATCTCCTAAGCTTGTTTATTTCTTGAATGGTTTAAAACATATGGTATCAAGCATGATTTATGGTTAGCCCTACTTATTTGTTGCCACTAAAGCATTGTTCTTGAAATCTCTCTTTAAAGCATCATTATTTAGGTTTGTTAAAGAAGTCTGGCTTCAAGTCATACTCTTTGCACTTACTTGGTTAATTGTTTTAGAGATGTTTATAGCTATAATATTAGATGCTCATGGTTTTCTCTCCTTCTCCAATTATAGTTATTTGTGCATCTTAAATGTTTTCTGTCTTTGATGATGAAATCACTGAAAGTTAAATAAGTCTCTTGCCTTTCTGTATTTTATTTGAATGTTTGCCTTGGATAATTATCTGCTTTAAGTCTGAATCAAAGAGTTTAGGGTTTTCTCTGCCTTTGATTTTCTCTCTATGCTTATGATTCTTCCAAATCCCTTTGTTTAAGTATATGATAAAGGGTTCTTTACTTCTCTTTGTCAAACTTTGTTTCTCAAAATTAATGTCCATCTCATGATCCTTCAAACCTAAAAGATCCACCAACCAAGCTAGATTTTCCCTACAATACTACCTAATCCGTTAATGAACCTATCATGACCTTGTTAGACTCCATTGCCCAATGACTTGAAGTTTTCCTTGTTTCTATCTAGTCTATCTAAGCATCATACCCAACCAAAAAACAATCAACAAACCCAATATTTCATAACTAGCCTGAAATCAACCCTAATCAGCAAACAAGTTCACATCTTTGCACCTAATAGAGAGATCCCTCTCTGAATCTAGGAAGGCTAGGTCATTGGATTCCAAAGCTTGGTTTGATGTTACCTTTGTCCATTTGTATCTCAATCAATCTAGCAAATTACAAGGAGATAACACGGGGAACCATGTGAATGCTCTTAGGAGAGACAATGGTGGTGAGTAAATCTCAAATGAATTCAAGAACTTCTGCAGCAGAGAAGGAATTTAAAGAGAATTGATTGCATCTCATAACCCACAACAGAATGGGGTCACAAAAAGAAAGAACAGGACAATTGTGGGTGCAACACGAGCGATGTTGCATGATCAGGGCCTACTATTGCATTTGTGGGCAAAGGCATGCAACACAACGATATTTGTGCAAAACCGTAGTCCTCATCGGATACTTGGCATGAGTACACCAGAGGAGAGACTTTTTCTGGTAAGAAACCTGATGTTTCATATTTTAAAATTTGTGGCTCATCTGTATATGTGCATGTGACCAAAGAATCCAAGAAGAAGCTCGAACCAACAACTGAGATTGGGATATTTGTGGGGTACACTGATACTCCCCACAACTATCGGGTGTATTTTCCAAACAACAGGATGATTGTTGTGAGACGGGATACAAAATTTAATGAGGATAAAGCCATGCTATTGTCCCTTGAGAGGGAGCTGGATTTGCATGCAGGTGAGGAACTCTTGGTTCCAAAGAATGAACCTCAAGATGTGGAGTAGCCACATTCGGAGGATCATGGAGTGGCAAAAAACACTCATACAGAGCCATCCACCAAAACTGGTAGAAGCCGCACCACGGAAGCTGATAGATTGAGACTTGATGCGACAAAACATGTAGGAGCACCTACTTCACTGCACAGACAGAGACAGTGTCCATACAGGTTTACTAGATACATGGCTCTTATGAGCAAGTGTATTGTGACATAACCATCCTCCTTTGAGGAAGCAATGCAGCAACCAATTTGGGTTGATGTTATGGTTGAGGAGTATGACTCCATCGTCAAGAACAGTGCATGTGAAGTTGTCCCAAGACCAGTCGAAAAATCAGTGGTTGGATCTAGATGGATCTATAAGGCAAAGCAAGCGCCAGATGGGAGTGTGGAGAAGTACAAGGCTAGATTTGTAGCCCAGGGATTCTCACAAGTTGAGGGGATTAACTATGAGGATACTTTCGCACCATTTGCGAGATACTCATCGATTATATCTATCCTTGCACTCTCAGCGCAGATGGGGTGGTAGATACATCAAATGGATGTGAAAACTGTGTTTCTTAATGGAGTTATTGAGGAAGAAGTGTACATAGAGCAGCCAAAATGTTTTGAGATCTTTGACAATGAGTCGCATGTGTGCCAAATCAAGAGAGAAATGTATGGGCTGAAGCAAGCACCTCGTGCTTGGTACACTCAAATTGACAGCTATTTCACCAGGTTGGGCTTCACCAAAAGTGAAGTGGATGCGAACTTGTACCAGATTGTGGTTGATGGTAAGCTCTTAATTTTCGTACTTTATGTTGATGATCTAATTTTGACAGGTGATAAGCAACTGATAGCTTCTTGCAAGGAGGATATTGCAAGGGAGTTCGAAATGAAGGACATGGGGCTCCTTCACTATTTCCTTGGTTTGGAAATATGGCAGTAGGATGGTGAGCTATTTGTTTCTCAAGGCAAGTATGCTAAAGAGATTCTGAGTAAGTTTCACATGGAGAGCTGTAAACCCATGGAGACTCCTCTTCCAAGAAATTGGAGGAAAGAGGATGCTACTTCAGGAGTAGTAGTGGATGCTACTGTTTACAGGCAGCTAGTGGGTTCACTGATGTACTTGGTGAACACCAGACCAGACATTTGCTACACAGTTAAACAGCTGAGTCAAGCTATGGTTAAGCCGACCAAGCTATTTTGGAAGGCAGGGAAGCATATCTTGAGATATCTTAGGGGCACTACAGAGTATGGATTATGGTACAGACGAACAGAGGGAGTGAAGCTTCAAGGCTTCACGAATGTAGATTGGGCAGGCAGTCCATCAGACAGAAAGAACACATCAGGAGGGATCTTCAGCATAGGATCAACAACATTTTCTTGGTACAACAAGAAGCAACAATCAGTGGCACTCAGTTCATCTGAGGTAGAGTACATGGTAGCAAGTCAGGCTGCATGTGAGGTCATCTGGATGAGAAATATCTTGGTTGTTTTGTTTGGTTCTCAAATGGATTTGATGGTGATACATTGTGATAACAAGAGTTGCATTAAACTCTCAGATAATTCGGTATTCCATGATAATTCCAAGCACATAGACATCCGGCACCACCATCTCAGAGATTGTGTTCAGAGGCACATTATGTTACTTCAATACATTCCCACGGAAGATCAGGATGCAGATATGTTGACGAAGGCACTCACTAGGAGCAATTCGAATACCATAGAGGCAGGATCGAGATGGAAAATAATCCCTTTCTTGTTGAGAGGGAGTGTTGAAAAGTCAACAAGAAATATGTGTCTAATTTAATTTTCCCTTAATTAAATTGGACAATAAAATGTAATCTTATCTCATAATCACTTACAATAGTTAACAGAGCGTCATAAACTCAGTTAGCTCGTGAATTTTGAGTTGAGGGTGGTTGGTGAGGCATGCAGAGTGATTCTATTAGTTATGGAGTTCGAACTACAGTTAGTGCATTAGTTTAATGCATGGGAAATCAGTTAACTCAATTTATTGAGTTAAAGTCAGTTGAACTAGTTGTAATTGTTTGTTGCACTAGTGAGAGATCAAGTGAATTAAATCAAATTTAATTCACATGCAGTGATCTGCCATGCAACTGATGAGTTACTATTAATAGTTGCATGCATGTCAGTTCCAGTGGAGACCCAGTTGAGACAAAGGTCAAAGGGATGTTAACTATCAGTTGTATCATTAGTAGGTTGCCCGCATGCAGCCAGAGATCCATTGGATTGCCCATGATCCTTGCACAGTTTTCGAAGGCTGAAATTCCTAAAGAATAGGGATTGCATTCCACGTGAATTGCGCAATCAAGGCAGGTTGATTAGAGGTAGTAAATTGGCTAAGTGTTGGTCGATTTTGTCCGGATCAGTGTGAGACAGTTGTGAGACTGCAAGAGAATCTTGTGAGAAGAGTGCATTGTAATTGTTTCATGATTCCATGGTGAATATACAATAGAATATAGAGGGTTTTTGAGCAGCAAGCTTTCCCTGGGAAAATATCTATGTTGTGGTTTGATTTACTTCTTTCTTTACTTGTTGTGATTGGCGATTGTGTTTATTTTCCGCAATTGATCTGTATAAGGATTCAATATCTAGCTTTAGTACATTGCTTGATCGGATTGAATCCATTGATTTACATATGTTTGTATAATTTCTACATTTACATTATAAAAATACCCCCCCACTTAACTTTAACTACCACTCATAGTCTGACAACAGTAAAAGCATTGACAAAAGTTAACTAGCGCGAATGTTGGAATGAATTCAAGCACTACAATCATCGATATGGTGAATCATGTCCTCCAATTCGTAAGCCCCCACATTTTCAAGTGACCGCACCTGCGATAGAGAGAAAATAAGATATGATGCAGTTGTAATCTATTTTTTAATCGAATCGCTTCATTTACGATGAATTCGTGGTAGGAATTATTATCTCAAAACTAGCCAAATGAAAAGTGTGTGGTTACATATGTAGAATGTGAAGTGAATGGCTCGATGGAAACAACTAATATTTGAATTCAAGATCTCCAATGGAACTGATTCCAGGGCTCACGTTAAATCTACTAATATGCCTGGATCTTTCTTGAACTCCATTCGCACATGATACATTCAGTCTTTTCCCGCCTTTTCCTGCTTTGCAAGTTTCCACAATTTCTCCCTAGGTGTCATTATTAGAAACATACTTTTTCAATTGAACCAAAGTAAGTAGAACTAGAATTGAAAATCACTTTGAATATGACGTACAAATATCAAATGAACGTCAATATCACTATGATAATTTTCCAACAAAAGCACCTCAAACACTTGTGAAATTTCAAATTCATAGACCAAACACCACTTGAATTTCGAATTCACTTCCCACTCTTCCCACCTTCGCTAGATGCTCCCCTCCATGGACCAATTATAATTATCTGACTCCACATCAAACAAGTACAACTGTCTCTCATCCATCATTTTGGACGATGCCCTTAAGTCCTACCCCCACCCTTGTCGTCCCACTTCCACCTCTCATAAACCCAAACCTTGCCCTTTGAATCAATGGTATGATGAGGAATGAAAATATCTCCACCGCCTACTTCGACATGCATTCATCCATACTCATCCCTCCTACCCCAATATCAAAGCCTCATATCATTGCCTCCTTCGTCCCAAGAAACGTCTCTTTGTCTCCCAAAGAAGACGTGACTTGTGTACCTCTCTTGCTCACTCCCCTAGACACTTCTGGCATACTGTCCTCCCCCGCCACTCTCCCCTCCCCTCTAACCTTAACCCCCAGTCCATGTTCTCCCATGTGTCCGCCCTCTATGACATCCCGGGGCAACCCCAGATTCAGGTGACCTCTCTGCCCTCTTCAGGTTTCGTATTCTGTGACAGTGACATCAAAGAGGCCATTTGGGTGATGAACAATAGTAAAGTAGATGGTGAGGATGGTTTCCAGGCAGAGTTCTTTAAACACGGTCTTCCAGCTCTGGTTCCCTACTTGTTTGATCTCTTCAACCATGTGGTTTGTACAGGTTTCCCATCGACATGGTCTCAGCACATCATTCACCCGATACACAAATCGGGGCCCAGCTCAGATCCCAACAATTATAGGACTATCATGGTGGGCCACACATTCTCCAAACTATATGCTACATCCCTCCACCTCCAAATCTCCAAGGAGCTTGAGCGGAAACTACTTAGAGCCAGAGGGCAGGCTGGATTTCGACTTGAGCACCAGACTATTGACCACATCCTTATACTTAGGGCCATCATTGAGGAGGCACGACATCACTCTTCAAAAGTCTATTGTTGTTTTGTAGACTTTCGAAAAGCTTTTGACTCGGTCCCTGGAGAAGCATTATTCCAGAGACTCGGAGATATTGGCATCTCAGAGACCCTCTTGTCAGCAATCATGTGCTTATATGAGTCGGTCCTTGGTCGTTTGCGCACAGTACATGGGCTATTATATTTCATCCGGAGCACTATTGGGGTAAAACAAGGTTGTCCCTTGTCCCCCACACTATTTGGGATCTATATTGATGAGTTGGAGTCCTTCTTGCATGAACACATCCAAGATGGTGATCGTTGCCTTCTGCATCATGTCTTGATTTCTATCTTGTAGTTTGTAGATGACATGGTCCTTCTAGCCCCATCCCATGATGGATTACAGAGGCAGTTGGATGCCCTAGCCCTTTTCAGTGATCTTCGATAGTTGACGGTTAACCTAGGTAAAACCAAGGTTATGATCTTCAACACGTCGAAGAAGTTCCTTTGTGATCTCCATTTCTTTTTCAAAGGAGAGGAGATTGAGATCACCAGCTCATACACCTATCTAGGGGTACTATTCACAGGACCTCACTTTAGCTTGCAGCCTGCACTCCATCCTTGAATCAACAAGGGCTATGGATCCTTGGCCCTTCTCGAGAGACAATGTTTTCGGAATCATTTTCAGGACATATCAGCCAAGATGTCACTGATGGACAGTCTTGTTCGACCCACAATTCTATATGGTTCGGAGGTTTGGGGTCCTAGCTTACTAGAGTCTGATTGGTCTTCTGCAGAGAGAGTACAGATCACCCTTCTTCGTCACATCATTTGGTGCAAGAAGACAGTCCCTCATCCCATCATTCTTGCAGAGTTTGGAGCTCGCCCCCTTCGCCTTGAGACAGTGTTTGGTATCATCTCTCTTCTTCACCGTCTTCGGGGTTTTGTGGACATAACGAAGGGGCGGGACCGATATCCATACTTGGCCTACCTTTCATCAGAGTCCATTGCAGTAGTGAGTCCTTCGGCTCAATCTCGATGTTGGTATGCCGGAGTCTCAGATCTCCTTGCTTTAGTTGGTATCAAGATAAACTAACTCCCTCCATTCAAGTATTCTTTGTGTGCACCGGGACACCTCCTACCAACCAAACAAGAGATGAATAAAATCATCTGAGAGGATATTTACAGGAAATATGTACAGGTTACTTGGATAAACCCTCAGGATGGGTTGCATCCGAAGATGGCTTTCTATGCTGAGAACTTCATGTTGTTGAGAGATGGACTCATTTTTCGGCCCCATTACACACTTCGCCATTGGATGCACGCACTTCAGATTCCCTTGGGTCAGATTAGAGTAGGTTCTCATAAACTGCGGATTGAGAGTGACCATCAGATTTCACGGTTAGATAGGATTTTCCAATTGTGCCACCTTCAAGAGACTGAGTCGTTGGAGCACTTCATCTTCCGCTGCCCCATTTACTATGAGATTTGTGGGAGATTCCATTGCTTGTTCCGAGGGATCCATACCTTATCTAACTTCTTTTGATACCAAGACTAGAGATGTCTAGCCTTGTACATACAGGAGGCCACGAGACTTTGCACACAGATTCTCTAGCCTCCTCCTAGAGCAGATCCTGTGCGGCGGATTACGTCATTTTTTACAATGCTCCCATCAACAAGAGGCGTGAAGTGACAAGTTAATAGCATTGTTGCCTCAAACTCTAGATTAGTGCGGGCTAGAGGGGCCACCCCCCTTAGCACAAGGACCTCCGAGTCATTACCGAACTAGATCTCTTACTAGCAGGCAGTTGAGATCGCCTAGTCATCAGCGACATATCACTTCTTCTTGGCAACGGCGTAACAGAGGCTCTAGATCCTCCCCTAGCCCTTCCTCGAGACAACACTCCATCTTGAGTTTTTTGCATTCGACTTCGAGTGTTAGGAGAGAGATTTAGTGGACCATTATCTTGTGTCCTCTACACTTGGAGTCGAGGACTTTCCTCATTTTAGTTTTTAAGCATTATGTTTTCTTGCTTTATTTCTTACTTCTTGCTCTTTATGTAGGAGACCTTTTGGTACTCCTCCTTGTATCGACATCATTGTACTCTGCAATCCCATTGACCTACTTTTGTGGTCATTCGTTGAACATTAATATAATTATCTTATCTTATCTAAATCCAAATTCCAATTCTAAATTCACATTCATTGTAAAACCAAAAATTGATGGAATTTTATTATTTAAAATGTTTTTAAATTTACATTTTACCTAAATTTATAAAATACTATTTATTTTTTACTATTATTGTTATTGTTATGTAAATTCACTAAAATATAAAATACAACACTCAATACACTTGAAATTATAAAGTGTACTGCCCATAATAAAAAAAATAAAAACTTTGAAATAAATCTTAATATGCTATTTTTGTTTAACAACAAAAATGTTAAAAAATACAAATACAAATAATATTCATAAAACTGCAGGGATGGTACCATGATGTCATCAAATGCATCATGAATATATTCGCAGCACAATTTATAATCAACCCGCCATGCCGTCCATACAAAAACTCAACCATCCATTAATATACAAACACATTTCATTAAGCAACTATCCATTTAAAAATGTATCTTTGAGGCAACTATACTTTGATGATAAGACAAAATGGTTTAATAAAACAAAATCTTATATAAAAAAAAAAAAGGAAAAACAGACTTTATTAAAAATTATAAATGAATTTACCAGTTATAATTGATAATTGAAGATTCACACTGAAATTATTATTTAAAATTGAATATTTACACTGCTAAAAATAGAATAAGTTAGGATCACACAATTTAGGGAAAAATAATTTCTTCAATTTTTAAGATAATTAAAGTCTCAAGTTTCATGTTACTTTATTTAATATTTCTTATTTTTATAGTATTAAGTTTTATATTGCATTATTAAAGTGTTTAACCTAATGTTTTTATGTTTTTTTAATGTAAGATTTTCTATATTTATAGTATTTTATTTTATATTGTATTAAACATGTAATTGTAAGTTTTTTTTTTTTTTTTAAAGTTGCATGTATTTATATAGATTTCTATTTTACTAAATTTTCATAGTATTTTACTTTAATTTAGCTACTACTATGTAGCTTGTTTCTTACCATTTTGAGATTTGGGAGATAAATTAAAAGAATTAATTTCTCACTTGTCTAGTGATATATGTGATTGCCTTGTTTGTCCATATTCATATTTAAGATTGTTTTTCATGATGGAATTTAATTTTGGCATCTCTAATTGTCACTTAAGTAGTTTGTGCAACTTGTGTAAATATTTTTAGAGAGTCACCAAACCTTATCTTTATGACCAGCCTTGTTTTTGGAGGACTTGGAGCTAGACACTTTGGAATGTTTTTATATGGTTGTTCAACATCATCATCACCATTCTTCAACTAGCACCTCCATACTTTATCATCAAATGTGACACCCATTGTCATAATCTACAACCATTGGGTGGTGTGCGATGCTTTCTTGGGTGATTGTTAGCTTCACCATTTTGTTTGATGTCAAATATCGTTTAAGAGAAAAATGTATCAAACATTGATTCTTATTTTGACTAAGTGGTTTTAGTGACTAGGGAACCATGCTCTTTTGACAAGATAAATTGGCCCCCATAAGTACACTCATTTTATGATGGTTTTGACAATTGTACATGATTACTTGATTAAGTGTTTTGAATTGAGATATGTCTTTGCTTGAGAAGTTTGAAATTTATTGTTTGGTTTCTACATGGATCTTTGATAAAGTTGACAACTTGGGGTTACCTTGCCCTCTTTTAGTTTTGACCATATTTCTTGTTTCAACTTTTCAATGTCTATAGATCTTATTGTTCATTTAATTATTGATAGTGGTTGCTTCTCTTCAAAACCTTTGTACAACATTTATGTGGTGGTAGTTAATGTTTTCCTTTCCCATGCCTCTACAACATAACATCTTCAACTTAAGAATTCAACTTTAAGTTACTTGGCTCTCCCCTTTAAAGTTTTGGTCCATACTTTTTGATTGAAGCTTTTAGCCTCATAGGTTCTTGCCATTCAACAACTTTAATGCCTTTTGAGAATGACATCTTTCTCTCTTTTAACCAGAGTTCTTGCCATTCAACAACTTCAATGCCTTTTGAAGATAACATCTTTCTCTCTTTTGAAAAAAATATTTTCTTATAAAAATATTTTCTTGTAAACTAATTTACACATCTTTATCTACTAATTTATCACAATTTTTTATTAAACATTTTCACTTATTATAAATACTGAATATACTTTTATATTTTACAACCTACAGCATGTATTAATATAAATACTTAGCATACAGGCGTCTTATACTGTAAAACATACTAAATACATAATACTTTTATACACAATGGAACATACTAATCTATCACAAATTTTTACGCCGGAGGCGTTTTCTTTGCGGGCTTGGGGTGAGCAAACACTGTTCACCCCAGCCAATCAAAACGTTTCTTTATTGTCCTTTTATCTGGTAATATTTTGACACGTTGCGAAATAGTATTGGGTGAGGTCGCGTTATGGATGGGGCTCGAGTTCTGTCGACACTTGCGAATAAAGATCAGTTTGCAGAGGAGACTTTGCGGGCGATCAGAACCATGCGAGACGTGCTGGAAAGGCTGATCGAGATACTGAATTGGAGGAACTATCACGAGCAGGAGATTCAAAGAGCGACTGCAGAGATCATCTCGAAATTGGTCAAGAAAAACCAGAATCACATTCGAGTGACGGCCATTGCTGGGTCCATGGAATCTATAGCATCTTTGCTTTACGACAACAAACAGATTGAAATCCATTGAAGGCAGTACGGGAATGCATACGATTACTCTGTTTTCAGTCTTCTGGGGTTGAAGATATTGAAAAACTTGGCCAACGAGCACGAAAACTGCGCTAAGATCGGAAGCAGTAGAGGGCTACTTCCCAAAATTATAGGGCTCACAGAATTAAATCCCAACACGCCCGAATCCCAAATCAAGACGGCAAAGCTCGCTCTTCAGCTCATGGGAATGCTGGCAGGTAGTACAGGCTCGACAGGGAAGGCCCTGAGGAAAGGGATCTCGGAGATAGTCTTCGCCACAAGCAATCTAAGGGACGTTATTCATTACAGATAAGTAACGACGCATCGTCTGCAAATCCTCGCCATCGACATATTGACGAGTTTGGCTCTCGAAGAAGAGGGCCGAGAGATCATCGGCGGCACTGGGGGAGTTTTTCGTAGTCTTCTCTATGTGTTTTTCATGGAGAGGATTAATAATAATATAATAAGTGCATCAGGCGAGGATGAAACAAAGGACCTCGTGACCAAGGCAGGAGAAGCCCTGGCTCTGCTTTCACTCGAGAACAAACAAAACTGCCGAAGAATGATGAGCATTAAGCTACAGGATCACCCAAATTTGATCACGAGACTGACCTCTGTGTTAGACGACCCAATTCAGGGTTTTCATGTAGCCAGAATTCTTCGGAATCTGTGCACATATGCAGAGGCAGATTATGTTGAATTGAGGAAAATCAGTGCAACAACAACGCATGTAGAGTTTATTCAATTAATAGTATTTCGTTTTAAAGTTACAGTCTTGTGAGTTCACAATTCGATCTCACAAATATTTCATCCAATTGATTAATTTCTTGTGATATTTTATGTTGAGAATGCAACAAGATAATGGAGCTTAGTGAAAAGAAGTCGCCTTCACTAAGTGGGCCCGCATGCTATTTTTTGCGCAAAGTCTATTTTTAGACTATGTCTATTTTTGGACATATGGATCATGGTCTATGAGTCGCAGGATGCTATTTATGGATGATTGGTCAAGTTGGTAAAAATATATGGACCTCTATTTTTAGACATTGGGCGAAGTCTATTGCCAAGCACGGTCTAAAAGCATTGAACAGTATTATTAGCCCTTAATAATATTTATTTGAGATTCTCATATTCTCTTAACTCCTATTGGGCTTATGATTGATGTTTTGGATGTGGCACATATGGCGACGGAAAATACGGCACTTTCTGAGGTTAGTTGAGCTATTGCATGGTTGACTTCAGTTAGAACTCATGTGGCAGAGTTTGGTGGAGTTGATGAGACAGTTGGTGGAGTTGTGTTCGTTTTAACTTAGTTGAACTAGTTGTATTTAGTCTAACTGATAAATACGGTAGAAAGTGATATGAAGTCTTTCTTAATTATAATTAATTAATTAATTACTAATTATCACACTACTTAAATCAACTAAAGAATACATCGGTAAACTGCGGTGCATGAATGATTGATGGAACTGATTGTTAAGTGGGTGAAAGGTGGAGTCTCTAGTTGTGCCATAGATTGTATAAAGTATTTACACATTGATTGAGATTACTGTGAGAATTCTTGCGTGCAGCCGGTGAGACCGAACTTGGATCTCATCATTATTCATCTTGGATTGCGCAGTAGAGGCAGGCAGATAGGTGGAAGAGATTTGAACTTGTGACTTGTTCATATCTGAGCTAGTTTGTGTGTAGCATGTGATATAGTGCTGAGAGCTGTGAGGTGCTTTGTGCTATGTATCGTTACATGTTCTCTATCATTATAATATACAGATAGTTGGGGGTTTTCAGCTGTAAGCTTTCCCCATTACATATTGTGTTATATGTGTGCTTGATTACGTTTTAATGTGCGCATGCGACTGCTTCTATTTCCGCATATTGATGATCAATTGTAGAAGAGGTTATGTATTATGCATGAAGCTTAAATAGTGTGTAATCAGGATAATCTCGGTGAATAATTCAACTATTATTCAAATTTCTACATGGTATCGGAGCGAAATTGATCATCGGATCTATTACAGTGATTACAATTTATTTCGGTAGACAGAGTCTGTAAGCGGGCCAGGTAGCCTCTGGATCCATCCTTTCTTTGAAAGGTGATATATCCAGTGAATGCCCCTAGAGTCGTTCTCTGTGCTAGAAATAATTTTTTCTCACAGATCAGAAGCGGTTGAGTTTTGAGCTGGTGGAATTCGAATTTGCAGCAATGTTTTCTTGGTGTCGAAGTCAAAATGTCTTTCAACGGATTGTGATTGGAGTATGCCCTTGAGGGCAGCTCGAATTATGTTGCATGGAAGGACAGGATGGAGGCGGTGTTAGATGACAATGGGCTGAAGGAGTTCATAGATGCTGAAGTCCCAAAGCCTACTGATGCTGCTCAAGTTGAGGCTTGGCAAAAGAAGACAGCAAAATGTCGAAGGATTCTGTTGGAGGGCGTGAAGGATCACATTGTATCCAACCTGCATGGAAAAGCTTCTCCATACTTGATGTGGAAAGCATTGACAGATTTATTCCAAAGCAAGAGCGATCAGAGGAAGTTGGCGCTCAAGGATAAACTCAGAAACATAAAGATGGAGAAAGGCGACAGTATATCCAAGTACCTCACGAAGTTAACCCAATGCAGGGATGAGCTGGGAAGTGTGGGGGTGACTGTAGCTGATGAGGACTTGGTGGACTTGGCTCTCCTTGGTCTTCCGAAGAGTTGGCATTCCTATCAGGACTCTGTCAATGGTCGGGAGAAATTGCCAGGATGGGAGCGACTTTGGTCGGATCTTATGCAAGAGGAGATAAGGCGGAGTACCAGGGACGGATCTTCATCAAAGGCACCTGATGAATAAAATTGCGCTTTGGCTGCCAAAGCAAAGAAGGGGAAGAGCAAGAAAGCTTCTCATTCCGGTGCGAAAGGCAAGAAGCAGGACATGTCCAAGGTTAAGTGCTTTCACTGTCACCAGCACGGACATTATGCCACAAATTGTCCACAAAAGAAGAAAAATAAGCAGGCTGCTGGATCTGCAGCGGGAGAGGCCTTAGCCTCGCAATTTGAGCTGGATTTTTCGCTGATCGCATGCTTGGTCTCAAGTGTGATGGGATCAGTATGGTTCTTGGACAGTGGTGCGTCTTTTCACATGACAGGAGATCGAAATTTGTTTACTGATCTGGATGAGAAAGATCTTGGAGTGCACATCGAGATGGGCGATGATGGTAGATACAGTGAGACCGATATCGGTACCATTTCCTTTGAGAATGAGTCTGGTAAACCCTTCGTATTGAAGGAAGTAATGCATGTTCCAGGATTGAAGAAGAATCTTGTCTCTGTGGCGATGTTAGAAGATAAGGGATATGATGTTGTCTTCAGCGAGGGAAAGGCTTTCCTGCGCAGTAAGACAACTGGAGAAACCCGGAAGATAGGGGTTCGAGTCAAGAACCTTTATCAATTGCAAGTAGATGGTTGTGCAGCGATGGCATGCAAGGCAAAAGGAGTGGTGAGCCGGGATGATGGCGAGCTGTGGCACCGGAGATTGGGCCACCTTCACCATGGAGCTTTGAAGATACTGCAGTAGATTTCTACTGGGCTTCCTAAGGGCACTCTCGTGGTGGATCGGTCTGAGGGGTGTGCCTTAGGAAAATTTGTGAAACACATTTCAAGGATAGTCGCGCCCGACGATCCTTGAAGGAGGAATTCCTACCTGAACGATGATTGGACCAACTCGGTAGCTTCAATATGGCAAAGCATTCCTGCTCTTGATCTTTGTTGATGATTTTTCTCGTAAGTGTTGGATCTTCTTCATGTAGAAGAAGAGCGAGACATAATCAAAGTTCTGTGAGTTCAAGGCACTGGTTGAGAAAGAATCGGGGAAGCAGGTGAAGGCTCTTAGGAGCGACAATGGTGGTGAATTCATCTCTAGCGAATTCAAGGACTTTTGCAGCGCAGAAGGAATTCGAAGAGAGCTCATAGCACCTCATAACCCACGACGGAGAGCAGGTTCTTGCGGCGGAAGAAGCAGACAGTAGTGGGTGTTGCACGGGAGCACGATGGATGTTGCATGATCGGGGCCTACCCCTTCACTTGTGGGCTGAGGCATGCAATACAGCAGTGTATGTGCAGAACCGTTGTCCTCACAAGGTTCTTGGCATGAGTACACCGGAGGAGGCGTTTTCTGGCAAGAGGCATGATATTTCTCATCTGAGAATTTTTGGCTCACCTGTCTACATGCATGTGACGAAGGATGCCAGAAAGAAGGCGTTGACAGCGGAGGTTCGGGATATTTTGTGGGGGTACAATAACAACCAACTATGCGTAAATGTATTTGCCAGACAGTCGCAAGACTGTTGTGCGACGGGATATCAAATTTCAGGAGGAGAAAGCCATGAAGTGTTCGCTTGAGAGGGAGCCACACTTGCATGCAAATGAGGAGCTATTAGTTCATAAGGATGAGCTTCAGGATGTGGATCAACCACAAGAGGAAGTTCATGGAGTGGTAGAGACCACTCATGCAGCGCCAACCATCAGAGGGCGGAAGCGCACTACAGAAGCTGAGCGACTGGCTCAAGATGCAGAGAAGGTTGTAGGACCACCTACAGCACAACGCAGACAGAGACAGTCACCGAACCGGTACACTGGATACATGGCTCTTGTGAGCAAATGTGTCGTGACAGAGCCATCCTCTTTCGAGGAAGCTGTGGAGGACCCCGCATGGGTAGATGCCATGGTGGAAGAGTATGATTCGATTGTCAGAAACAATGCATGGGAGATTGTCCCACGACCGGAGGGGAAATCAGTGGTGGGTTCGCGATGGATCTACAAAGTGAAGCAGGCGGCTGACGGGAGTGTGGAGAAGTACAAGGCAAGATTTGTTGCCCGTGGCTTCTCGCAGATCGAGGGGATCGATTATGAGGAGACCTTTGCACTTGTCACAAGGTATTCTTCCATACGGACGATCCTAGCTCTCTCAGCGCAGATGGGGTGGCACATTCATCAGATGGATGTGAAGACTGCGTTCCTCAACGGAGTCGTGAGGAGGTGTACATAGAGAGCCCGAAGGTTCAGAGATCTTCGACGGTGAGTCGCATGTGTGCGGAGCTCAAGAAGACGTATGGGTTAAAACAAGCACCTCGTGCTTGGTACACATGGATAGACAGTTATTTCACCGGACTTGGATTCTCCAAGAGTGAGGCGGATCCGAACCTATACCAGATTGTGGTGGAGGGTAAGTTGCTGATCATTGTACTTTATGTAGATGATTTGATTTTGACAGGTGATGAGTTTTTGATGCTCTCATGCAAGGAGGATCTTGCAAAATAGTTTGAGATGAAGGACTTGGGCCTCCTTCATTATTTTCTGGGATTGGAAATTTGGCAGCGCAGTGGTGGAATTTTTCTTTCTCAGGTTAAGTATGCCCGGGAGATACTAGAGAAGTTCAACATGCATGGATGCAAGCCTGTTGATACTCCTCTTCCTGGAGGTTGGAGGAAGGAGGATGCTACTTCGACAGAGGTAGTGGATGCCACTGTTTATCGACAGTTGGTGGGGTTGCTTATGTATCTGGTCAATACACGACCCGATATATGCTATGCTGTTAACCAGCTTTCACAAGCTATGGTTAAGCCTATCAAGCTCTTTTGGAAGGTAGGAAAACATGTATTGCGTTATCTTAGAGGCACATCGGGATATGGATTGTGGTACAGACAGGAGGATGAGGTGAAGCTATGTGGCTTCACGGATGCAGATTGGGCAGGGAGCCCAATGGACAGAAAGAGCACATTTGGAGGGATGTCGGTGTGGATTGACCCGCGGTTCTTAATGAGTACAACGAGAGGCAGAATCCGTGGCACTGATTCAGTAGAGTGGCAGCAAGCTTGGCTGCATGCGAGGCTATATGGATAAGGAAGATACTGGTCGGGTTGTTCGGGTCACACTTGGAGCCTACTGTGATTTATTTTGATAACCAGAGCTACATCAATCTCTTGGCTAATCCAGTATTTCATGATAGATCCAAACACAACGACATCAGGTACCATCATATCAGAGATTGTGTGCAGCGGAGGATCATGTTACTTTCATGCATTCCCACGGAGGATCAGGATGCTGATATCTTGACGAAGAGCTCACCGGAAAATTGAATACCAGAGCGGATAGGGGTTGCAGATAATCCATATATTGTTGAGAGGGAGTGTTGAGAATGCAACAAGATGATGGAGCTTAGTGAAAATAAGTCGCCTTCACTAAGTGGGCCCGCAGGCTATTTTTGGCGCAAAGTCTATTTTTAGACTATGTCTATTTTTAGACATATGGATCATGGTCTATGAGTTGTAGGATGCTATTTGTGGATGGTTGGTCAAGTTGGTAAAAATAGATGGACCTCTATTTTTAGACATACTGGGCGGAGTCTATTTTTAGACTGGCAGTCTAAAAATAGATCAGGTGAAATATTGTAGCCCACTTAATAATATTTGGACTATAAACATTATCTTATCCTCTTGGGCATGATTTGATACTTAGATGTAACATGTAGGCAGCCAACGTTTTCTAGGGGTTAGTTGAGCTATTGCATGGTTGACTTCAGTTAGAACTCATGTGGCAGAGTTTGGTGGAGTTGATGAGGCAGTTGGTGGAGTTGTGTTCGGTTTAACTTAGTTGAACTAGTTGTATTTAGTCTAACTGATAAATACACTAGTGATGAGTGGTGTGAATTAATTATTAATTAATTCACTAATTATTAACTCATAAATCAACTAAAGAACACATCAGTTAACTGCAATGCATGGACAGTTTAGTGGAGACCGGTGTTAGAGGTGGGTGAAAGGGTGAGTCTACTATTAGTTGTGACTATAGCTGTGCATGAGATTTGCACACACATTGATTGAGATTGCCAATGAGGATTGCGTAGTACAAGCTAGTGGGATTCGAACTTGGATCTCATCATTATTCATCTTGGATTGTGCAGTAGAGGCAGGCAGACAGGTGGAAGAGATTTGAACTTGTGACTTGTTCATATCTGAGCTAGTTTGTGTGTAGCATGTGATATAGTGCTGAGAGCTGTGAGGAGCTTTGTGCTATGTATTGTTACATGTTCTCTATCATTATAATATACAGATAGTTGGGGGTTTTCAGCTGCAAGCTTTTCCCATTACATACTGTGTTATATGTGTGCTTGATTATGTTTTAATGTGCGCATGCGATTGCTTCTAATTTCCGCAAATTGATGATCAATTGTAGAAGAGGTTATGTATTATGCATGAAGCTTAAATAGTGTGTAATCGGGATAATCTCGGTGAATAATTAAGCTATTATTCAAATTTCTACATTTTATGCCAGGTTTTGAAGTTTGTGATGGAGAAACGAAGTGAGCATCAGGAAGCAGCAATAGGACTTGCTGGGCAGATCTTCAAGTTTATAACCAGATCTGAGTTCGATCGTGTGTTTGAAGAATCGAGCGGTGTAACAAAAAGTTCGCTGATTTCAGAACTTGTAAAGGTTATCAAGAAGCACCCACGACCGTCGACCGAGGTTCCGAGTATTAGACGATTTAGCATCGAGCTTCTGATCAATGTTATGGAGATAGACAGGGTTCCTGTATTAAGCAGTTTGACCATGGAAATGAGAGAAGAGTTGAAGGAGACTTTGGAGGGAGTTATGGAGACGACGTCAGAAATGGAGAGTTATAGTACATTCTCTGGTAGTGTAGGTGTGAGTAGGCATCGCCTCTCCATCTTGTGTTTGGTACAGTCTGCGATGGAATTGCTTGGTGATTTTTAGAAGGAAAAGTGACAGTATGTGATGAACTGGCCCGCACGCTGTATAAAATACTCTGTCGAAAGAAAATGTTGGGGTGAGATATCTTTGTCATGCTTACGTAGAGTGGCCATGGTGATGGCTAAATGGACTTGGTTCGTGATTTTTTCGTGTTGGTGTGAAACGTGCCGTGCACTTTTAAAGTTGCCACTAAAGTTAATGAGTGCAGAGGTTATCGTCATTGAATTCGTGTAAGTCGGCATGATCTATTGCGAAAAGCTATTATACCTGTGTTAAAATAAAGATTCCGGAGTTTGAGAAAGAAAGAAATGAGATCGTCTGGAACGGTAATTTTTGGTCGCCCTTGAAATCAATGATGCAGTGATCCGGATAGTCCGAGAGGTCACATGGCGAAGGATCTTGGACAACGTAAAGAACTGGCATTGCGGCGAGGGCCATTGCAAAGAAAATTGTCCGGACTACGATCCTCTTTCCCATCGAGCCGTACAGAAGCTCTAGCTTTATCAGTTTTGCGGCCATTGCGCCTCTGATGTGATCAGATCTAGAACTAAGGCAGTGGAAGAATGGACAGATCTAGCGAACTCTGGCCTTATTTTGCCATTTTTCATCACTCAGGATGTCAGATTTCTTTTTCTTTGAAAACACGTCTAGGATTTGAGATTTTTCAAACTCAGATTGTTTCTGCTTGGGAAACGTTGCGGTCATTTGCTGAACAATAAAGATCGAGCAAAGGAAAGAAAAGGAGATTTACCTGTGGGGGAGCGGAGACGGGATCTATCGTGAGCAAAATCTGGCGGCTGTGTGGTTTCTACCCACCATGAGTCCATGCATGTTTTTCATTCCAAACAAAAGCTTCATCTGTAAATGCCTCGGAGGCCTTTCTCGCCCCCTGCCAGCGATTGTGGAGCTTAACGTATAGCCATATTTCATCAAATAAAATACACGCCATTGTGGAGCTTAACGTATAGCCATATTTCATCAAATAAAATACACAGATAGATGAGGAGCCCCTCCTCAACACAAATCCTAAATCTGCTACATAAATGGAAGCGACACTCCTCTATTTCTTCATCACAGTGCATGCCTTGCTAGCCAAGCATTCCTCGGGATTTAAACCAAAGCCGAGGATACATACTCAGGGGAGTATAATTTATTTATGACGTCAATTTTTTAAGGGAATCCTCGTGATTTTGTGCCTTTTTCAGTAACCCATTATTTATTCCAAACTAAATCTAAAGGCTGCAGAGAATACTCTTAATCAGCTCGGCCAGCTCCGTCTTATTCGCCTTAAAGGAAATGCACTCACAGGCCCCATTCCGGATCTTTCAAGGCTACACAACCTCAAGATTTTATTTCTTAGTCAGAACAATTTCAGTAGCTCTTTCCCGGGTTTGATCGCGGGTCTACATCGTCTCAACGCAGTAATTAGTAGAGAATGTAATTTATGGGATGGATTGATAGGAGTCGATACTGTCAAGATCTTATTGAAGGACAAAATGGGTTGTCTCTGGTTATTGATTTTGTGTTAAACCCCTGTTTTGATGAAGCCAGCTTTCAAAAGGTAGCAGAGGTCAAAGGTAACCGAGCCTGTAAACCTGTGTCGTATGGAACAGTTCGGTGAAGTAATCACACCTGAATTTGTGTACACGCGGAGAATTCGAAATTCTGTGCGAATGAGTTAATCCGGCAGTATATCGCCAGTCACAAAGGTGGGAAGCGGTTTTTATTGCACCGCCTTTACACGGTAAGCAGTATTTAAGAGTTCAGAGCGATGCCATAGGTTGGGTGACACGTGGAGGAAGCGGTTTCGCTATACCAATCTCATCGCGCATTATTGTTCGTGTATAATAGCCGTGCGAGATCCATTGATGATCGTCGGATTGGTCGGTTGGGCGCGAAGGGATGGAGATCGTTGGATGAAAACAACATGTATAATGTGGAGACGCCAGCAGTAGCGTACGATTGATTCATCTTTGCATGAATCCGGTTTATGGGTTCTGGGATTTGAGGGTTTCATGCATTTTGCCTCTTTCTATTTGTTTCCAGATGAAATTTAAGCGCTTCAGATAAGATTTCTGGGTTTTGATAATACTGACAAGTTTCTATTTTCATTAAAGTCAAATTTAGTTATATATATATTTTTTACAGTATGGTCAGGGTATCTCCTCCATCCGACGTTCCCTTGCACCCCCGGTGCAATTGCTAGTTATTAAACCTTTTCACTCTTCCGTTATTATAAATACTGAATATACTCTTATACGGTGCAACGTACAGAATGTAATAATATAAATACTTGGCATACAGGCTTATATTGTAAAACATACACAATGTAACATACTAATTATCACAATTTTTTATTAAAACTTTTCACTCTTCCGTTATTATAAATACTGAATATACTCTTCTACGGTACAACCTACAGAATGTAATAATATAAATACTTAGCATACAGGCTTATATTGTAAAACACATACAATGTAACATACTTCGTCGCAGATTTTTACAATGCACACAGTGATTCCCTCGGACCTAGCACCCGACTTGGGAGGCAAAGATAACAATTTTAAACAAAAAAAAATTGGGGTAAAAAATTGTTCTAACGCAAAAAGAGAATACAAATTCCAGCTCTAATTTTCATTGACTTTTGCTTCTTCATAAAAAAGAATCTAATCGAAATCATCCCATTCTGTAATTTGTCTCGGCCGAAGCTGTCTGTATCTTTGACAATGGCATCACCTGCATCTTCATACCCCAAGAACTACCCTGAAACTGAAATCGAAATCGAAATTCCACCTGTTCGTCCTGCATTTACAACTATTGACGCTGCATCCCCAGCCGCTAAGGCGTGCACCTCCACCGCTGCATTTGGCATTGGCACTTCCTCCTCCGTCGCCGCTCCGTCCACCTCCAGGGCTGCTGATCCGAACAGCAGAAATGCCTACCAGCATGCTGTGTTTCTAAACTTCCATGAGAAAGACGTTAAGAATACCATTGCTAGCCACCTCCAAAGGCATCTTCGTTTATACGGAATCCATGTCTTTACGGATCGGTGGGAATCGCTAAAGGGGCAAAAATTTCCTGATAAAAAAGGAGATGCCATTGAAAACGCCTCCGTTCATGTGGCAATATTTTCTTGTAGATATCCGGAATCAGAGTGCTGTCTAAATGATCTCGTCGACATGTTGAAAACGGAGGCTTGCATTATTCCGGTGTTTCACAATGTGAAGCCCAGTGAGCTTCGGCATAAGCATACATGCAGCGCCGATGGGCGTGGAATATATGCCCAGGGGCTGCAGAAACTCATAAAGCAAACGATACATGATCCTAAAACCCATGAAGAGAAGCAGCGATTCAGCCCCACTACCTTTGCAATTTGGTGTGAAGCTCTGCATACTGTTTCAGAAATAACCGGTTTCGAACTGGACGCGTTTAAGGGGTGAAAAATCAAACCCTCTCAGTATGGTAGTACTTTACGTTCAATAGATATACGTAGACATGTGTTTCTCACTAGTTCTATTTTATTACTTGTGAAAAAACAGGGACGAGGGAATCCTGGTAAAGAAGGTTGTTCAAGCTGTGTTGAAAAATATCGAAAAAATTAGCTTGCATGTCGCCAAACATCCAGTTGGGTTGCACGTAAAGGTGAAAGAATTTGAAGATACAGTCTTATTGCTGCAGCAGCAGCAGCTTAGAGCACCTCAGGTAGTGGGGATCGTGGGACTGTCTGGAGTAGGCAAAACGGCCTTAGCTAAAGAACTTTTGAATTGGAAGCGTTCTTCTTATGATAGATCCTACTTTTTTTCTTGCCAGAGTAAACGTGATTTTCTAAGCAATTTTATTTTATTTTCAGCAAAGAGTAAACGTGATTTTCATATAGACAGCGTCGATGAAGGCATAGAGATGCTTGAAATGCAATCCTCTTCTAATGCCTTCATAGTTTTAGATGGTGTAGATCAGACTAGTCAGATGGATGCATTTTTGCCAGTTCTAAGAGGATTAGGGCCAAATAGCTTAATATTGGTTACATCTAGAAACAAAGATGTTCTCACAGGTTCAGGTATTGTTCCAGACGCATCAATCTATGAGCTTACTGGCCTTAATGCACCCTATTCCCAACAACTCTTCTGTTTCCATGCCTTCGGCCACTCCCATCCAGTTCCAGGATTTGAACCTCTTGTAGAGAGGTTCGTAGAAACCTGTCAGGCATTGCCTTCGTCTTTGAAACTGTCTGGGGAGCTCGTTTGTGGAAAAACTGACCCGTCTTACTGGAAAGACCAGTTGGACATACTTCCGCAAAATCTTGTCCGTGACATGCGAGACAGGCTTATAAGTAGCTACGATGCGCTACTTAGAGATGAAAAAGATGTATTCTTAGACACTGCAAGTTTTTTCAAAGGAGAAAGGGCTGAAATGTCAATAAGATTATGGGACGCATTAAGGTTGAAAGGTTCACTGCTGCTTCAAGCTCTAAAAAGCAGATCTCTGGTGGAGTTGGACAGCAACGGTAGAATAGAAATGTACAATAGCGTGAGAGATATGGGAAGAGAGATTGCTGAGGAGCCTTCAGGATCGCTGCCTCGTCTTGGGAGCTGGAAACAGTTGGAACATCTGCTCCAGCAATCATCTGTAAGTGTTCACATAATTCAAACCTTAATAAACGTTTCATAGAAAACCTTGTGAATATTCTAATTCGTCATCGTTTTTGAAAACAAACAGGGAAGAACTGAAGTCCGCGGAATTAGGACTCGTATGGATGAAGACGACGACAGCGCTGAATTGCCATCCTACAGCATGAGTTGGACTCATAAGCTGTTCTGCAACAGCAGGGTAAAGAGATGCAACAGTGGCACTGATATGAGGAATGTGCAATTTATTGATACCGAAGGTTGTCATTTGAAGCGCATTTTGTGGTGGGTACACTCACCAAATCCCATCTGGCTTCGCTGGTTGAAATGCCCCTACAAGACTTTGCCTCGCTGGGTTCCGTTGGAGAATTTAAGGGTTTTAGAATTGTCCGGGTGCTATTTGGAAAGATTGTGGCCTTCCAAATCTCAGGTGAACATAAATTTGTTGAATTAAAGTTTTGCATATTTACGCTCTCTTGATTTTACATCACAGAGCCTTGCAATGAAGCTTAGGGGTTTTGTAGAAGACAGTTCTCAAAGCTTAATTGTAGTTGACACCCGTGAATATTTTGCAGGCACCTTTGTTGTTGCGAGAGTTAGTTATTGATTCTCCCCTTTCAAAGTTACCAGAGAATATAGGGGACCTGAAGGACCTCGAACTCATGGTACTCCGAAATACAAATCTCAAAAGTTTGCCAGAATCGTTCGGGAATTTGAAGAAGCTAAAATCTCTCGATCTATCTCACTCCCCTTTGTTGCAGAAGCTTCCGATTTCCTTCGCTAAATTGAGAAACCTGGAACGCCTCAATCTCTGTTGCTGCAACTCATTGCGGGAGCTTCCAGATTCATTCGGTGATTTAACAAAGCTTATACATCTCGATCTGTCGAGATCTTCTTCTTTGGAGACGCTTCCAAATACCTTCGGTAATTTGAGAAGCCTCCAACACCTCAATCTTTCTTACGCCCAATCTTTGAAGGGGCTTCCAAATTCCTTCCGTGATTTAGCTAGTCTTAAACATCTCGATCTCTCTAACTGTTCCTATTTACAGAAGCTTCCATACTCCTTCGATAATTTAATTCCGCTGGATTATCTTGATTTGAAGGGTTGCCCTAATTTGATTGCATCGAGAGAAATACTTCTAAATACCCGCCCGTCATCATAAGTCATTCCTATTGTACACCTATTTGAAGTTTTGCCTTTGCAAGTCATTCGCGAGTCTAATTCTTGATGGGGCATTTTTAATAAATTTCCAATAATATTTGCGTTGTTTTTTATAATACATCTATCCTTGGAAGCATCGAGTTCCAGTGATAAATAGAGAGGGAGCTTCCGTCCCTTTACATTATGTGGGTATTGTATATCTTCTGCTGCTGTATTGAAAGTTCTCCTGCCCCCAACTGGCAAAAACTGCAGTAATCTCAGCCTCAGCGTTTCAGCTGCATGTTCTATGTGGGTATCTGTTCACCGTGTTGTAGTTTTGATTAGTTGTATATTAATCTGATCACTCCGTCAGTTATATTAGTGTTTTGATAACAATGAAGGCTTGAGATCGAGTAAATGATTCTTCAACATTTAATGAGAAAATCTTACATCTATTGCATATGTCTGAAAATAGGTATTTAAGATGATGGTGGCTTCAATTATTCCCAATCTCTGCAGTTTCTGAGGCACGGGAGGATGCTACCTCTGCAATCTGGTAAACCCTATAGGCATTTGCATGGCTGCCAGCCAGAAACAGTTTTGTTCTCTGTAGACGTTTGAATGATTTCTCACAAAACCTGAACTGTAACTTTAAACACACTTGATTTTGTAGGTCATAAATTCCAAACAGAGCAGCAGCATACTGATAATAGAGATGGCTGGATTCAGCAGGTAAAGGGTTGGTTTGCAATATAAATTTTATAATAATTGAGTTCTATGTTTAATAGAAGTATATATTTTTTTTAGAAAAGAAAAAACACACCATCTTATATTAAAAATAGAGGATGGTTACAGAGCGAGTGAAAAGAGATCAGTTCCAGAATTTTTCGCAGAGTGTGGACATGTAAATACAGCATATAGATCCTGTGGCAAATAGGTATCTGCAGCAGCTAACAATCAAATCTCTAAAACCATATCTACTAGAGGAAGAGATACAGAGACAAAAGGCAATCCAGAGCATCGAAGGAAAAATCTGCACCACCATCAAAACCTCAGAGTCATATAAAGACATAAATTCAGAGCCATATTCAAAATATAACAGCAACAAATAAACTGCACCACCATCAAAGATGGTGGAGAAGAGCCAAATAAAGACATGCCAATCAAGCCAAAACCGAAGTGATTGAGACCCAACGAGAAGGGCGATCAGGTAGAAAACTAGATGGCGATCTGACCCGAGCGAAGAAGGGAAGCTGAGACGAATTCCTGAAAGTGGATTGATCCAGGTGAGGCAGAACATCCGCGTTTTGACAAAGCATCAGCTTTCCAGTTTTGTTGACGAAATATGTGGGTGAAGGAGAGCTGCCGGAAAGTGAGTGACAGGGCCCTGATTCCCTGTTGCCAGGGGAGGAGAGACGGAGTCTGCAGATTACATCTGATGTTGATTAACCCAATCGATAATGACTTTAGAGTCATCAAAAATATAATTTTAGTCAATCCAATCCAGGAGGCACAGAAGAGAGTGCCCCAAAGTGCCAGAAGCTCGGCCCTATTGTTTGATCCCTTTCCAGGTAGTTGATCCTACCGCAGCCACATGTGCCAAAGGAGTTGTCTTCATTGAAAAAGCCAACAGGAAAGGAGGACCAAAGGTCAAGGGAGGTGCCGGAGGAGTGAGAGGGCTCAAATGAGAATTCTTTAAATTAAGTCATGATCGAGGAGCAGATATGAAAGAGTAATGGCTGAATAGAGTTAAATATAAGGGCGTTACGCGCTTTCCAGATGCCGCAAAAAAGAAAGGAATGTTTCTGAGGGATTTATGCACAACAAACCAGTGTTGGAGGCAATTAGGGATATGAGTCCAGAATGGGACAGCAGGAGAGCCAAGGAGTCTGAGAACTTCTAGGCAAACTGATGTGGAGAAAGGGCAAAGAAGGAAAAGGTGAGAGGCCTCCAAGAAAAATTAGAAATGAACCATTGTCTTGAAAGGAGCAGGCTCCACCATGTTTGTGATATCTTTGTCAGCACAGGAGCACCATCTGGAATCCAACCCACAAGGTCCTTGTTTTTGAGATATTTAGCTGTGATAATCCTGCCCCAAAGACCACCTCCATTGATAGCCCTGCAAAGGTTCTTAAGAAGAAGAGCCAGATTGAACTTTTCTGCGTTTTCGAGTCCCCAACCTCCAGCTTCAGTTGGTCTAGACAGAAAATCCAACCCAACAAGATGAATTTTCTTGCAGTCTCCACGTGATCCAGCCCAAAAGAAACAGGAAATAATGTCGTTAATTTTGTGAGAGACGCCCTTGGGTATTTTATATATATGCATCCAATAGATACATGTGCTCTGCAGGACCGATTTGATGAGGACGAGCCTTCCACCTAAGGAAATCTGTTTGTGAGGCCAGGAGAAGTGTCTCTTTTCCAATTTATCAAGCAGCCAGGACCAATTGGAGTTCTCATATCCCAGTGGCTTTAGGGAAAAACCCAAGTATGTGAAGCCCCCATCCAAAGGAATGGACTGTACAACATCGTTGCAATTTCCTGCATAATTACTCCCTCGTGATCCAGCGATATCAAGACAAATTTGTCTTTATTCATGAGCAGTCCTGAAACCCGTCCAAAATTACGGAGAATGTCTTGCAACACCCTCCATTCACATATGTTTGTTTTACCAATTGCCAAGAAATCGTCAGCTATCATTAGGTGAGAAAGAGTGTTGTTAGATTAAATTATGCAGCCAGAGAATCTGCCTTGAATCCTTGCTGCATGGATGCTTCTACTTAGACCATTGATGACCAAAAGGAAGAGAAGAGGTGATAGGGCACAACCTTGTCGTAGACCTCTTGAAGCAGAAAAGAAATCAGTGGGGCTACCATTGATCAGGATGGAAAAATTGGCCGAATTGATGGAGGCCCTAATCCAAGATGACATGATCGGGCCAATGCCAATCTTAGAAAAAATCATCCACAAGAATTCCCAATCGACACAGTCAAATGCTTTAGAGATGTCGATCTTCATCATATAGGCATCAATGTATCGAGTCTTGATTGAATGAATGCATTCTTGTGCAATACCCACAACATCATGGATCTGTCGCTGCTCAAGGAATCCAAATTGTTCCAGAGAGATGAATCTGGAGAGAATTGGTTTGATTCTGATGGAAATTTTGGAAATAAGTTTATAGATCGTGTTGCAAATTGTGTTGCAGAGTAGAGGGAAATCTGAGGAGGACGGATCCATGGACTTTGGAATCAGAGCAATAAAAGTTGCATTCACAGACCCAAAGACCCTGCCAAGTCTTCTAAACTCCACTAATTCAGTGATTTCATTTATTGTAATTTCCTGAAAATGAAGGAATAGTTCAATGGTCCAGCCATCTGGACCCGGGCTCTTGTCCTTGGCCATCTCTTTTAGAGTCAGAAGAATTTCCTCTTGATCAACATGACATTCCAATAGAGCACAAAGAATTTCCTCTTGGTCAACAAGTCGTTCCAATAGAGCATGTCTCTTGGTCTACCATTTGTGGGAATAAGGAAATGAAGTCCATATGTCGTTGGGAGGAAGAAATATGTCTAGCTCTCAGAGTGGATTGAAAGTATCTGAATGCTTCTTTTTGTATCTCTTTTTGTCCATGTAGTGTGTCCCCAACATCATTCTTGATTTTCCAAATCAAAATTTTCAGTCAATTCCTTGTAACCTGCTTGTGAAAGTATTTGGAATTTTTATCTTCTTCCACCCACATTTGGCGACTCTTCTGTTGCCATTCCTCTGCTTGTTGCAAGAGAATTTGTCTTTTAACCCTGTCCAAATCCACTAATTTCTTTTGGGAAACCCATGAGAAGTAGTCAGTAGAAACAGGGTCCTCCAGAGATTTGATTTGAGCATCTATTAGAATGATATCCCCGATTCTTGCGAATTTTTGTTAGCGGCCCAACCTCGAACCACCTATTTAAGCTTTTTCAGTTTGAGACAAAGATTCTCCATGGTTGTGTTGCCGGATTTCATATTGTTTTTTGTCTAGAATTCACGAACCAACATGTTGAAATCCTGAATTTTCAGCCAAAAATGATTAAATTTGAAGGGGGCAGGCTTCCCTTTTATTGTATCTGACCGGGCCAAGAAGATTGGGAAACGATCTGAAATTTGTGAAGGATCCGTGTGCTCACATTAGTGAGGAAATTAGCTAGGCCATTCTTCACCAAGAATCAGTCAAGTCTTTTTTAGATGCCTTGTGTTCCCGATCTGTCGTTCTTCCATGTCGGGCCTACGAAGATTGGCCTAATATCAGAATATAGTTTCGTTTGAAGAGATCTTTGAAATGTGTTGCTAGTGTGTCTGGAAAACTCTGTTGACCCCAGACCTATGAGTTCTCCAGAGTGAGGTTAAAATCACTTGCTAGAATCATGGAGTCCAAATCCAAAATACCATTGTTTTCAACTTGAGACCGATGATCCTTCCGGATTTGATATGGGGCATCGACATTTATTATCCGAAATCTAGAGGGATCCCAATATGAAAATCAGATAGGAGAATGGCAGTTGTGGATTTGTAAGCCTTGAACCAGAGGATTGTAGGGTTCCATTGTGCAACTGAGCCTCTAGACATGCCTGAGGCACTAGTAACGCAAACATGCTAGTTGGGACAGATTCGTAGAAGAAATTCCTAGGTCTTCTCCTTGCTGAGCAATGTTTCCTGTAAAAGAATTATATCTAGATTATGTATCAGAGGAATTCTTTTGAGGGCTCTCCTTTTATGGACTGAACCCAGGCCCCAAATTTTGAGAGACATTATGATAATTTTGGGGAGGATTGTACATGCGACATTGCTCTAAGGTCCCGAGGCGTTGAAGTGTCGACATCAAGATGCCCAACCTTTATGTATGTGGAGACGGGGGCAAATGTGATTTTTCCCTTCATGGGGTCTTTGACTCTGATCCATAAGATTTGAAGGGGCCATGGTGCAATTTGCTATTTTTTTGTATTTGCCACCGCCCCCCCGCTTTTTTTTTTCCTAGTTGTTACATTTTCCCCCCAATTCGCAGGTCTTGGATCATCAAAAAATGTTTTCTTGATTGTTAGAGGTTCCAGACCACTTCGAGAATCTCGTGCAAGAGTTTCCAGCGCATAATCTTCCGTGTATGGAGAAAAGGTTCAGTTAGAGGCAGACTCCAAATTTGATAGGGGAGTTGTAGTATTGAATAGAGGCTTCCTCATCTGGGGACCTAAGAACTCTGAAGTTTTGTGCATGGATCTTATACAAATCAATCCTTGTTGTGATTGGAATGGAAGATTTGGAAATTGATTTAATTATTGGATTGTAGCGAATTGAAGGTTAGTTGAATTGGGATGCTTGCAATGAGGGGGAGGTCGGAGGAGGGATTTGAGGGGCTTTTCTGATGGCCTAGAGTCATGAGGCGTTGGAGACACATTAGGTGTTTATGGCAAGGTTTTTTTGAAGGGATCATTGCTGAAAATAGGGGACAACGGGGGAGATAGAAGGATACCAAGATCTGTGTGAAGTTGTGTGATGATAATCAAAGACATCCCGTGATTGGCCTCCCATGTTAGCCCATCTGTATTGATCTGGACAATGTGCCAAAAGGTGTCCTATTTTATGACAACAGAGGCAACGAAATGGGACTCCCCAATAGTCTATGATATATCTTCGAGAGCAGGGTCCCCAATATAAGTTGACTTCTGCTGGGAGACCCCCTAACATGTTTCTTTCAATAAAAAACCATGTTTTCTTGTCAAGCTTGCCAAGACAACCCTCATCTAGGTAAAATAGGTTCTCAATTTTGTTTGCAATTGTGGTAATCGCCTCTTTGGTCTAGAGTTATATGGGTAAGACAGGGAGCTTAACCCATATTATGTTTCTGCATGGCTCGTCTTCAGCAGGATCAAAACCAAATTTCCACCTTCGCAGGGAAAGAAATCCCCTACCCAAGACCCAAGGATATTTATAAATAAGATTTGCGTCTTCAGGGTTTGTGAAGTGAAAAGAAAACCATTTGTTTTGTAGCATACTGATCCAGGGTCTAGGGTCTGTATTTCAGGATTGGAGACCATTTTTTCTCAACCCAAACTTTCATTTGGTCCCCAATCATGCGGTTGAAGACCCATCTACCCACCAAGGATTTTTGTTTCAACCTCTAAACTTCCTCCTAATATCCTTTAGCACCCAACACTATGTTCTGTATTTGTTTTGCTGGCTTGATAGGTTTGTTGTTTTTGAGAGGTTTTTGAACATCCTCGGGTATCTCGCCAACCCTATTTACATGACATCCACTTGAGAGATCATGTGCTCTGGATTGAATATTAGTATTTTCGAAGTGTGTCTTGTGAAGACCATTGTTCGAAGGATCTTTCAGATAAAGCGTCTGTTGCTTTGTTTTTCTGTTATTTTGATGCACCGTTTCAGCGACAATGGTTACTTATATAAGTTTTCCAATGTCCATAAACTCCTCCAAAAGTGTGGAGTGACCATCCAAGTCAGTTTTGGGCGCACCTGCCATGTTAGTTGTGGGCACTGTTACCACTCAAACTAGTAGGGGTCCTATGAGAGGATCATATAGGGTAGCTACTAGGTCAAGGGCAACAATGGAGTGATAGGCCATAGTCACCTCATCTAAGGCTCCTTGCTCTTTACAGACTTTCACCGATGGGAGAAGACCCAGTATAAGGGGAATCACAATAATGGATGTGTCAACGAGAGGATAAAGGGTGATTCCCATGGCCTATTTGTAAGAGAGACTCAATTGTGTGGTTTTATTGCTTGGAAAGCAAGGTGATAGGCTCTCTAGGAAGGGATAAGAGGATTATCGAAGCTAGGAATTGGGAATGTATCTTGTAAATATGATCCCTAGGCCTAGAAATCCTTATGGATACTTGGTCTTTACATGACCTTTGTGGAATTAGAGTTGTAAAGTTGCAGGACCACACAGGATCAAGTGGACCCAAAATTAGGTCAAGGGTATGGAGTTGATCAACCAAGGAGGAGCTTGACCTAATTAGAGAAGAGAAGAGGATCAAAAGACAAATTTGCTTTTGAGATTTGGATGCAATGATCCTAATGAGGTCACTAGCCCAAAATCAACCTAGGGCAAGAAATGGTTTTGTGTCTAGGGCTTGCTATATCTCAGGGTTCCACCATCGGAATTGCTTGAAATTTGGAGGACCTCTTGAGAAAACTACAACATAGTAGTGGACCAATTTTCAAGGGTTTTGGATGGCTACAAATGATTTTGTGTGATTCCCTAGGAGACCTTATAGGGATAGCCCTAGAATTGGAAGAAATGAAAAAAAGAAATGTTTTTTGACCACCAAAGGGATACGAGGATCAATGCCTTATTGGTTGGGCTTAATGGAGTCAAGATACACATAGATCATGAAATTTTGTGAGCTAAGGAGCTCTAAGTGATCTTTGCTAGCCTCTCCAAGGGCAACAACTAGATCAATAGAGATTTATACTTCAACTTTGCGAAGGAGACAAAGTTTCGAGGTCTTTAACCTAAGAGGTGCCTCTAGGAACATTTGCCCGATTCCTCAAAGGTCAATGTATGCATTTAATCACTTATTCAAGGCCCCAGAAGAATTTCACATTACATTTAACCCATGCAAGAACAAAGATAACAAAATACATGTAGTTAACCAGAGAGATAACAAGAATAACATCAAAATTTCGACTTACATGAGAAAGAGAGTATATCCGTTTATCAAATTTGCATTAGAGAAGCTCCAAAGACAATAACAAAATCCAAACATCCTAGTGCATTAAGAAAAGCTGTAAAATTTCATCCCAACAAAAGGTGCGAAAATCTCATAAGAGATACTAATCCAATCCAAGCGATGATGATAAAAATGAATAATCTCACTTCTATTTACATTTGAGTCTAATGAATTCGATTTAGTTAAATTGGCCTAATTGAGCCCCTAAAATAAAATAATGTGCATAATAACAATACTTTTGGTAATATGCCCACCAAATAGGTCGAATGATCAACAAAGTGAGTCGTTGGGCCTTTGAGGAGGCCTAATGATGTCCAAATGGTGGCACAATGTAGAAATGGACTCCAAACAGTTGACAAGGGGTTGGTCCATTTTTTTCCAAACAAGAACATGTGGTGTTCCCAAGTGGGTGTGGGGGCCCAAAGACGTCTTCATGTGTCTTCAAATTGATCGAATATGCCTGTAGACCATCTATTAGGGCTGGAGTAATGACATAAACCTTCCCTCTGCAGTGGTAAACATCCTGGAACATATGTCAAGTGTATGGTGCAACTGTGGGTTTGGATGGGCATGGTGAATCAAGTGCATCATCCTCATCCCAAAGATGGAACATGAGCAATCGATGAGTGCAACTGGGGATCCATGAAGTAATATTTGCTATGGTAGAGGACCATGGCTCTCAACGCTCACCCTACAAGTGCTAATGTGGCACTCTAGAGGGTTAGGACCCTGTACAGGGAGACCAAGCCCCAAATGAAAACCCACTTGCAATCTTGCATAAGATTTAATGTGTCCCCTTTCCCTCTAATACAACAAATCATTAGTATAATCAAGTAAAAGAACTTACAAATCATTGGATCAATGAGGCACTTCATGGCGGCATGCCTTTCCGTAGAGGGCTTTGGCATGTACAAGTGTCTCCAAGCTCAATAGGGGGTTAACCAAAGATCCTATTAGGTGGTTTCAACCTCTAAAGGGGAGGGGGACATGTCCATGGTACATCCCTCAAGTGGTAGGTGGCAAGTGATATAATAATGGAATGGAGTGGGGATTAGGAGAATCATCCAAACCACAAGTCAAGGTGCAAGGGTAGCTATAATAAGGGAAGCCCACATTTGGGTATATGAGTGTCAAAGGGAGAAAATCGTGGTACATGAGTTACCCTGACCTTTGTTTTTCCACCCTTCTTCGTATGTCTTTTTCCTTTGATTGATTTTTCTTCATAACTGCTCAGGGCTCCAAGGGATGGAGAGCATGATGTGTAATATGTAGTAGTGGACACCCCAATGAGGTGGGGCAGTTCATTGCCCACCAGGGGTTGGGACAATCATGGGTTCCTTAATGATGGAGGGGGCTCATCTAGGGCCCATAGGAACCAGGGTGATGGCCATGGATAAGGGGTAGAGCTCATGCTTGGCTTTTGTCCACGTGCTAAATTTGTGTGTCCTGACCATCTTTTGCATTTTTTGGTACACTTCATGTTGAAAGTGGCCAAATTATGCTTTTTATTTTATTTTTAGCTACATCAACCTCCGGGGCATTGTTTCAGGCACGACTCGAGGTGTGGACAAGGGGAGGGGGAGCCGAACCTGTTAGGCCTCTGTAATTTAGTAGAGTGGCAAGACTAAATGCTGCAGAGACTACATCAAAAACCACTTTGGGATTCTAGGATCTAGCCCTCCTGAATCCAGAGAGGGATCTCTCTATAAGTGTAAAGATTGATTTATCTTTAAGGCTTTTAGTATGATATTAAGCTAGTTATTAAGAACAAGAGTTTTTTGTTTGTTTGGATGGTTGAGTATGATTTTTAATTGAGTGGAAAGTCCTAAACATGAAAAGAGTTTTAAAGGGGTGAAGGCAAGAATAATCCGAACAAGATTTAACTGATAGGATAGATATGAAACAACACTTAATCCATTGGGCTATGGAGTCACAAAAGGGTTTAATTGCATAACAATTTCAAGAGTGGTCCAAGGGGCAAGTCATCTATATCAAAAGATCTTTTTAGATTAAATGATGGAATGGCACATTAAAAGTGTTGAGAAGGTGGAAAAAGTCAATAATTTCAACAAGGATTTATCAACTTTCCATACAAGAAAAGCCTTTTTAAGCAACTGTTTGAAACACAACCAAAGACAGGGCTAACCTTAAACTTCTTTGGACAAGCTTGTATTAAAGCTAACTTATTAGACAAACAATCCAATAATCCACTTGACTACTTTCAGAAGGGATGAAAATAGATAAGAAAACAAAGTGCAGCTTGAGATCAAGCAAGATATGTTACAATCAAAACCTGCTTTAGCATACTCTTAGGGAAACTTTCAAAACAACCTTTGGAGAAAGAAACTAGAAGACAGGGCAAACCATAAACTTTTCTAGTTTAACTCTACTTAGCATGTAAAGAAAATATCATTCAAGAACTTCCTTTCAAGTTTTGCACATCAAGACATGGACTAACCAACATTCCTTGATAATGTTACACTTAACTTAAGTCATTCTTAAAGACACAATTGAAGAAAAACATAAAGATAAAGCTTATCAGTGAGAGTAGGGTACTTTTAACAGTAAATCCTAGCTCTATATTTGCTGTTCTTTATCAGAGAAAGGTGAAAAAAATGGCATACATGAAAGGAAAACAATAACAGTAAGAGGTACTTCACCAATGATATATACCAGGATCCCAAAAATCAGCTTGTATATTGATGTCAATCCAGTTACATACTTCAAGTCCAATGTTTCAGTACAACAACATCTTCTCTTCTCAGCCTAACTTCTTTGATCACAAACAGAGCTTCAAGAGCCTATGAAAACTATTTACATGTAGAGGGTTTCGAGCAACAAGTATTACATCAAGTTCAGCAACCAACCAACCAACAATCTCTCATCTTCTTTAACAATATATATAGAAGAAAAGAGGAGGTGGGATCAAAAATAAGATCTCTAGTTCAATTAATACAAGTTTTAATGCTTCTCTACCTTTGAGAAAAACTCAACAGAGAAGATTTCTGATCTTTCTATGTATTAATTGGTTTTCATTAAGTTTTTAGCCACTTGGCAGTTTTTGTTTGACTTTGCAAACTCTTCAAGCAGGTTGGCAATAACTCTGGCTGTCTTTAGGCAAAAATATCATGCACTGGGCAATAACTATGGTTTCTTTTGATTTCTTTGAGGCTGCAGGTGGCTTTTTGGTAGCTGGAGAGGATTCAATTAGCCTCTGATGTGGCAGTGGAGGCCTTTCGGGCTGATAGATCTCCTTGTTTTCCTTAAAACACCTTTAATGTGCTCTTGATCTGTGTTTTAGGCCTAATTAGGCTTAATCTTTGTCTTCTGGTCTTTGTCTTTAACACTGTCTTTAACTGTGTGGATTAGGCCTTTGATTCTTGAACTGATGCCTAAATCCCTTTAAATTCTGGTTAAAAATCATTAAGTCTTCATTTCTGCTTTGATCTTGTGCCGTGACATTGATACTCTTTGTCTGTTTGCTATTCACTGTGTTTTTGTTGTTTTGCAGGCGCACAGAGGTCTTTATGACTTCACAAATGCTCATGAGGCATGGTAAGATCATGGTTTGAACCCTGCAGATTCATTTTCTTCATTGATAGTGGCCTGGGGGATCGTCATCCCCGGCCCTTGAATATATATATATATATATATATATATATATATATATTTTTTTTTTTTTTAATTAATTAATTAATTAATTTATTATTATTTTTTTTATATTAAACTGTGGAGAAACCTTAAAAACCTGCAAAAATACACAAAAGTTAAGAAAATCCGTGAAAAAATAGGTTAAGGCCGCTTTGGAGGCGAGATTTAATTGTGGCCGTCGATCCAGATTAATCAATGATCGAGATTGCTCGATGGGTTTGATGGGGAGGCAGTTGGGTGAATGGCGGGCAGATTAAGTCCGAGCCGACGGATGAAAAAGATAAACGGTTGAGATCAGGCGAGGAGATCTTCGGAGGATAATTGGAGGAAATGACTTGGAGTCAAAGTGTAATATAGGCCGTTGGATGAAAACGATGGACGGCCAGGATCAAGCGATAGAGCACTTGGGAGTTCATATGGTGGGGAAATGCAAAGGGGGGGGGGGGGAAGATTTAATCAGGACCGTTGATCTTCAGAGATCAACGGTGGAGGAGTATCGGTGAAATGCTCAGGAGAAAGGGCGATGGCAAATGAAATGGGGGGATTAATATGAGTCGTTGATCTAGATTAATGAATGGTCAGGATTAATTGGTGAGATCTTTCGGAAGTAGAGGTGGGGCAATGGCTTGGGGTTTGATCTAATCCGGGCCGTTGGATTAAATGGATTAACGGCCAGGATCAGACGCAAAAATACAATGTGGGGGGACGGTGGTTTGGCAGAAAACCATAAATGGTTTTCGCGCAGCTCTGAGGGGGGTGGGCAGTATTTGTTAAAACAACGCGATTCCACTCAGCATCTGACACGCGTCCCTTTCAAAACCACTTTTATCGCGTAACTTTTTGGTGTTAAACCGCAGACGCAGAAAAAACGTGAAACATGTTGTGAGCCGTCGGATGGGAGGTCGGAGATCCAACGGTGCGGATCGCACGCGAAGGGGGAAACTGCGCATGGAGTGGATAGTGGAAAACACGTGGCAGCTTATGAGTGGGTGGGTGCTTTTCGAGGCAGAAGGTAGGTCCCAAAGGAGTTGGGCCTATCGGGTTAAATCTCGTCCGTTAGATCTTGGCAATGGATGGTTAGGATCGCATCGGGGATTACTCTTCGTAGAAGAAAAGAAAAGGGGCCGATGGATTGAAAATTGCCGATGCGATGGGGTGGGATCTGAAATAGGCGCTGAGACATGGTCCTGTGGGAGCAACGGGACCAGGGGTTCAAAAGAAAAGGGCTTATCGCAATCGGAGGAGGAAAGGGGAAGGCACTTAAGAATTTGCGCGATGTGATGGAGCGCTGTCCGTCGAATCTGGGAGTCAGACCGACGGTTGAGACTTCAATCGGAGGGGTAAAGGAAAAAAGTTATGGGCGGAGTGCGCCGAAATCTTAGCTGTCGGTTCTTGTGGATTTGACAGCTAAGATCCAATCGGGGAGATCGGCATCGGAGAAGGAAAAGAGAAAGTCATGCGATCGGGCGGAAGGACGGGGCCCGATGGCCGTTGGATCATCGGATCGACGGTCCAGATTAACTTAAAATTGAAACGTCGGGGAAAATGAAAATACGAAGGAATAAAGGAAATGAGGGGTTGTGATGGGGGTTTAGGACCTTTTAGCACCCGGTTGCGGGGCTTAAGGTCTTATGAGAACAGGGAGTTACAGGAGTTAAGCCCTCGGGGGCTTAAGAAAATTATAATGCCTTTAGATTGTTTTAGGCCTCAAAAACAGTGTTTTTAAGCCAATTTGAGGGTTTCGGTAGAATGAAAAGGAGTTTTTAAACCAAATGGAAGGGAATCAAATGGTTTTAAAAGGGTCTTGGAGTGAATTTGAAGGTTAAATGAGGCTTATGGAGGGATTTTTATGAATGAAAGGAGGGGTAAAAATGAAGGGTAAATGGGTTTTTAAGCAGTCTTTCTTTTGGCAAAGTGCAGGTTTTTTAGGATTAAGAGGGAAACAACAGTGAAGATTAACTCAAAGATTAGTTATCTTCATAAGACTTTAAGAACTAACAATTTGGACATGAATTGTTTCTTGAAGGCTTAAACAAAATCTAGCCACCATTTGATATGACAAATTTTTATAGGTGGCTAACATAACCTATGGGGACCTAGTAGGCACATGTGGACCTGAATGGGAAAAGAGATGAATGGGGCTAAAATGAGTGGAAAGGGAGCAATGTAGGTGTTATTGGGAAGCAGGACCATGCAACCAAAATTGTTCCCATGTAGTGCCATCTCTAAAGCTAATGGCCATTAAAGGATATTCCACGGGACTAGGATACAAGGGTAACCACGAAATCGGGTAGTGGAGACAAGAATACAGACCTAACCCACTCTTTCCGCTAAATCCCCCCACCAATCCATACCCAAAAGTGTCCATGAAAAGTAAGAAAAATTACTCAACTATACCAATGAAAAGCCATACCTTTGGGGTTGGGAGGCCCACCTTCAAACATACATTCATAACATTTGGGCAAGGGACCACATGGTTGGCTCAAGTGAAAGAGAAAATGGCACATCGAGCTATCTGGGGGATGCAAGGGGTTGCTGGCTTCCGGTTAAGGACCATCTAGGATAAATTTTTCCCCCTATGCATACTACCCATAGTGGTGGGTAACATTTGGCTCCAACTGGGACATGAGCTCTCGAGAAAGTGCACAAAGCCACTCGAACGGGAGGTCATGAGAACACCAACAATCTCTTCGTACTGTAGACTTGTTACTTGCACACATCAAAGACCAAGCACACGGGGCAACATGTTTTTGTGGTGTCTTATGATCACCCATGCTTTGTATTGGGTTGTAAAAATCAACAGGAAGGTAAAAATATGCAAATCTAATCTAAATGCAGTTAATCTACCATGAGAAATGCCATATGATGTTAGTTCTAATGAGAAAATAATCATGCAATGAATCCTACTCGAACATGCATATACTGCAACGCTAATGCTAAGTGTAATCATAAAGCCAGTGCAACCAACATATCATCTAGTCAATGTGAAAACAACCGCCCCTTTGTTCACTCATGCAACAGATCCATAGGCAAGGGCAAGAATGACAACATGGAAGGTCACAAGGGTGGGAGGCGGGAAAATGAAGTAACCACTCAAGGAGTATCAGTGGGGAAGAGAGAGCAAAGATATGTAATCTATTGCACAAGATCCTTTCTTCCAACCAAAAGATAGATATATCAATAATCAACCTCATAAAGTTTCGATGGATGGAAACTTGTTAAATTTGGACAACTAGGTCCAAACTCCATCTTGTGATGCTCAGATGAAGATTCCAATATTTGTATTGGATTCCTCTTTCGGAGAGGTGTAAAATCGATATAAAATTGATTTTAATCTGATGAGCAGAACATTTAGTTTGAATTTATTATTTATAATAAATTTAAGTGCAGGTCGGCCTTAAGGTTTTACACCCCCAACAGATGTGTCACTCACCTCAATGATGGATATAAATACAGTGAACGTTGGAGAGCTTTTCACTCATCTCATCACACATCTTCTCCTTTGATTATCTACAAGCATTTGAGAAGCAGTTTCATCTCCCACGTGAGAAGAAGGACGAAATCTACTGCAGCTAAAGGACGAAATCTACCGCAGCAAATTTTCTGCAGTTAGGGTTTCTGGGCAAGTTTGACCAGCGTTGACTTTGGTCAACACATAGTCCGTTTGAGCTAAAATTTTGTGGAGAATTCGATTTTTGTAGTTCGTACTCATTGGCACAAAAATCGAGGTCAAAATATTGACCGAAGTTGGAGATGTGTTGACTTTCTTGTTGCTGCCCTGCGTTGACTTTTTCTAAACTGCGTTGACTTTTCTGGGGTTGACTGGATAATTGATTTGAGGACTGCTGTGACACATTTTGGGTTGGCCGACCAAGAAGACTTTGCTGGTTGAAGCATCCTGCTGATCGCTGTAACGCACCAACACATTCTCCTGTTTCTGGTTTGTCTTCTATAGATCCACTGGTATGTTCTATCAGCATTTTACTTAACTATTTATGTGATTGCTGTTATAAAAGTAAAATTGCATCAAGCATAGAACATCTACAAAAATTTACATGGTATCAAAGGTGAGGTGAAGACAAGCCCTAACTTATAGCAATCACCAACTGAGAAAAATGAGTTCCACAAATTATGGCTTCAAGGAGGATGACACGCTGACTGGAAGGGATGACTTCATTGCTTGGAAGATGATATTAGATCTCAAATTGGAAGACCATGATCTCATGGCTATGTACTGGGTAAGACACAAGAACCTCCATCCACTGCTATTGCTGCTGCTAAAACCAAGTATAAGAAGGGGGAGATCAAAGCAAAGCTAATGATCAGGGAATCCATACATAAAAGTCTGGTTGCCTACATATCTGAGCTAGGCACATCCAAGGAGATGTATGATAAGCTGATACAAATGTTCAAAGTAAACAATGCAAACCAAGTGCTATTTTTCAAGAATCAATTGAAGAATTTGAAGAAAGGCAGGGATGAGTCTTTCCAAACATACTTTCTGAAATTGACCGAGATCAAGAACAATCTGCTGGCTATTGGGGAGACAATAGCCGATCGTGAGATGGTACTCACCGCACTTGGAGGGCTCCCATATGAATGGCAAGTATTCAACACTACCATTCTCAATAATAATACAATTCCTAACTTTGACGAGCTACTCTCAAGATGCATGCAAGAAAAGACAAGAATGAAGGAATACGAAAATGACAGAAATGTTTCCTAAGCTGCTCATTCTAGAAAGAAGAACTCTGGTGGTTCTAAGAACAAAGGAAGAGCAAGGGCCCAAGGAAAGAAGGGCAAGTGTTTCACTTGTCATAGGCCTGGTCACTATGCTAGAGAATGTCCTTTCAAGAAGGATTCTCCCGATAGTGACGACAACAACAACAACCGAAGAAATGGAAATCAAAGAAACGACAGGTCCAAAGGAAAGAGGAAGGCTCCCTCTGGCGGAAACAATCAACCTTTCAAAAGGTCTAGAAACTCTAGGTATGAGGAGTCAAATGTTGTTGATAAAAGAAATGAATACATTCTTGTATCTGCCCTCTCTGCTGCATCCCCGCCCGACACTATGGATGTCTGGCTGATAGATAGTGGTGCCTCAAGACACATCATTGGGTTCAAGGAAGCACTCTCTGACATGGTTGAGAAGGATACTAATCTGGAAATTATCCTTGGAGATAATGCCACATATCCCGTGAAAGGGACAGGGACTGTGACCCTCCACTTGTCTCAAGGACAAGTCCTACATTGGCAGGATGTACTCTATGTACCAAAATTGAAGAAGAACCTTGTGTCTATATCAGCCATCGAAGACAAAGGCTTCAATGTGGCATTCACTGATGGAAAGGTGCGCATGTGGAAGAAGAATCTCAAGGAAGCTATCGTGATTTGTTTTAGAGTTGGAACACTCTACCAGGTTGAAGGAAGTCCACTAGGAGCTATGACATGTGATACTATCCGACAAACTGAACTATGGCACTGGAGGTTTGGACACCTTCATTACAAGGCCCTTCCCGAAGCAAGGAAGGTGGTGACAAGGATGCCCGACTTTGGAAATAATCATGAAGGTGTATGTAAGGGTTGTGCCGAAGGAAAGCATACAAGGGGACATTTCCCCTCAAGTGTCACAAAGACATCTGATGTTTTGCAACTGGTCCATTCTGATCTATCTGTTATGCTACCCATGACATCCCTGGGAGGCTGTTCTTACTATATGACATTCACTGATGACTTCTCCCACAAAATCTGGATATACTTCTTCAAGAAGAAGGATGAGGCTTAAGTGGTTCCACTTTCAAAAGCCTTGGTGGAAAAATATGACAGGGAAGAAGATCAAGATTTTGAGGATCGACAATGGCACTGAATATGAGTCAAATGAGTTTAAGGACTTTTGCAGAGAAGCTGGCATTAAGAGGGAGACTACTACTGCCTACACTCCTAAGCAGAATGGCGTTGTTGAACGAAAGAACAGGACCATTGTGGAAGCTGCCCATGCCATGCTATGTGACCAGGGTCTACCGAAGTTTTTGTGGGGAGAAGCTGCGAATACTGCTGTATACATTAAAAATCGATGCCCTCATTCCGCCCTAGACTCCAAAACTCCCGAAGAGGTTTTCTTTGGTAAGAAACCTGACGTCTCACATTTTAGAATTTTTGATGTCCTGTTTATTTTCATGTGCCAAAAGAAAAGAGAAGTAAGCTGGATGCTTTTGGGAAGAAAGGAATGTTTGTGGGCTACAGTGAAACCTCTAAGGCCTATAGATTCTATTTACCTAGTAAAAGGGAAGTATAAATATGCCATGATGTCACTTTTGACGAAGATGCTTCCTTGAAGAAAGTAGTAGATCTTCCGAGATCTGAGGAAAATCATGAAGCAAGGCCTGGAAATCAGGAAGAACCGGAGGATGAGACAACGCTTGACGTTGAAGGACCAATGGACCCAATCGATCCATCTCCTTCACTGAGAAAGATACCATCATGGCTCAGGGAAACTCTCGAAGATGCCGAGGGACATGCTGCCCCCGGTGGGGACATTCCGAGAAAGCAAGAAGCCGTGCAGATACCAAGGGTATCTCGTCGCCATGAGTACTATCAGATATCTGAACCTGGATCTTTGAGGAAGCCGTAAAGCATCAAGTCTCTGAAGGATGCGGCATGAAGAATATGAGTCCATAATGAAGAATGATGTCCTGGATGTGATTCCAAGACCGAAGGACAAATCAGTTGTCACCGCAAAATGGCTCTACAAGATCAAGCATGGATTTGATGGAAGTGTTGAAAAGTTCAAGGCAATATTTGTTGCCCGTGGCTTCTCTCAAAAGGAAGGAATAGATTATGATGACATATTTGAACCTGTGGCACGATATACCACCATTCGATCAATCATAGCCTTTGCTGCTACGCAAGGATGGAGTCTTCATCAGATGGATGTCAAGACCGCTTTTCTACATGGTGCAATAAAAGAAGAGGTGTATGTAGAAAAACCTCTAGGGTTTGAAGTCCAGGATCGGGACACTCATGTCTGCAGGTTGAAGAAATCCCTCTATGGATTGAAGCAAGCACCCAGAGCTTGGTACAAGAGGATAGTTAGCTACTTGGTGAAGCTGGGCTTCACTCGAAGTAATGTTGATCTGAACATTTACATCAAGGTTGTCCAGGAGAAGCCTCTCATTCTGGTGTTGTATGTGGACGACCTCTTCCTGACAGGTCCTGACCCTCTCATTCATCAATGCAAGAGGGAGCTTACTCCTGAGTTCGAGATGAAGGACCTAGGACTGATGCACTACTTCCTAGGCCTGGAGGTCTGGCAGAGACCTGGAGAGATATTTTTCCTTTCAAGGAAAATATATTGTGAAACTGAAAGATTTGATATGGTGGATCCAAACTGCACAACACTAATGGAACTCAACTTCAAGAAGTTGAGGAAAGGGGGCCACGCCAGCCCGTATTGTCAAATCCTACTAAGTATTGTCAACTCGTAGGGGCCCTGATGTTCTTAGTGAGCACCCGTCTAGATATATGTTTTGCAGTGAACACTTGGAGTCAACAGATGGTTGAACCTCATCACTTTCACTGGGTTGGTGCCAGGAATCTTCTGAGATACCTTCGAGGCACGATAAACCATGGGCCGAGATACACTGCCGAGAGCGTGACACTCCTTGGATATACTGATGCCGATTGGGCTGGCAGTGTGGTGGATCGTAAGAGCACATCAGGATGCTACTTCAATCTTAGTTCTACTTCGATCTCATGGATGAGCAGGAAGCAGAAGTCGGTGGCTTTGAGCACCGCAGAGGCCGAATACATTGCAGCAAGTATGGCCTCATGTAGCTGGGCCATACAAAGCCTTAGTGAGCTGTTTGGACATGTGATAGATACCACCGTGATACTCCGTGATAACCAGAGTGGGATTCGTATGACTGAGAATCCTGTGTTCCACGACCGATCCAAGCATATTGATATCAGGTACCACTTTATCTGGGATATGGTACAGCGAGGCGCCATAAGGCTCGATCATATAGGAACTGATGAGAAAGTCGCGGATATTCTCACTAAGCCCCTGGGGAAGGTCAAGTTCCTAACCTTCTGTGAGAGACTTGGAATCATGGAACGACCCTATGATGTGGGTCCTGTTGGACGATGAGCTCGAGGAGCTCTAGGGGGATTTGGGGACAGCTTCTCGGAGCTATGAGAAACCACAAGTCTAGGCTTGCCAAACCTTGTTGGTGTGCTTGGACCCCATCGTTGTGATTATTGAGTTGGTTCACCTCTCATTATCTGTGCCCCGTATGCATCCTACCCATTGAGTTCAGGGCTCAAGGGAAGTACCTCTCATTTGGCCAATGAGATGGGAAAAGCTAGAGACCAGTAGCAAAGACTGATGGACGCATCAGAGATTGTTTTACTCTCTATCTAGGATGGCACGGTCCAACCAGTTGATCTAGGATCAAGTCTAGTGAGGTCTCAGACCTCTGCCTGACTTCGGGTCGATGAACCAACTTCGGGTTGGTTGGAGACTCTTTGTGAGTCAAGAGGAGGTTTCGGGACCTCTCTGGTCAAATCACTCTGGGATGATGTCTTTGTGATTGACCCACTTCTGTTTTGAAATAAAGAGGCCAGCAAAGCAAGTTACGGTGGGATGATGCACGATGTTTGGGTTGCACCGGTGGATGGAGTTCTCCCTAGTTGAGAGGGAGTGTTAAAATTGGACAACTAGGTCCAAAATCCATGTTGTGATGCTCAGATGAAGATACCAATATTTTTATTGATTTCCTCTTTCGGAGAGGTGTAAGATCGATATAAAATTGATCTTAATCTGATGAGAAAAACATTTATTTTGAATTTATTTTTTAATAATTTCAAATATGTGCAGGTCGGCCTTAAGGTTTTACACCCCCAACAGATGTGTCACACACCTCAATGATGGATATATATATACTAACATTGGAGAGCTTTTCATTCATCTCATCACACATCTTCTCCTCCTCGATTATCTACAAGCATTTGAGAAGCAAGCCATCTCCCCACGTGAGAAGAAGGACGAAATCCACTGCAGCAAAAAGGACGAAATTTACTGCAGCAAATTTTCTGCAGTTAGGGTTTCTGGGCAAGTTTGACCAGCGTTGACTTTGGTCAACGCATGGTCCGAATTGGCTGAAATTTGGTGGAGAGTTCGATTTTTGAAGGTCGTACTCATTGGCACAAAAATCGAGGTCAAAAGGTTGACCGGCTGGGGCCGTGTTGACTTTCTGTCAGCCTCGCTGCCAATTTTCCGGGGTTTAATTTTGAGTTGACTGGATAATTGATTTGAGGACTGCTGTGACACATTTTGGGTTGGCCGACCAAGAAGACTTTGCTGGTTGAAGCATCCTGCTGATCGCCGTAACACACCAACACATTCTCCTGTTTCTGGTTTGTCTTCCATAGATCCACTGGTATGTTCTATCAACATTTTACTTAACTATTTATGTGATTGCTATTATAAAAGTAAAATTGCATCTAGCATAGAACATCTACAAAAATTTACAAAACTTCAGGCATATCATCTCAATCATGGTCCTTATCATTAATATTATGCTTTAAGTCCACCCTAAGGTCATGATTGGGAGGAAAGGGAGACTGATGACCTGGGATGACATAAGAGGTAGGTTTCTCATGATGATCATATTCACAATCCTAAAGGTATGAGGGGGGAAGAAGGGCACAATTTATGGATAACTCCTCCTCAACATCCTAAGAGAGGGAAAGGGATCATCAATAGTTGTGACAATGTGAGAATAGCCAAGGTGACGGCTCATGGATAATCTAGCTATGCTATTGGGATCCTAGAGAAGGCATGGGAAAGCAAGGCCTTTGTTAGTGTCATCATTGATGTCATAAGCGGGGCTCACTATTTCCAACAAACCTTCTTCATGCATGGGAAAACAATGATCCTCCTTTTCAATGGTGTGACTAGTCATATCATTATGAGTGATTTCTTGGAAGAAAGGAGAGTCAATTTCAATCTCATTTTCCATGTCAGTATCATAAATAGGGTCACTGTAAAAATGTCAGTTTCCCATATCCCATTTTCCCTCGTTGACGCATAAGAAATCAGAAATGTCATCTTCGCAGGGAGCTACAATATTCATATCCTCAAGCACCTTTTCTTGAATGAAAGTCCCTACTTCATGGGATTTAATAGGGCTTTCACTCATGTCGTGCACCTTCTTAGTCCTTAAATTTGCATCCTAAGGGTCGTCATCACGATCCTCTTTAAGGTCACCCTGATCACCAAATTGATTACATTCTATGGGGTTTTGTGATTGATTATAATATTTTTCATTGACGATATCTGTCAGAATATAAAAAGCACAGGTTTGGCTGGCAAGTTCAAAGAGATGACTAGGATCCTTCCCATAAGCACACATTGTCATGTAGAATCATTTTTGTGTTGCTCCATGAAACTTGATCATGAATTTCTTATCCTTGTTTTCCAACGGATCTTCACAAAACTCAACACATTTGTCCACATTCTTTTGTAGTTATTGAAGATCTCGATCATTGAGTTTTGCAAATTGAGAGACAAGGGTAATTTCCCTTTGAACATAATCCATTTTTCATGATTTTGCATAGTAGGATCAAAATGGAGTGGCCAGGGTGAATTAAAATGGCTTGATAGATGCTTGCTTCACCTTACAAGCATTAACTTTGAAGTTCAATGAAGAACTAGGGCCTCGTTCTTCCAATGGAGTCGCCAAGAAGGATTGTCAATGATGTTGTAAGGTAAATATCACACACGTCTCATGTCCCTGGAAACGATGCCAAAAATGTTACCTCTCAAACTACTAGGGGTCTTAGGAGGGGATCCTATAGAGAAGATACTAGGTCAAGGGAATTAATGGAGCAATAGTCGAATGTCACCTCAGCTAAGGCTCCTTTCTCTTTACGTACGTTCATTGATGGGAGGATACCAGTATAAGGGAAATCACAATAATGGATGTGTCAATGAGAGGATAAATGGTGATTCCCACAACTTATTCATAAGAGAGACTCAATTGTGTGGTTTTCTTGCTTGAGAAACAAAGTGATAAGCTCTCTAGGAAAGGCTAAGAAGATTCTTGAGGCTAGGGTTTGGGAATGTATCTTGTAAAGATGATCCCTAGGCCTAGAAATCCTTATGGATACTTGATCTTTACGTGACCTTTGTGGAATTAGAGTTCTAAAGTTGTGGGACCACACAAGACCAAGTGGACCCAAAATTAGGTCAAGGGTATGGAGTTGATCAACCAAGGAGGGACTTGACCTAATTAGGGAAAAGAAGAGGATCAAAGGAAAAATTTTCTTTTGAGATTTGGATGCAATGATCCTTATGAGGTCACTAGCCCAAAATCAAACTAGGGCAAGAAATGGACTTGTGGATAGGGCTTGCTATATCTCGGGATTCCACCATCGGAATTGCTTGAAATTTGGAGGACCTCTTGAGCAAACTACAACGTAGTAGTGGACTAATTTTCAAGTGTTTTGGATGGCTACAAATGATTTTGTGTGATGCCCTAGGAGACCTTCTGGGGATAGGCCTAGAATTGGAAAAAAATGAAAAGAAATGTTATTTTGACCACCAAAGGGATACGAGGATCAATGCCTTATTACTTGGGATTAATGGAGTCAAGATACACACAGATCATGAAATTTCATGAGCTAAGGAGCCCTATTTGATCTTTGCTAGCCTCTCCAAGGGCAACAACTAGATCAATAGAGATTTATACTTCAAATTTGCAAAGGAGACGAAGTTTCAAGGTCTTTAACCTAAGAGGTGCCTCTAGGAACATTTGCCTAATCCCTCAAAGATCAACACATGCATTTAATCACTTATTCAAGGTCCAAAAGAACTTCGCATTACATTTAACCCAAACAAGAATAAGGATAACAACATTCATGTAGTTAACCAACAAGATAACAAGAATAGCATCAAAATTTCGACTTACATGAGAGAGAGAGAGAGAGTATATCCATTTATCAACTTCGCATTAGGGAAGCTCCAAAGACAATAACGAAATCCAAACATCATAGTGCATCAAGAAAAGCTCGAAAATTTCATCCAAGCAAAATGTGCGAAAATATCATAAGAGATACTAATCCAATCCAAGTGATGATGATCAAAATGAATCATCTCACTTCTACTTATACACTCTCTAATGAATTCGATTTTGCTAAATTGGCTTAATTGAGCCTATAAAATAAAATAATGTACATAATAACAGTACTTTTGGTGACAAGCCCACCAAATAAGTCACTAATGTAAAGATAAACCTCTCAAGAGGGTCAAATGATCAACAAAGTGAGGCATTGGGCCTTTGAGGAGGCCTAATGAGGTCCAAAGGTTGTCATGATGTAGAAATGGACTCCAAACATAGTGGATAAGGAGTTGGACCCTTGTTTTCCAAATATGAACAGTGCTCCCAAGTGGGTGTGGGGGCCCAAGGACATCCTCATGGGTCTTCAAATGGATCGAATATGCCTGTAGACTATTTGTAAGGGTTGGAGTAATGACATAAGCTCTCCCTCTGCAGCAAGAGACATCCTAAAACATCTACCAAGTGTATGGTGCAACTGTGGGGCCGATTGGGCATGGTGAACCAAGTGCATCATCCTCATCCCAAACGTGGAACACAAGCAATCGATGAGTGTTGTTGGGGATCCATGAAGTGATATATGCTATGGTGGAGGCCCATGGCTCTCAACGCTCACCCTACAAGTGTCAATGTGGCCCTCTGGAGAGTTAGGACCCTGTATAGGAAGACCAAGCCTCAAATGGAAACCCACCTACAATTCTGCATAAGATTCAATGCGTCCCCTTACCCTTGAATACAACAAATCATTAGTATAATCAAGTAAAAGAGCTTACAAATCATGAGATCAATGGGGCATTTCATGGTGGTATGCCCTTACGTAGTGGACTTTGGTATGTACAAGTGTCTCCAAGCTCAATAGGGTGTTAACCAAGGACCCTAATAGGTGGTTTCAACCCTTGGTCGTCTGATCTCAATCTTATGCCAAAATTTCGATTTTAGGAGGCCGTATTGCTGGGCACTAAAATCGAGGAAATCCGAGCTGTTTGATCGAAGCCCTAATTTGCTGTGTTGACTTTTATGTTGCTGCCTGCATTGACTTTGGGCTGACTAGCGTTGACTTGGGATGAGCTGTCTTTGAGAGTTGTGGGTGTGACACATGAAGGATTGGCTGACCGAGAAAGACTTTGTTGGCTGAAACACCCTGTTGACTGCCGTAACGCAACAATATCTCATATCTTTGCTGGACAAAAGGAATTGTAAATCTGATCTATATTTGGCTTGTCTTCTGTTGATCTATTATTGTGTTCTATCAACATTTTACTTTCATGTTTATGTGATTGCTATTGTGTATCGAGCCTAAGAAATATTGAAGTAAAATTGCATCAAGCATAGAACACCATGGTTATCTAAATTTAACAGAGCATGATGTGTAATATGTAGTAGTGGACACCCCCTTGAGGTGGGGCAGTTCCTCGCCCACTAGGGGTTGGGACAATCATGGGTTCCTTAATGATGGAGGGGGCTCATCTAGGGCCCATAGGAACCAGGGTGATGGACATGGATAAGGGATAGAGCTCATGTTTGGATTTTGCCCACGTGCTAAATTTCTGTGTCCCGACCATATTTTGCATTTTTTGGTACACTACCTGTTGAGAGTGGCCAAATTAAGCATTTATTTTATTTTCAATTGCATCAACCTTTGAGGCATCATTTCAAGCCTGAATGAAGGTGTGGATAATGGGAGGTGGAGGCTAACCCTATGGGGACCTAGTGGGCACATGTGGACCTGGATGGAAAAAGAGATGAATGAGGCTAAAATGAGTGGAAAGGGATTAATGTAAGTGGTATCGAGAAGTGGGACCATGCAACCAAAATCGGGATTTCCCGTATAGTGTCATCCCTAAAGCTAATGCCCATTAAAGGAGATCCCACGGGACTAGGATACAAGGGTAACCACGAAATCGGGCAGTGGAGACTAGAATACAAACCTAACCTACTCTTTCGGCCAAATCCCCCCACCAATCTTTGCCCAAAAGTGCTGATGACAAGTAAGAAAAATTACTCAACTATACTAATGAAAAGTCATAAATTTGGGGTCGGGAGACCCACCTTCGAACATACATTCATAATAGGTGGGCAAGGGACCACACGAGTGACACGACTGGCTTAGGTGGCGGAGAAAATGGCATATCGAGCTATCTAAGTGCTGCAAGGGACTTCTAGTTGTCGACTGAGGACCATCTAGGAGAAAAATTTCCCCTATGGGTACCCATAGGTGGTGGGAAATAGGCACACTTGCCACTTCAACAATTGTTGACTTGTCCAAGTTCTAAAACTGAACGCAAAAGAAGTAATCAAACAATCAACCGCCGCTGATGAGTCATCAATTCTGGTAAAGGCCACCTGATTGGTCAAGCCAATCTGTCCTCCAGGATCTTCCACTACCAGACAATCTGGAAAATGGAGGGTAATTGGACGTTCAAATTTAATGACCTGCAGCCAAAAGTTCTTATAGGGGAATTTTTTTCAGGCTGACAAATCCCAAGGATTATTCTCCACAATCGAGTCTATCAACCCATATCTGGCCATCATAAATTCTTGTGAGGTTGTTGGTTGTATTTATCACCCTGCATTAACCCTCGTCTGCTCGTTTAATGTCACCAAATTTGAAAATGGATGGACGCCTTCTGCGCTGCTACAGTGAATTCGAGTGACTGCTATAGGAATTCTTGTTGTGTGTTTAGTAAGCCTCCATATTATACCAGGGCGCACAACATTGGCAAATCTGGCACCAACATAGGTTGAACCATAAGCAACATCAATAGAAGTTCCAACTAAGACATTCTTTACAGATTTCCACGTGGTTTTCTGGTAGCTCCCCCGAAGTGCAGAAAGTACAAAACATATTTGTGCTATTGCAAGTTTGATGAGGTTTACTTACCTCGATTGGAAGCCAGCCGGTTGCACATCTTGAATGTGTTCAGAGTGTCCTAGATGAGAAGTATGAGGAGAAATATGACAGCTATTATCAGACCCAAAATGTATAATAATTATGTTATCAACTAAAAATCCATTTGTAATTTTGACTCCCGAAGCTCCAGACTTCTCAGGAAAAAAATATCAGGATGGTCAATCATGTGACACCACCCAACTATTGAGAGCAAATAGAGAGCAGAAAACGACATCTACCCAGTCCCCGAGAGACTCCAGTCAAGGGCATGCACCAGGGACCTGTCAGGACACAACTCAACAGGGTGATGGGGTTTTCACTCACTCAAGTTGACTCTAGGATTTTCTCAAGTCCTCCAACAGCTCAAGTCCCTTCTTCTGTCGGGATTTTCTTGGCATTGGCGTTCTCTATCCATTACCGCCACGGAACTCATTAGCGGCTTTACAGCTAACCGATAGATCAAAATTTATTCGAGCCATCCTTCATGAGGTCACCTCGACGGATTCGCACTGAAGTATATATTATGTCAGACTCATAATTAATTCCAGTTAAACATATTTGTTTTCGTTGGCCATTTAATTTTTGCATTAGTTTTTTTTATAGTGTAACATATTCATCATTATATTATAAACTTTTTCAATGTAAAAAAGTCAATTTATTACATTATTTTTAAAATAAAAATAAATTTCAAAGCTTTTAATTTTATTAATAAAACATTTACTGGAATAGTTGAAATTATCAATAAATAATTCAGTGGAGTAATTGAAGTTGAAATTATCAATAAATAATTCAGTGGAGTAATTGAAGTTCTTCATAATAGTGATGATTTACCTCCACTAAACTACAATAAATATTTTAGTGGGATAATTCAAGGTATTGATGAGGTTGATGATTTATCTCCACTAAACTAAAATGGTCTATGAGAGTTAGAAGATAAGAGGTTACTGGCACTTGTGAGAGGTAAAAGATAAGAGATTACTGGCACTTTTTTAGAGTGTTATTTTTATACTAAAAAATATTTCAAGGTTATTATAATTTTGTTAATTTAAAAAGTCTAAGTCTATAAGATTGAGGTGTGACAATTATTTTGAAATTTAGATTTAATATAAGTTAGATAATATAAAAGAAAATGATTTTCATCTTTAATATTTTTAGTATCACATAGGAGTGTTTTGAGAATTAAACAAAGGATAGTTTCACTATGGGGCTCATGAGGATTTCTTCTTACTTCAGCAATATTTATTTTATTTTTCACACTGTGTTATACACAAAATGACCTCCTCATCAATTCAGAGGGGGACACTTTGACTGGAAGAAAACCCCAAGTTACAAGCCCATTTTCCAGGGTAACCCACCTCAGAAATAGACAAACGGCGTTATGACACGGCCTATGACTCAACAAGGTGCGTTATTCCCTAGTTTAACGCTATGTTTTGCCTAAAGGGAAGCATTATTGGATTTTTATGAGATTCAAGAGGTCAAAGCACGAGTTGACTAATTGACACTTCACTTTTCACTCAATTGTCAGCTCAAAAAGCTGGAAACAATCGCCTCAATCCTGTCTAAGGAAATTGCTAATCCTAACAAGAACACATAAAGCGAGAAAGAGCAATAAAGTGAGGCAACATCTAGCTTTTGCCTCAATGGAACTTATGAAGAAATTGGCATAGATTGAGCCTCTTGTCATCTATAAATTAGAGGTTGGGCCATTGTAACAAGGATCAGATTTTGAGCATTGTTATGTTGTCGAGAAGTTGATCAAGGGAGAGAGAGAGAGGAGCTAAGGAGCTAAGGGAAGACTTGATTCAACAACCATGGTTGTGATTGTTGATTTTGGCAACATTCGGAAGTGTTCCAAGTCTCAAACTTTGCAGGGAGGCTTGGACAACAGCATTCCAAAGAACCCTGAAACAGTTTGTGGAAATTCCACTCGGTTCACGAATTATTAAAATAATTAATTATTTTAATGAAGACCCTAAGTCTAAACTTAGGGAAATGAAATAATTAAAGGGTATTAATAAGTCAGTGTGAATCTTCTAGAAAACATGGGTCAAGTCAAGTTTTAATCTTTGCCATTGATTAATCTGGGATGTTGGTTCTCCAACAGGAAGAGTATAAAAGAAGGCTTGAGGGTCTCTTGGAAATCAAGTCGGGCATACACTCAGTACTCAAAGGAGATCTATTCTGATGTAGAATTCGATCTCAGTGGGAGAGTTGCAGGGCGGGAAGTTGTAGAAGTAGGAGGAGGTCAGGGGTGATCGAGATCAGGGTCGGAGGGCAGTAGTGGGTCACTGGAGGCAGCATGAGGCTGCAACGTAGAGAACCCACGCAGTCTCCACGCAGACTCACGCAGTCTAGCACTGGGACTGCACTGCGAATCACGCAGAGAGACGCAGGGGCATGCAGGGGTTGTTCTGGGTGTCAGAGAATTGTCTGAGTAAGCCGAAAATTCAGTCTCAAGTGGTTCAGAATTTATCTGCCGTATATTTTCACTGTAAAGATATCATTTGCTAAAGAATTAATAAAACCCTCATCTGCTGCACCGATTTTCCCACATTGGGTTTTTCCGGGGACAATTGTCCAAAAATAACTGTGTACAAGTGATTGATTCTTGTGCTTATGTTCTCTACTGTTTATTTCTCTACATTTATATTTGTGAATGTTGCAGTAGTATTTATTTTGATATTTGTAGGAAGATTTCTGAATAATAAGTTATTGAAATAATAAGTAGGAGAAATAAATCTATCACTGCAACTGTTTGTAAATTTTCACATGGTATCAGAGCTAGAGATGAATAACAGAGAGGGGTCATCTATCAGTGAATGAAAATCTACTTTTGTAGCAACAACACAGAAGGGTTCATGTAGTCCTCCAGGAGGGGGGAGAAGCACGATATAATAGATGGATCACAATGTCTCTGTATTGGCATCCAGACTAGAGGAAGATTTTGCTTGTGTATCAAGCACTGCGTCTTCTGATGTCTGGTATATTGACAGCGGAGCCTTTGCTCACATGACGGGAATATAGGATTGTTTTTCTGACTACCAAGAAGAGCAGATGAATTTCAAAATAACCATGGGTAATAAAGCAAAGTGCACTCCCGTTGGGAGAGGTACCATAGTTTTTTAGACCGAGGCAAGAAACAGAATCCGGGCCACTAATGTATTGCATGTGCCGGGTTTGGGTATGAATCTACTCTCAGTGTCATAGCTTCAAAACCAAGGATATGATGTCTACTTTATTGGCAATAGAGTCTACGTCAAGCACCCCAGTTGGAAGAAGGCACATATCGGGGTAAGAAGCAACAAACTGTACAAGCTACAACTTGATTTTCCAATGACACTAGTTGGCAGCGCAGATGAAACAGACCTGAATGAGCTATGGCACAGAAGCATGAGGTATTTGCATCATGGGGCATCGAGAACTTTCCAGAAGACAGTCAAAAGTGTTCCAGAATTGAGCACTAAGCGAGATGATGTCTGAAAGGGGTGCGTATTGGGAAAATATGCCAAGGCAGCATATTAGAGAAGCAACAATAGGGCCAAGGGTGTGTTAGACCTAATACACTCAGATATTTGTGGGCCGATGTTCACTAGAGCTCTTAGTGGTGCCGAATATTTTGTCACCTTTATTGATGACCATTCCAGGAAAACCTGGATCTACTTCTTGAAGACCAAGGATGAAGTCTTCAGTCGATTTAAAGAGTTTAAGGCTCTAGTGGAAAATCTAACAAGGAAGCGGATCAAGGTGTTGCGATCAGATAATGGTGGTGAATACATAGATTAAGAATTCACCGGATTCTGTGCAAGAGAAGGCATCAAAAGGGAGTGGAAAGCCCCATACAATCCGGAGCAGAACAATGTGGCAAAAAGGAAGAACTAGACTATTGTTAAAGCAACCAGAGCTATGCTGTATGACCAAGACATGCCCAAATTTCTATGGGCTTAAGCGTGTAATACAAATGTGTACATTCAGAATAGGATTCCTCACGTTGCACTGGGGAAGATCATGCCAGAAAGTGTCTTCATTGGCAGTAAGCCTGAAGTGAGTCACTTTAGGATCTTCGACAGTACAACTTACTGTCATGTGCCTAGTGAGAAGAGGAAAAAGTTGGAGATGACTGCTGAAAAGGGGTATTTGGTAGGATACAACGAGAATGCAAAGGCTTATCACTTCTACATTCCTGAGAACAAGAAAGTGGTGGTGCGAAGGGATGTGAAGTTTATGGAGGAGAAAGCCTTTAGAAGATCACGTGAGCTGCCTTCTGCTACGCAGTCAGAGGAAGAGCCTCTGGTCTAGCCCCAACAACCAACAACAGAAAATTCAGTTGCCTCTCCAAGGCATAGTGATCCAAAGGATGTGTCTCCCGAGGATTTGCAAGAAGGAGAGTTGGTAAATCCACACCACCAGTGGAAGAACGAGCAGGGAACTTCGACAGATTCTGAAGGATGCAGAGGACTTTGTCGGAATCCCCCGAAGTGAGAAGAGACAGTGTAGGCAGCTTGAGAGGTATCAAGTCTTGGTTGCCCAAGTCGGGGAACCTTCCAGTTTTCGGGAAGTAGCTCAGCACCAGGTGTTGGTTGATGCAATGGTGGAAGAGTAAAGTTCCATTATGACGAATGATGTCTGGGAAGTAGTACCCAAACCTTAGGAAATATCAGTTGTAGGATCCAGGTGGATCTACAAGATCAAGTATGCTGCAAACGACAACATCGAGAAATTTAAAGCCAGGTTTGTGGTTAAGGGGTATGCTCAGAAGGAAGGAATAGACTATGAAGAAACCTTCGCCCCAGTAGCCAGGTACACATCTATCAGGTCCGTGATATCCCTTGTTGCGCAGATGGGATGGGAAATTCACCAAATGGACGTCAAGATGACATTCTTGAACGATGTGATAGAATAAGAGGTGTATATAGAACAACCAAAGGGCTTTGAGACACATGATCAGATTACTCGTGTGCAAATTGAAGAAAGTATTATATGGACTGAAGCAAGCTCCTAGAGCCTGGTATGGTCGAATTGACAGCTCCCTGCAGAAGATGGGATTCGTCAAGAGTGATGCAGATCTTAATCTCTACTATCTAAGAGTAGGGAGTGAGCCTTTGATACTGTTGTTGTATGTGGATGATCTGTTCTTGACAAGATCATCAAGGCTCATCACAGATTGCAAGAAGAATTTGGCTGAAGAATTTGACATGAAGGATCTAGGACGGATGCACTATTTTCTAGGGTTGGAAGTTTGGCAGCAGAATGGGGAGATCTTCCTTGGTCAAGGAGGATACACTACAGAGATTCTGAAGAGATTTCAGATGGAGGATTGTAGGCCCATGACAACTCCAATGATCACCAACTGGAGGAAAATCGACACGTCCGAAGATAATGAGGCTGATCATACATTGTATAGGCAGCGCATAGGGTCATTGATGTATCTAGTAAATACAAGGCCAACGATTTGTTATGCTGTTAATACCCTCAGTCAGTTCATGGTGGAACCGAAGAGGGCACATTGGGCAGCAACCAAGCATGTTCTCAGGTACCTTCAAGGGACAATCGAGCTTGGATTGAAGTACACCCGTAGCAATGATGTCAGGTTGAGTGGTTTCACTGATGCAGATTGGGCTAGAAGTTCAGTTGATCAGAAGAGTACCAGTGGGTACTGTTTCAGTCTAGGATCAGAAATGATTTCCTGGTGCAGTAGGAAACAAAAGTTTGTAGCACTGAGTTCAACAGAAGCAAAGTATATGGCAACCAGCACAGCTTCATGCGAAGCCATATGGCTTAGGAAACTACTAGTGAATCTACTCAAGGAGAAAATGGAAGCAACCAACATCTTATGTGATAATCAAAGTTGCATAAATCTCTCTGAGAATCTTCTGTTTCATGATAGGTCAAAATATTGACATTAGGTGTCACTTCATCAGGGACTGTGTACAACATGGAGCTATTCAGTTGCAGTACACTCTAACAGGAGAACAGGTGGCAAACATCCTCACAAAGGCTCTAGGAAAGACAAAGTTTGCCTACTTCAGAGAGAATATGGGGATGATGAAGAATCCCTTCCAGTAGCAGGAATGGAAGATTCAATATTCAGAGGGAGCTGTGGTACAGAGGCAACAAGTGACAATGGCAGTGTCAAAGGCAGCAGTACAAGAGGCAACAGTGCAGCAGATGGGGGGGGGGGTGGGTAGAATCCTGAGATTAGTAGCACATAGGGTGCTTAAGAATCAGAGCAGCATGCAACAGACATAATGTTGGAACACTTTCCTCTCTAAGAGGGAGTGTTGATTTTGGTAGCATCCAGAAGTGTTCCAAGTCTCAAACTTTGCAGGGAGGCTTGGACAGCAGCATTCCAAAGAACCCCGAAACAGTTTGTGGAAATTCCACTTGGCTCATGACTTATTAAAATAATTAATTATTTTAATGAATACTCTAAGTCTAAACTTAGGGAAATGAAATAATTAAAGGGTATTAATAAGTCAGAGTGTGAATCTTCTAGAAAACATGGATCAAGTCAAGTTTTAATATTAGCCATTGATTAATCTTTTAATTTGGGCTGTTGGTTCTCCAACAGGAAGATTATAAAAGAAGGCTTGAGGGTCACTTGGAAATCAAGCCGAACATACACTCAATACCTGAAGGAGATCCATTCTGATGTAGAATTTGATCTCAGTTGGAGAGTTGCAGGGCGAGAAGTTGCAGAAGCAGAAGGAGGAGGTCATGGGTGATCGAGATCAAGGTCGGAGGGCAGTAGTGGGTCACTGGAGGCAGCTTGAGGCTGCAACGCAGAGAACCCACGTAGTCTCCATGCAGACTCACGCAGTCTAGCGCTGAGACTGTGTAGTGAATCACGTAGAGAGACGCAGGGGTATGCAGGGGCTGTTCTGGGTGTCAGAGAATTGTCTGAGTAAGCCGAAAATTCAGTCTCAAGTGGTTCAGAATTTATCTGCCATATATTTTCCTTGTAAAGATATCATTCGCCGAAGAATTAATAAAACCCTCATCTGCTGCACTTGTTTTCCCACATTGGGTTTTTCTGGGGACAATTGTCCAAAAATAACTGTGTACATGTGATTGATTCTTGTGCTTATGTTCTCTATTGTTTATTTCTCTGCATATATATTTGTAAATGTTGCAGTAGTATTTATTTCTGTTAGGATATTTTGACACATAGGAAATAGTTAAGAATAACTTAGTCTAGTGTAGAGTTAGGTAAAGTGTGTTTCTTTACCATGTACATTTGTAACTTATAATTCGATGGTCACGATTTGTAGTGATCCGACGGTTCTCTCTCACCTCGGTATTAACGACACTTGATCCATGGCTTAACATCCGATTGGTCCATGATCTCTATTTAAAGAGCATGGAGGGTCATTTGTCCTGTAACCGTTTATGAGAGAAACATATGTAACTTTTCTTTTTATATTAATAAATTCCCTGAAGTGGCCACGTTGGCTCAAGGCATGGACTGTTTCCCTCTTTGAGGGTTTTAACCACGTGATTATACTGGTGTACTGATTTGTGATCTGTTTGTGAGTGGTGACCTTTGGTTCTTGATCTACGGAACTTACCCTGTAAATTCCTACATGGTATCGGAGCTATTTTGGGGGCCGCGTCCATTGTTGATCAAAATCCGAAGTTGGTTTGACTGCATGCGAATGCCCTTTTGTAGATCTACTATTTCTGAACATTTTTGGGCTTGGAGAACTGCTCGGTTGTGTCCGGAGCGTCTGTTACAATGAGGAATGCCTTTTGTTTCATGCGAAAAGGTTTCTGGCTGCCCAATTTATGTCAGTTTAGATCTGGAGGTATAAAGCATCTATTTTGCAGTTATATATATATATATTGTATTAAGGTTTTATTTATTTGTTGGATCTATACCCTCTTGTCTGTGTATGCTCTTTGCTGTGCGCTCCGTGCGATCTCGGCAAATCAGAAACAGGAAAAAGGGAGTTTTTGCTACGTATGCTCTTTCCCTGCGTCTTTGTGCGATCTCGGGAAATCAGAAATAGTGAAAAAAGTGATAGCTGCTGGTAAGGCTAACTGAGAATCTAACATTCTGCCATAAGGCTTTGCATTTCGTTTTTTTTTTGGCTCGTTTTTTGTGTTTTTTGTGCAGGAAAAGGCACGCACACCGAATAATAATAATAATAACAATAATAACAACCGAATAATAATAATAATAATAACAATAATAACAATAAGAATAATAAGAATAATAATAATAACAATAACAACAATAACAATAATAACAACAATAATAACAATAACAATAACAATAACAACAATAATAACAATAATAATAATAATAAGAACAACAATAATAATAATAACAACAATAATAACAATAATAATAATAAGAACAACAACAATAATAACAATAATAATAATAATAATAACAATAAGAATAATAACAACAATAATAACAATAATAACAATAATAATAATAATCCCCCCTTCCTCCTTTCTAAAATAACATGATCCTTTTACTATCTCACTTGGTGAGGGGTTAGTTTATGAGAATAGAGGTCTTGGGTTCAAGTCTCATTCTCTAGCTTCTTTTGTAAAATGTTTTTGTTTAAAGGGGTAGAATTTTTTTTAAAAACCCACTCTTCATCCCGTTCCCATAACTATTCGGCATCTACAACTTAGATTTTTCAAAAGGCATAACTTCTTCATCCGGAAGCCGTTTTGCAAGCACTTTTTTTTGAAACGGCCTAATTTTTCGAGATCTTTCCATTGGAGCAGTTATTTTCAGCTTTTCTCAGCTTCATTTAAAAAAAAATGGAAAGTGCATGCCTGGTTATTCTTAACAGCACCAATTATTTCCAATGGCTACCTCACATGGTAGATATACTTAGAAGTAAAGGGCTTTATAGAATAGCCACAGGACAAGAAACTAAACCTTCCGATGATGATAAAGTTCCTAAATGGGAAAATAGACAAGATCAAGCACGAGGGTTGATAGGAATGTCCATTGTTCAAGATCTTTGATTTCACATCCTTGACATTGACTCTCCTGATAAAGCCCTAGAAAAGCTAAATAATGTTTTTGGCATTCAAAATCAAATCAGGGCCCACCAGCTTGAAAATGAGTTGCTTACTTTGGACCCTAATAATTTCTCCTCTATTAAAGACTTTTTGTCCAAATTCAAGACCCTTAGACTTCTTTTAGAAGGGTGTAAGGTCAAAAAGGAAAATGGTAGCCTCATATATTGCATTCTTGCTAAGCTTGATCCTGCATACTCTATATTTGTTTTCGCCTTCCATTCCACCAGAGAAGCCATCATTTCTTCATGAACCACCTACAAGAATCCCTCTTTTGATGCCTTTTGTGATTCTTTGATAAGAGAACAAGAAAAACTTTTACACCTTGGTCTTATCACTGCTGGAAACGCTTCTAAGAAAGCCTTAGCAGCCCAACAACAACCATATCAAAAGAATCCCAAGAAGCCGTATCCTAAAAAATATGGTTCTAAACCAAACAAGGGCCCTAAGCAATTTCAACCGCAAACTGAAAAATCAAATCACCAAAATAATAAGGCAAATCAAAACAAAGGGAAGAAGGTAGATAGACATTGCAACTTTTGCAATCGGGATGACCATATAGAGTCCAAGTGTTTTAAGAAGATGGAAGCCTTAGAAGCAGCTATAAAGAAGCACAACATCAATTTGGAGCACTCCTCACCTTCATCTTCAGGCATGGTACATTCTACTTGTGGTTGTCAAGCATAAAGATCTGGTTATGCATTAAATGTATCTTATTCTTACCACATGGCTAAAAATAAATCCATGTTTTCTTCTTTAAATGATTGTAACACCAAACATATTTATGTTGGTGATGATAGATCTCTTAGTGTTGTAGGATCCGGAACCATTCATCTAGATAATGGTCAGTTTAATGATGTACTATGTGTTCCTACCTTGTCATGCGACCTTCTATCTGTTTATCAGATAACTCATTCAGGTGAAGGGAAAATAGTAGAATTCTCACCTCATGATGTTGTAATCAAGGACCTCCAAGATCCTAAACATATTTTAGCTACTGGCATTGCTGATGATTCCACAAGGTTGTATAAGTTTGACAACTTTGGGTCATCATCTCTTCCCTCAGTTTTTGTTGCTCATAATGATGATGTGAGCAAACTTTGGCATGAGCGATTTGGTCACTTAAACTATCGCTCTCTTCAAACTCTATGTAAGGAAAATATGCTGTCGAGCCTTCCTATGGTATCTTGTCGAGATGGTGTTTGCTCTGGATGTGTACTCGGAAAACATCATCGGGATAGTTTTGACAAACGTGCCTCTTGGCACGCTTTAGCCCCTTTGCAGCTTGTGCACAGTGATTTATGTGGTCCTCTTCCTTTTGTTTCTTTCTTTGGTTGCAAGTACTTCTTAACTTTCATTGATGATTTTTCCAGACGTACTTGGGTATATTTCTTAAAACTCAAGAGTGAAGTTTTTAACATGTTCTTGGTCTTTAAGGCCTTTGTTGAGAAACAATCTGGACATCAAATTCTTAAGTTAAGATCAGACAATGGCGGAGAATATGTTAACAACAAATTTATCAACTTCTGCACTGAGCATGGCATTCAATTGCAACATACTGTTCCATATACTCCACAACAAAATGGTGTAGCTGAAAGGAAGAATCGCACCTTAAAAGAAATGGCTAATGTATGCTTCAATCTAAAGGATTTGGTCTCAATTTTTGGGCAGAAGCCATTAACTGTGCAAATTACATAGTAAATCGCACTCCTACTAAGGTTTTAGAGAATATAACTCTAGAAGAAGTTTGGAGCTCCATCAAACCAGATGTAAGTCACTTTCATGTTTTTGGAAGTGATGTTTGGGCCCATATTCTAGATGTGAAACATAAAGCCTTAGAACGTAATAGTGAAAAATGTATTTTTGTTGGATATTCTGAAGATGTCAAAGGATATAGACTTCTTCAACCAAAATCCAAAAATATAATCATTAGAAGAGATGTAAAGTTTGATGAAAATATATCGACCTGCGAGCCTAGTTCGGCGGGTGTGCCACCTTTGGCTTGCGAGCCTGATTCGGCATATGTGCCACCTCTCTCTCTCTCTTCTATTTTTAATAGCATTCCTTCTAGTTCAGATGATGATAGCGAAGATGACAATCCTCCTCCATCTCGTGAAATTGTTCCTTATACTCCATCGCTTCCAACATGGGTCCACTCTACTCGGGATGCAGCAGGTTCTCTTGCAGGTGATGCTGCTGATCGACGACGTACACGTTCTTAGTTCGAAAGAGCTTCTTCCTTATTGGCTCAAGTTCCAGAAAAAACTTGATCCAGAAACCTTTGAAGAAGCCTCCGGTCATCTAGATTGGGATGAAGCTATGAATGAAGAGTATCGTTCCTTATTGGCAAACAATAATTGGGATCTTGTTCCTCTTCCAAAAGGAAGAAAACTTGTCAGATGCAGATGGGTTTACAAAACAAAGTTTGGACCAGATGGAAAAGTGGATAGACATAAAGCTCGTCTTGTCACTAAAGGTTTTTCACAAGTTGAATGCATTGACTATACTGAAACCTTCTCCCCTGTTGCCAAAATGAATTCTATCAGCCTTGTTCTTTTCCTTACTGCCTCCTTTAAATGGGAAGTCCATCAGATGGATGTTAAATCCGCCTTCTTACATGGAGATTTGCATGAAGAAATCTATATGGAACAACCCCCTGGCTTTATCCAAAAAGACTCCAGCCTTGTTTGTCGCCTTAGGAAGTCTCTCTATGGTCTCAAACAAGCTCCTCGGGCTTCGTATGCCAAAATGGATAGATTTCTCTTAGATAATGGCTTTTTTAGGAGTCATTCTGACAACACTGTCTACACCAAGAAGGTGGGTAATTACTTCACCATCCTTGTTCTTTATGTTGATGATCTTATCCTTACTGGTAGTGATCCAAATCATATAAACCATGTGAAGTCTAGCCTTAAAAAGAAGTTTGAAATGACAGACTTAGGACACTTGCATTATTTCCTTGGTCTTCAAGTCTTGCAATCCAAGGAAGGCATTACCCTCTCTTAGTCCAAGTATGCCCATGATCTTCTACACCACTTTCACATGGAAGACTGTAAGCCTACCCCTTCTCCCTTTCAGTCTGGAGTCAAGCTTTCAGTCAACTGTACTACCCTTGAAGTTGATGCTACCTTATACCGTCAACTTGTTGGTAAACTTTTGTATCTAACCCATACCCGTCCTGACCTTTCCTTTGTCGTTGGTATTGTCGCTTGGTTTATGCACTAACCTCATGAAAGTCACTAGAAAGCAGCTAAAAGAATACTTCGATATATTCGAGGTACAATTCAATTTGGGATTCATTACTTTGCAGGAGCATCTCCCTTGTTGATTGGTTTCACTGATTCTGATTGGGCTGGTGACCCTGATGATCGGAAGTCCACTGCAAGATATGTATTCACTCTTGGTTCAGGAACTATTACTTGGTCTTGTAAGAAACAAAGTGCCATCTCCCTTTCTTCAGCAGAAGCAGAGTATCGTGGTGCAGTTGAAGCCAACAAGGAAGCCATGTGGCTTCGTCAGATCCTGTTTGAATTTGATCTTCATTAGCAGCATCCAACTACACTTTGGTGTGATAATCAGAGTGCCATTTAGCTATGTAAAGATCCAGTTCAATATCAGTGTATGAAACACATTGAACTCCACATACACTTCATCAGAAAGCTCATTCATGATCGTGTTCTTGAAGTGCAGTATTGTCCGACCAATGATCAAGTAGCCGATATCTTTACGAAGGCTCTCACAGAAGCGAAGTTTACCAAACTTCGATCCATGCTTGGAGTTCAGGAAAGTTGTCATTAAGGGGGATAGGCTCTAATGCCTCCTTCCTTCTCCTATTGTGTCACTTTTGTAAATCCTTCAATCCTATCCCAATTTGTTCTTAAGGGGGGATGTTAGGATATTTCGACACACAGGAAATAGGCTCCTTTTGTGTCACCTTTGTAAATCCTTCAATCCTATCCCAAGTTGTTCTTAAGGGGGGATGTTAGGATATTCCGACACATAGGAAATAGTTAAGAATAACTTAGTCTAGTGTAGAGTTAGGTAAAGTGTTTTTCTTTACTATGTACATTTGTAACTTATAATCCGACGGTCACGATTTGTTGTGATCCGATGATTATCTCTCACCTCGGTATTAACGGCACTTGATCCGTGGCTTAACACCCGATTGGTCCATGATCTCTATTTAAAGAGCATGGAGGGTCATTTGTCCTGTAACCGTTTATGAGAGAAACATATGTAACTTTTCTTTTTATATTAATAAATTCCCTGAAGTGGCCATGTTGGCTTAGGGCATGGATTGTTTCCCTCTTTGAGGGTTTTAACCATGTGATTATATTGGTGTACTGATTTGTGATGTGACCTTTGGTTCTTGATCTATGAAACTTACCCTGTAAATTCCTACAATTTCAATATTTGCCGGAAGATTTCTTAATAATAACTTATTGAAATAATATGTAGGACAAATAAATGTATCACTGCAACTGTTTGTAAATTTTCACAGTAATCATTCTTCTCTCATATGATAATATAGATATGCTTCTATTTTTTCTACTTGATGATGTTGATAAATTCTTTCTTTATATGTTAGTTCAATGGTGAAACTATGTTTAACTTAGATGCACGCTAGCTTTATATACTATGATATGTTGATGTTTTGAATCGTTAAAGTTTCATATGCTATGAAGGTTACTTTGTGTCTTTTCCATGTGCAGGTCTTGATCTGAGAGCCGACGAAGGATCTTTCTCTTATCACACTGAGAACTCCAGTGGATTTACACCAAAGATTGGACGGTAATCCTTCTCTTTTATTTTGTCGATTTCTAGATTAACATGAGTATTTGCATGTATCTCTGAACAGTTGCGGGTCATCTCATTCTGTCTACATTAGGTCCTGGGAGACCTGAGAGGGTTTTCTGTCCACAACCACCCGTGCATTAATCCCTGCAACATCATTGGCGACTCCGCTGGGGAACACTCTTAGTTCCCAACTTTGATCTCTTAGTTCCTAGATCTCTCCTTCTCTCCAGGTCTTTCTGTTCTTCTTGATCTGAATTCTGATCACCTTGTATGCTTCCTGACTTCTTTTGCTGCTCACAATTGTTGCTCAGACCTAGATTAGACCCTTTTTCCACCCTAATCCTCTGCAACGCACCTCCCTGTGTTGACCAAAGCGTTATAACGCTGCCTAGCTTCTTGGACAGAGCGTTAGCCCTGCTACTAACACTCGACCTGTCCTTCTGGGCTACGTTACTGAACCAATATCTTGACATCCACCAATTCCTGTGGATTCTTGGGTTGATAGGCTACCTGTGGTATGTCCTTGGGATTTGCAACTGTGATATTTGTTTGGTTGGATGCTTGCATGGTCATTTTTCTTTTGAAGAATAAATTAATTGCATTTAATTTTTGGAAAAAAGGAAAATGGAAAAATTTCTTTAGCTTTTTGTTTTTAGCTGGATTTGTTTTGTTATATTGGGTTAGTTGTAAGAGCATTGTATGTATGCATTTATTTGCATGTGTTTGGACTGCATTTGGATGCATAATTTCTGAAATAATGTATAGATACTCTCTCCCTGTAAGAACTCTTTTTCATCAAATGGGAATCTAAAAGCATCTTTTCTTGCATGGTTTGAGTCAAAGTCTCACTGAACTCCATACATCAACATCCCCTCCAGAGACATTAAATCAAGTTCACAGAAAATCAATCGCTTAATAAAAGTAATCAACAAATCTCTTTTTAACATACACACAGATTAGTTTAAGGTAGGATCTTGGGCTAGGGAATGGTGAGTAAATTGCCCAAGATTTCGAAACTGAGACTAGGGTCATTAATGAGAGTAAAATTGTTAAAATTTGCAACAAGGGCCAAACTCCACCTTGGACAACTCATATGATGGAGATCATATTTTTATTGAATTCCTCTTTTTGAGAGTTACAAGATTGATCTAAAGATCATCTCATTTGGACTAGCAGAAGTATGATTTTGAATTTCTTATTCACACATGTGCAAATTGTCAAGGTCGACCTCAGTCAAATGTAGGTTCATGAAGCCCAAGAGACGTGTCTCCACACACTCAACGATTTGTATAATTAGGAGTGGCCTTCTCCTCATTTGGACATCATCACTCATCACATAATACATCTTTCTACTATCTTGATTGGTTCGTACAACTTGGAGAAACGTCTCTCTACCTCGCACGTGTGAACAGAAGGACGAATTGCAGGTTCTGATTGCAAGCTGGCTTTCAAAGAAAGATGGTAGCATTGACCGTGGGACATTTGACCTCCATTGACTTCGGTTTTGAGGCATAAAATCTGATTTCTAGAGGTTGCATTCACTGTCACAGAAATTGAGGCATTTGGGACAGTTTGACCAGGTTGACTTCAACGTTGACTTCAGGTTTGACTGCAAAATTCACAACATTTGACTGGGTTTGACCAATCTATTTTGGGTTGACTTTGACTCTCTTGGAAGGCCGAATTGGATTGCTGTTGATCGAGCTGCTTGTAGGACATTTTGGAGCCATTTTGATCAGCGTTGACTTTCTAGTTAGGGCTACTGTTGACTGCTAATTTTGACTGGATTGTTTTGGGCAAGTAAATTTGATTTTTGTACTCTCTCTCTGTTGAACTATTGAAGAATAATAAGAAGAATTGATCAAAGGGTTTTCCCTACATTGGGGTTTTTCCCTGGCATTCGCCAAATATTGTGTCCTCTTGTCTTGTCTTATCTTCTGCATTTTTGTTTATGTTTTATCTGGATTTAATATCAATGTGATTGCTAAATTGGAAATCGATATTGGTCTTTTAAGGAACATTGAAGTAAATTTTGCTAAGCATAGAACATACCATTGTTAACTAAAATTAACATGGTATTAGAACCCAGGTGAAGACAAAGCCCAAGCAAGAGTGAGAAAATCAATCACCAAGATCTGTTGAACAAGGAAAAAGATTCAGTGGCCTCCTTATCTTCAAATCTAAGGATAAGCTCAATGATAAATCTGATTATCATGCATGGAGGATGTCTCTAGACTTGACTTTGGAAGAGAATGATGTCATGGACTATGTGCAGGGAAAGATTGTGGAGCCTCCTTCGAATGCTCTGATTGCTAATAAGACAATGTACAAGAAAGGTGAGGTCAAAACTAAGAAGATCATTAGGGATTCCATTCGAAATCATTTGGTTGCTTACATTTCCGAGCTGACCACATTTAAGGAGATCTATGACAATTTTATTAGTATGTTCAAAGCTAACAATGAAAATGCCAGCCTTCCTTGATACCCCATTTTCTGCAAGAGTTTTGATCCAATCCCTGTAGTATGTTTCTCAAAAATATAGAAATCATCGTCATGAAAAGTACATGAAGTAGAAGAATCATTTTTTACCTCAGGCTAGTTGTGCCCCAGCTTCTCCAAGGCCTCCTCCTTGGACTTGGGTATGTTAGGAAGGAAGTTGGGAGTGCTCCAAAACAGCTACTGGTCAATCAACGACAATGATGAGAGCACTTCATTGCATTCCAGTGATAGTGAGGGTCCCACGAACACCTATCAGAGGCACACCAGGGGAAAACACTCCAATACGACCCAAAATTTTTGGGGGAGAAATAATCGTTGTAGTAACTGCAATGAGGTTGGACCCCAGAGAGCCACATGTCACATGATCCATGCCCAGAAAGTGTCGATAAAGAAGCCAACAGGTAAAAATATTCAACAAACGAATCCACCACATTCATGGTGGTTTGCTTTATTTAGTAAAAGATATTTTTTCTAGGTGTAGTAGTTTTTCATGGCCACAATTGTAAATCATGCATTGCGAATAAATGTAAAAGTGATGATGCGTTTTCCATCACTTAATAACGCAGCGATGATGTTTTTTTGGCCTTTTATGAGTAGCTGGGGTATTGGTTTCTACTATGTAAAACTTGACCAGAGAGAGTGTGCTATAAACGCTTAGCAAGTATGGGATGCTTAGGTCATAATTGGTCATCTAATTGAGCATGTAATTTGCAAAGATTGTACTACAGGTTTGTAGGGGATGCAGGTGTTGGTTCATCGCTTATGGCTCCGAAGAACAAAGGTGAAGGATAAGGAAGGGTGACCTGTTAGGACACTTGTGGTGTGGACAATGTACACAACAATTGCAGATTATGTTCATGCTTTTGGAGGACCAAAAGCTCCTCAGTGGGGAGGAATGATCCAAGAGGATCTCAAAGTACAAGTGGCATTAGAAATGGATCAAAAATAAAAGTGGTCAGATGTCAGCAAGACCAGGACTAGATCAAAGTGCTCGTTGCCCCGATTCTAGCGGTGAGAATGCCACTCCAATCCAAGGTCGTATGAAGAAGTTAGAGCTGGTCAAAGTGGGTAGTGGGCCAGATTTAAGGGTTCTACAATTTGACCGGCACTGGGACGTGGAACCTAGCTCTCGAGAGCAATCAAATTTGTGGGATGATTAATTTTCCCAATAATTATTAAATTCGACAAACTAAAAAAATAGGTGTTGGTTTAATATATATATATATATAAATATAATAATAATAATAATAATAATAATAATGGGGTGGCAGGCTGCTACCCCTGCACTATGGTCTGCATTATGGTTGGAATGTATATATTTAAATCAAGAAAAGTTGGGACGGGGCGGCGTGGAGCGGATCCCACCTACCAACCATATACCATTGGAGCAGCCGAAACATTAATGAACATTATAATTAAAAGGTATTAACCGTGACCCCGCATATAAGCTGGAACCATTTGAACTGCGTGGCAACGTTCAGAACTCTGCGCCAACCACATTCACGTGTAATAAAATAGTTTACTGAAATAGTCATAACAAGCTGCCAAGTTGGGGAGGCGGGGGATTCGAACCTTGAGCCTCGTCGACATAATCGACTCCACCACCAACGAGTCATGGATCGTTGCTTTGGTGGCTCCACCCACATTTTTTATTTAAACCATGAATTTTCTTTGCAAGGAGAGGAGCAACAGTGGACCAACGGAGTGAGATTTTGGTGCAGAGGCGGAACCCTGAGCCCGACAGATGGCCAGAACCTTACCCAAGGAATCTTGGGGTATCAAAAAGATTTCTAGAGGTGCAAAAAGGCAATTTGTCAGAATTGGACATGTGGATAGTCGTTTCTACATGATTTTTCACCAGGAACTCAGTGGTGATGTCAGTTTCAGTAGCCAGACTCACCATTTTTCGGCAACCTTCCAACTTGGAAGTATAAGGGTCTTTTATGTAAATTTTACTTGTACTTTTTCTCTTTAATGCCACTTAATGAAAAAAGGCCTCCCCATTGTTGAGTAGGGCCCGGAGACGTAGTCCAAATTGGACGAACTCCGTAATCAATTCCTTGTGTCGTGTTTTCATGCTTGATATGTTCCTTCTCTTTGTTTTATGTGCGTTTAGTTTTCCTGGTTAACATGCTTTGTCACATGTAAAGCTTTATGCATCTGTAAGAAAAAGATCTTGGATCATTTGCTTAAGGAGGAAGCTTATATAGAGCAACTCGAGGGGTTTGAAGTTATGGATCGAAAGTCACATGTATGCAGGTTGAAGAAATCCCTTTATGGGTTGAAGCAAGCCCCTAGGGCTTGGTATGAGAGGATTGCTAGCTATCTTATGAAGTTGGGTTTTAGAAGAAGTGAAGTTGACCCGAACCTATACTTCAAGGTTGAAAAGGACATGCCTCTCATTCTGGTACTTTATGTGGATGATCTCTTTCTGACAAGTGAATACCCTCTCATTTATTAATGCAAGAAGGAGTTGGCTTCCGAATTCAAGATGAAGGACCTGGGGTTGATGCACTACTTCCTAGGCTTGGAGGTCTGGCAAAATCTAGGAGAGATTTTCCTTTCTCAAGGAAAATACATTGTGAAGCTACTCGAAAGATGTGGGATGGTGGACTGCAAGTCTATGAATATTCCGATGGAACTCAACTTCAAGAAGCTATGTGGAAGTGTTGCTGGGCCCGATTTGGCAAATCCTTCCAAGTATCGACAACTTGTGGGGGCCCTGATGTTCTTGGTGGATTCCCGTCCGGACATATGCTTTGCTGTGAATACATTGAGTCAATTTATGTTTGAGCCTCATCACATACATTGGATTGCTGCCTAGAATCTCTTGAGATATCTCCGGGGCACAATCAACTATGGACTGAGATAAATTGTTGGGAATTTGAGGCTACATGGATATACTGATGCTGACTGGGCTGGAAATGTGGTGGATCGTAAGAGCACATTTGGTTGTTACTCCTCATTGGGATCTGCTTCGATATCTTGGATGAGTAGGAAGCAGAAGTTGGTTGCTTTAACAACCGCCGAGGCCAAATACATTGCTACTAGTATGGCCTGTTGTGAAGCTCTTTAGTGAGCTATTTGAGCATGTGCTGGATACCACTGTGATTTACTGCGACAACCTAAGTGGGATTCACCTTTCAGAGAATCTTGTGTTCCACAACCGCTCCAAGCATATTGATATCAGGTACCACTTTATTCGGGATATGGTACAACGGGGAGAATAAGGCTCCATCACACAAGGATTGATGAACAGGTCATAGATTTTCTCATGAAGCCCTTAGGGTAGGTCAAATTCTTAACCTTCCGCGAGAGACTTGGAGTCGTGGAAAGACCCTCCTATGAGGGTCTCGCATGAGTTGGACACTGAGCTCTAGGAGCTTTTGGGGACTTGGGGTACTTCTTGGAGCTATGAGCGACCATAGGGTGAGTGGTTCACCTTCCCCTAAGATTGGCATATGCATAGGATGAGTGGTTCACCTTCTCCTATGGCATATGCGTAGGATGAGTGGTTCACCTTCTCCTATTGATGCCCCAACATACATCTTACCCATGTAGTCTGAGACTCATGGGAAGTACCTCTCATCTGGCCAATGAGTTGGGAAATGAGGATAGAGACGATAGCACTACCGATGAACGCATTGTGTATAGCCGTACTCTCTATGCTAGGATGCATGGTGTTCAAACAACTTGATCTAGGATCAATTGAGGTTCTACCTCTGAACTGACTTGAGTCAGTGGAGAGTGGCAAGGTCTTGTGACTCACTCTTGATCAGTTCTTCATTATTACTTCATGGTTCAACAAAGCAGAGTAGGGATGAAAGAGATGATACAGGATGGCAGATGGATTGGTAGGTGGAATTCTCCTTAGTTGAGACAAAGTGTTAAAATTGGCAACTAGGGCCAAACTCCACCTCAGAAAGCTCATATGATGGATATGATATTTTTTTTGAATTCCTCTTTTTGAGAAGTACAAGATTGATCAAAATATCATCTCATTCGGTGTTAAAACCAACTCCAAAATAGAAGAAAAGAGAGATCAACGCCTTAGAAATAAGCCACTTCGAGGGGGAAACCTCCTTTACATTACATAAATGAACAATTCTTGGATGATACAAATGACCAAAACCTCCTTCTATATATAGAAGTCCATGGGGTCACAATATTATTTGGGCCGACCTAACAATAATAATGTAAGGGCACAATAATAACAATAAGGGGGTTACACTAACAACAATAAGGGACTATACTAGTAATATAGGGACCTAACATGCCCCTCTCCTTCAAAAAAGCGTTGTCCTCAACGCTTAAGTAGCTCCAGTTGCTTCTGTATAAAATTCTCGTCCTCCCATGTAGAATCTTCAGTGGGTAAGTTCTTCCATTTGATGAGATATTTTGAAGTTGATCGATTTCGCAGTTGTCAAGTTCTTGTTTCCGGGACTGCTTCAGGTTCCATTATGATTTTTCCTTCTCCATCAAGTTCTGGCAATATTGTTTGAACTGGAAGTGTGTCCCCTATAAGCTTCTTTAAGCATGAAACATGGAAAACTGGATGCACTTGCGAAGAAGCAGGAAGCTCCAATTTGTATGCCATAGTACCAATCTTTTGCAACACCTTGTAAGGACCATAGTACTTTGGCGATAATTTATTATTTTTCTTAGCTTGCTTGAGGGACATTTGTTTGTATGGTTGTAGCCATAAAAATACCTAGTCTCCTACATCAAAACTTCTCTCCCCACGATGTTGATCTGCTTGTTATTTCATTCGATTTTGTGCCAAATTTAGGTTATCCTTTAAGAGTTGGAGAACTTCTTGTTGATGCTTGATGTGATCTTTCACTGCTTGAACCTTAGAGTTTTCTCTTAAAGAAGATGTGATGGACGGTGGATGATATCCACAAAGTGCCATAAATGGGGTCATTTTTGCTGCAATATGGAAGGAAGTGTTATACCACCATTCAGCGAAAGGTAACCACTTGACCCATTGTGTTTGCTTATCAGATACAAAACAACGAAGATATCCTTCCAAACATTTATTCACTATCTTAGTTTGACCATCAAATTGAGGATGATAAGATGAGCTATGAGCTAGTTGAGTACCCAAACAAGAAAATAATTCCGTCCAAAAATTTCCAGTAAAATGGGGATCTCTGTCACTTACAATAATCTTTGGGTTTCCATGTAGCTTTTGAATCGTTTCGATAAATGCAGTAGCAACTGTACTTGCTTTAAATGGATGAGATAATGCACAAAAGTGTGCATACTTGGTAAGTCTATCAACTACCACCATGATGACACTCTTTCCTTCGGACTTGGGTAAACTTGTGATAAAATCCATTGAAATCTCCTCCCAACATTGACTTGGAATGGATAAAGGTTGTAGAAGACCTGGGGTCTTAATTGTCTCAACTTTATTTTGCTGGCAAACCAAACATTCTACCACAAACTTTTGAATATCAGATTTAAGGCTATCCCAAAAAAATTCTTTCTTCACCTTGTGGTAAGTTTTTAAAAATCCCGAGTGTCCTCCTAAAGGAGAAGTATGCAATTCCAAAATAATATTTTGTTTTAGTTGGGAATTCTTGCAAATATATAAGTGATCTTTGTACCATAAGGAATCATTTTTCCAACTAAATGTATCAGATGTACTAGGATCTTGCTGCAACTTTTGAATTAGTGTCCACACTTCTTCGTCCTTCTTCCATTCATCCCTTGCTTTGGTTATCCAATCTGGTTGGATAATAGAAATGGCACAAAGCAATGCTTCCACCTCTTCATTATTTCTTGAGAGTGCATCCGCAACAACATTTAGCTTCCCTTTTTTGTAGATTATTTCAAAGTCATAACCCAACATCTTTGTGACCCATTTTTGCTGCTCTTCTGAAGATAGTCTTTGTTCCAAAAAGTGTTTAAGACTATCATGATCAGTCTTTACCTTGAAGTGTCTTCCCATTAGGTAAGTTCACCATTTCTTTAGTGCATGCAGTATTGCTAACATTTCCTTCTCATAAATAGGTTTCTGTAAATACTTTCCTTTGATTGGACGACTTTCAAAAGCAATGGGTCTTCCTTCTTGCATTAAACAACACTAATTCCATTTCTTGAGGCATCACATTCCACAATAAAGGTTTTTGTGAAGTCTGGTGTAGCTAAGACTGGTGCTAGGCACATTGCCTCTTTAAGATGTTCAAAGGCCTTAGTTGCTTCATGAGTGCATGAAAATGAATTTTTCTTCAATAATGTTGTTAGAGGTACTGCTATTCTCCCATAATTCTTAACAAACTTGCGATAATACCTTGTTAACCCGAGAAATCCTTGCAACTGCTTTATGGTTGTGGGGACTTTCCATTCCTTAATGGCTTTACTTTTGTTAGGGTCTAACCTTAACACCCTCGTGAGATAAATATGACCCAGATATTCCACCTCTTGTACTCCAAAGAAACATTTGGATGTTTTTGCATATAATTGTTTCTCCTCCGATAGTTTGAGCACCTTGTCAACACGTTGAACATGATCCTTCCAAGACGTGCTGTAGATTAGTATGTCATCAAAAAAATACTAGCACAAATTTTCTAAGGAAGGGTTTGAAAATGGAATTCATCAACCCTTGAAATGTAGAAGGTGCATTGGTAAGGCCAAAGGGCATGACCAAAAATTCATAATGACCCTCATGAGTTCGAAATGCTGTTTTTGGAATATCTTCAGTCTTCATTCTAATTTGATGATATCCCGAACGAAGATCCAACTTGGTAAAATAAATTGCTCCATGTAATTCATCCAATAATTCATCAATCACAGGAATGGGAAATTTATCTTTAATGGTGAGCTTATTGAGTTCCCTATAATCCGGACACATTCGCCATGATCCATCCTTCTTGTGTACCAATACTACAGGAGCAGAGAAAGAACTTTGACTAGGTTGAATTATACCCGCCTCTAACATTTCTTCAATCATACGTTCAATTTCGCTCTTTTGGAAGTAAGGATATCTATAAGGCCTGATGTTTGGAGGAACACTTCCTGGAATCAAATGAATAGCATGATCATGATCATAAATAGGTGGGAGTCCTTTGGGAGTTTCAAACACCTTGGAATGATTGTCCAAGACTTGTTGGAGATCTGCAGAAATAGATGATTTTGATGTTGAAACTTCTAGTGAGCATAATTGTGCAATTACGCCTCGTTGTTCTTTCTTTAGAAGCTTTGTCATGACATTAGAGCTTATTATCCTTCCTGGCTTCCCTTCAATACCCCGTAATTCGACTTCCTTTCCTTCTGAAAAAAATTTCAAGAAAGTTCTTGAAAATTAAAAGCTACCGTCCCCAAAGATTGTAACCATTGTACTCCTAGTACAACATCAGCACCTCCCATAGGAATGGAAAGCATTGGACTAGTCAATACATATTCCCCCATGGTTAGCTTGATATTATGGCATTTTCTAGAGCAATTTATAGTTCTCCATTTGCAACCATCACTTGACATTCTGGTGCTGGGTATAGGAAACAATTTAATTCCTTGGCTACCTTACAATGAATAAAATTATGGGTGCTACCTGAATCAATCAACACTATTACCTTTTCCTTCTTGATATGTCCTTCTATCTTGAGAGTTTGAGGAGTGGTAATTCCTGCCAATGCATTACACGATATGGTCGGACTCATTTCTTCCTCTTCTAGGGCTGGTTCCTGGTGTATATCCTCTTCTTGTTCATTTTCATCTTCCTCTTCACAATCTATGTAAAATAATTTCTTCTCAGCACACTTATGACCTTTAGTATATTTGCTATCACAACTATAGCAAAGCCCTTTTGCTCTCTTTTCTTCCAATTGTTGTGGTGTCAACCTTGTAGGTTGTGGAAATCTAGGCGTAGCAACACTTCCTTCTTTATAGAATTGAGTGGTAGGCTTCCTTGTCGCCATTATTTTACATTCAAATTTTCTTGCCAACCCGAATGCCTTCTCCAATGAATCCGGTTCCAAAATGCGAACTTCATGTTGGATGTTATCCTTTAAAGTGCCTATGAAGAGATCGATCCTGTGTTCCTCCGGAATATCAGTTACCCTTATATTCAATTTTTGGAAGTCCTCAATGTGCTGCCCCACTAAACCCTTTTGTTTGAGATTTATCAATTGGCTAAAGAAGGTGTTGCTCTTTGTATCCTCATAATGTGCTATCATTTCCTCCGTAAAAATTGATCAAGTGACAATTTTTTTATGGGAGCAAAGCCATCAATACCATACAAATGTATTTTGTTCTAAATGTAAAGTTGCAATGTGTACCTTTTGTGTGTTTTGCACATTATTGAGATCAAAATATTGCTCCATCTGTAGTATCCATGTTACGGGATCCTTGCCATCAAACTTCATCATATCCATCTTTGGAATATGGTGGTTCTTCAATACAACATTAGAGTTAATGAAATCACGATTAACATTTATTTTGTTCTCATCATGAGTGTCCTCTACTATCTTTCCGTCATTAGGAATCATTTCTTGTATTAACCTTGTCATCAAACCTTCCATGTCTGCTTTTAGATTATTCTTCATGTCTTCCATGTTGTCTTTCATTTTTTCATCGATCTTAGCTTCCATGTCATCCATCTTAGCTTCCATGCCAACTTCCATGCCATCCATCTTAGCTTCCATGCCTTTCTTCAAACCTTCCATCTTAGCTTCCACGCCTTTCTTCAAAACTTCCATTTCATTTTTTGTTGCTCTTTGTGAGAGCGAAATTTGGTGCACTTGCTCTTGTAATTTTGATATGTCATGTTGCGCTTCTTCCTCTTCATGAGTCATAGTAGAGCCTTCTGAAGGCTTAATGGGTGTTGAATTCTTTTTAGGTGGCATTTAATATCCCAATACTGATATCTATGCTTCAATATGCGCTTGGAATCACTTCAAACTGTTTTTTCACACAAGACTTATGCAATTCGAAAAAAAAATACACACCTTTTTCTTGTTTTTGAGGAGCTTGATATTGAAATTGAATTATCTTTGTGATTTTGGATCTTCAATATCTGAAATTCAGCAGTGTAGTAGCCCTCTGAATCTTCTTTCGAATGCCACAGGTCTGACCTGATTTGGATTCTTGAAGACAAAGTTATGCCCAATCTCCCACAATGACCTAATTATGGACTGGTTTAGTAGAGCGAACTTGTATGACGTGCCACGTGTCATTGTTTCCTCCTTCAACTCTGAAATTGATACGTAGGAAACTACAGTCCGTGTACTTCTGGCCACTTTTTACATAATTCCAATCCGACGCTCAGAGAGAGAGTTATGATGATTTTACCACGGTCACCTCTTTGAGATGAAATTCGGGAGCCTGCAAAAGCCCTAACTTCCACAGATCATATCTCCGCAAATATTGCGAACCAAGATCTGAAATTTTACACGAGGTTCCTCAGGATTTCGGCTTTGCTTTGTAAAAATTTCAGCTTTCGACCCTTCGTATAAAAAAAGTTATAGCGAAAATTCCACGATGACCTGTTTGGAGCAGCGAAACCCTAGAATCCAAAGCTCTGATACCAAATGTTATGAAACCAGCTCCAAAATAGAAGAAAAGAGAGATCAACGCCTTAGAAATAAGCCACTTCGACGGGGCAACCTCCTTTACATTACATAAATGAACAATTCTTGGATGATACAAATGACCAAAACCTCCTTCTATATATAGGAGTTCATGGGGTCACAATATAATCCGGGCCGACATAACAATAATAATGTAAGGCACAATAATAACAATATTGGGGTTACAGGGGTACACCAATAACAATAAGGGAGTTACACTAACAACAATAAGGGACTATACTAGTAATAAGGGACCTGACATTCGGACTAGCAGAAGTATGATTTTGAATTTATTATTCATACATGTGCAAATTGTCAAGGTCAGCCTTAGTCAAATGTAGGCTCATGAAGCCCAAGAATGTGTCTCCACACCCTCAACGATTTGTATAAATAGGAGTGACCTTCTCCTCATTTGGACATCATCACTCATCACATCATACATCTCTTTGTCCTCTCTTGATTGGTTCGTACAGCTTGGAGCAACCTCTCTCTGCCTCGCACGTGTGAACAAAAGGATGAATTGCAGGAGCTGATTGTAGGCCGAATTTCAGAGAAACAGGGTAGCATTGACCAATGTTGACCGAGGGACATTTGACCTTCGTTGACTTTGGTTTTGAGGCAGAAAATCTGATTTTTGGAGGCTGCATTCACTTGCACGAAAATTGAGGCTTTTGGGACAATTTGACTAGGTTGACTTTGGCGTTGACTTTAGGTTTGATTGCAGAATTTACAACAACATTTCACTAGGTTTGATCGATTTGTTTTAGGTTGACTTTGACTCTCTTGGAAGGTCGAATTGGATTACTGTTGACTTTTGCTTGGAGGACATTTTTGAGCCACTTTGACCAACATTGAGTTTCTGGTTAGGGCTACTGTTGACTGTTGTTTTTGACAGGAATGTTTTGGGCAAGTAAATTTGATATTTGTACATTCTCTGCTGAACTATTGAAGAATAATAAGAAGAATTGATCAAAGGGTTTTCCCCACATTGGGGTTTTTCCCTGGCATCCGCCAAATATTGTGTCTTCTTGTCTTGGCTTGTCTTCTACATTTTTGTTTATGTTCTATCTGCATTTACTATCAATGTGAATAAGTTAATGTGATTGCTAAATTGGTTTATATTGGGCTTCTAAGGAACATTGAAGTAAATTGTGCTAAGCATAGAACATACCATTTTTAACTAAAATGAACAAAAATCTAGTTGCACTCATATCATTCGAGACAACTCCTCTTACAAGGAAGTTAAGCGCGAGATAACATCAAAGTGTGAGAGAAGGTAGCTTGCCTTCGATTGCAATTATTGTGGGTATTCTGTGTATTGGGGATCCCCTCGGGGATATCGAAACTGAGTCGGGGTCTTAGGTGTCTTTCCCACGCAACGTATTGTCCATGATTGTGACCCCCCCTATGGTGTCTGTGATTTGAGGTAACTTTAATGGCCGTACTTTTTAGGGGCAAACACAAGGTGACTGGGGCGGGTTGCCCTAGTACCTAAACAGATGTACTTGCTACGTTTTTGGTTTTTTGGGGTTTTTTGGGATAGTACTCGTCTTCATGAGAGTACTTGGCCCCTTCTTACCGAGGTTCGGGCGAAGCTTAGGACTAATCATCACATTTGGCCAAATCTCTCTTTTAGCCACTGTGATACTAAGTTTCATCTCGAGCTAGTGGTGATTATCAGATAGAGTTATGTTCCCTGACTGCTTGCTGATTGCCTTTAGAGTATTTTTTGATTTTTTGGTGCTGACTTGTTGACACTGAGATTATAACAAATATCATATTTAAAATTTTGATAAAATATATCTTTCACCATGGCTACATTATGCCCTCATCGTCTATCTAGACGACAACGAGGTCTTCCTCCACTGACTTTGGAGGACCTGCCGACCTTTGGTGAATCAGATTCTCCTTCGTCGAGAGATCAGTCTCCACCGAATCACATAACACTTCCCAAGAGACCTTGTTGCCTGAGGACTTCTTTAACAAAGGTGTTGTACCTCATTATAATCCTCCTCTCACCGATCCTCTTTGACCTATTTCGGTTCAGGTAGCACTTGTAGTTGTACCTATCATGTCTTCATTATTTCCCATGTCCAATATTCCTATGGCGACTAGTGGGTCGTGGTATTTTGTGGACAATTTTGCTCCACTGTCACTTCCCCCGCTTACTGTCAGTACTGCACCGTTGATTGGTCACCCTGCTATTCAGGCTATGCCTAGTTCAGAAAACCCAGTTACACCTATTATGAGTGGAGTTGAGTATCTCCTGGTCTCCACCCCTTTTGTGTCAGCTCCTGGACCACTGACTATCACTCATAGTAGTGTTGTTAGCACGACCGCCTTCAATAAACCTTTTGGTTGGAACCCATTGCTAAGTTCTAACCCCAGGATCAGATACCTGGGTGAAATGTTTCAAACATGCATATACCTGTTGGGGGTATTCCTGTTCCCCTGCCAATTATAGGACAACCTGGTTCTTCTCTGATCAACTTGCTTCCTCCAAGTGGCACTATGTCGGTGTCGGTCATGCGCCTACTACAAACTATGGGGCCAACAATATCCCTCAACCCATTCCCGCTGCATCCATTTGGGCACCCCCTCCCCAAGCACAATTGAGCCGAGGGGGAAATTTCTATCTAGGGGGCAACCAACCTTTTGCCACCAAGTCTAATATCCCATATGGCCTTCCACCTTATATGACCACGCTGCCACAACCAGGAAGTTATTAGCCGATGCATACCACGTATCCTATTGGAAATAACTTGATGGGGGACTTTCTGGTCCTTCAAGTCATCCTGGACCACCTTGGTCAGATTCAAGAGCACCTACACCTTTTCCTTTCTTGGCAACTCTAGACATCTCGGATTTGCATAGGCTGACTAGTGACCCCATCAATCACAACTTACTTTGGCCTCCAATTGCACACAAGATACCTGAAGACATTCCAAAATTTGAAGGGAAACAAGGGGATGACCCGGCTATGCATGTAAACACTTATCATTTATGGTGTGTATCGAACTCAATGGTTGATGATAGTATCCAGCTCAGACTCTTCCCCCGCACCCTTAATAACAATGCCTCCAAGTGGTACATTGAGTTACCACGTGCGTCAGCCAATGCCTTTAGTGCCTTGGTAATGGAATTTCTAAATCACTTCCAGCTTCCTATCCACTATGAAACCGAAACAAAACTCCTTACTACTTTATGCCAAGACACGTCCACCCACATCTCTGATCACATCCATGAATGGAAACACATGCGGAGGCTTGTCAAAGCCCCCATTTCAGATCACCTCTTAGCAGACTGGTTCTAAAAGTCTGTTCTCCCCCCTATTGTCAAGGACGTTGCCGTAGCTGGTGCAGTTACAGAAGACCAATCTATTCATCATGCCCAACATTTAGATTTGATCTATCCAAAATCTACCACGCTTTACGATTTACTCCCTCATGCTCCCCGAACTTCCAATGCTCCCACTACTCAGCAACCCGGTGCACACACTGATGATATCGTCGACGCTACCTCTGGGGCTTGCTGTAAAAAACTGAGCGGGAAAGCTGCCAAGTGATTAGTTGTTGTCGATACCGCTCCTACTACCCAATCTGTTGCTCCTCCAACCACTGTGATCAACTCTGTGCAGTCTACACAAAATCCCAACGGTAAGAACAAGAAGAATAAGAAAACGATCTCTCCTTTTGAGGAGCAACCCGCTACCCAGAACAATCCCAATCAAAAATCTGCTGCTAAATCTGAGAAAGGGAAGGAAAAAACTGTCAAGTTCCCTTGCAAGATCTGTGTTGAGGACCACATGACTTGTAAATGTCCTCGTCTTCAAGTATGCACATACCTCCTTGCACAAAAGGACACTATCCAGACACCTGCGGTCCTCAACAACCCATTCCCTGCTCACTAGTAGCAACACCTTGTATCGAATCCACCGCAACCCCCACAAGGGGTAACGACGATTCACATCTACCTCCTTCTGGTAAAGGGTCGTCAACTGTTTACACCTTTCAAAGGGTTGACCTACAAATGCGAGCCAAGAATTATGGAAATCCAATCGCTAACACTCCGGGAACTGCCTCGAGTTCTAATCCACAGCCGCGTAACGATTTTCATATCAAAAGGCCTGTTGCTGACACTATGATTCGTGCCCCCAAAGGGACACTTCATCACACGACACACAATACCTTTGCACGTGCTGCCCAAATCTACAACATTGTAGAAGATTTGGTGCAAGCACCATCTGCTATGTCTTCCCTTGAAGTATTACAAACCTATCCAGCACAAAGGAAAACATTACTTTTGGCTATTGGTGGAATCCTAAGCTGCAAGAAACTTTGGGTAGAGGGCCGTTTCCCCCGGAAATGCGTTTTCGCGTACCGTACGGGCAAGATTTTTTTTTTGTTAAATTTTTTGCTCACTGCCAATTCAGGAGTGATAGAGGGAACTATTGAAGATTGGAAACAAAAATTTTTAAGTAGGGCAACCTAATGTTCAAGCGTATGGCCATAGTGTTGATATGCAATTCATAGTAATGTTAAATTCTTAAAGTAAAAGTGCCATTCTCCTTTATCTTCATTTTCATAAAGGAGAATGTCACTTTTACTTAAATTTTTAACATTACCATGAAATGACTTAGGATGTTTGAGAGTGGTTTTGCACTCATTGGATTTCGTATGGAGAAAGTAGAATTTTAGATCTCACTCAAAAACCAACAGACTTATCATTTTTTCAGGATTTCAGGATTGGGGAGATTGTAATGTTTCCATTGCATTTTGTCATGTACTAGGGTATGGAACTTTTATCTAATTAAGAGAACCAAGCCCTCTATGCAGGGGATACTCCCAATAATCAGGGCACCTAGGGTACTAGGGTATGGAACTTGTATTTAATCAAGAGCACTAAGGTCGTTTGACTATGCAGGAGGAGACTCCCAATCAAGCACGAGACAAGAAATTAGAAATTTCTCGTGGCTGATTTTGGATATTGCTATTTTCATTATGTGATCATTCATGAGAAATGTCATGTAAATTTAGAGACTTATATTTTATGCATTGACATTGGATAATTTAATCATAATGTAATAAATTAAAATGTATCATGTATGCTTTATGATTGCACATATTTCTTAAATGTCCACAACCTCCCCAAATTTTGGAAACGGGAAAATTTGGGGAGGTCGTGCTTCGTACCCGTACCTGTTTCAGAAACTCGTTTCTGTTTCCCCGTTTCGTGCAACTTAGGTGGAATCGAACGTCAGGATTCCAATCTAGTGATTTTTGACGTGGAAAAGAGTAAGCCTCACATCTCCCATCAACTTGCATTTCAAATGCAAGTCATAGCGAAAGGCAAAACTATCCATCGAACTGTCATTGACGAAGGTGCTTTGACCTGCATAATGTATACTTCTTGTTGGCTCACCTTGGGTTCTCCCTCTCTTTCACCACCATCGAATTCCCTCAAAAATTTTGATAGTTACACTTTCATCCCAAAAGGATACCTTGCTAGCTACCCAATCACTCTGAGTGGGAAAACTGTAACGGTGGATATTGAAGTCATAGATTGCAATCTCAACTACAATATGCTTTTGGGCTACAGTTGGACTTATGCCATTACTGCCATTGTTTCTTTGGTCTTCCGATTCATCCTCTTCCCTTTGGATGGGAAAATAGTCACAGTGGATCAACTATCCTTTTGTATCCCAGATTATTCCCCATTACCTAAAGGCAACGTGCCCTTATTGGGTGGCATCCCTGACTCCTATGTCAGTGTAGGTACCAGACTTTTAAAGGGTTCCTCGCTTTTAGGTTGTTTTCCTCTCTCGTTGCCCAAGGTTCAACATACGGTTTCAATGGTCTGTACCATTCCTAATGGCCCTATCAATCTTTAGAGGAGCAGCCCTAAGATGACTCTCATCATCGCGCTTCGATATTTGATCCAGACGTGACATCGTTACAAATCCTACCTTTTTACCAACCTGAGATCGTTCCTTCGGCTTATACAACTATCCAAACTATGGATTCAGAAGGTAACTCGGGTAGTCTTTCCAAGACTATGCTCATCAATATCTCGGTCAAAATAGGTATCGTGGAAAATATTCAGATTGGAGCTAACTGCATTCTGAAGGAATTTGCGAGCTTCACCTGCCTTTTTAAGGAATTATGCGATGTCTTTGCTTGGTCTTACGAGGAAATGCCTAGCACAAACCCTTCTATTGTTGAGCATGATATCAAGATTTATGACAATTCTAGGCCTATTCGACAAAGACTTTGGCTTGACTACCCTCGCAAAACAACTTCCATCAAGACTGAAGTTGAAAAACTATTGCGTGTTGGTTTCATCTATCTCGTTCCCTTAACCGAATGGGTGTCTAATCAGGTTCCTGTAGACAAAAAACAAGTTACCATCCACGTCTATGTCGACTACCGCGATTTAAACACTCTCTGTCCGAAAGAAAACTATCCAACTTCGTTCATTGACTAGATAATTGACGATTATGCTGGCTGCAAATCTCTCTCCTTCATGGATGGCTTCTCGGGATATAACCAGATTGCTATTAAACCTGACGACCATCACAAAACTACATTCATTTGTCCTTGGGGCACATTTGCGTATCGTAAGCTCTCATTCGGTATCAAGAATGTGGGTGTAACCTTCTAGAGGGATATGAACTACGTCTTTCATGATATCAGACACATTGTTCAAGCTTACGTGGATGATCTTCCTACTCACTCCAAGAAACAAGCCCAACACCTAGCTAACCTTCGAGCAATCTTTCTTAGGTGTCGGTTCTATAACATCCGTTTGAATCCGCATAAGTGTGTATCCTTTTTCAAGTCTGGGCGTCTGCTTGGATTCATTGCCTCTAAACACGGGATACGGGTTGATCCCGATAAGGTAAAGGCGATTACTCAATTTCCTGCACCACAATCCATTCTTCAACTCCAAATTTTGCAAGGGAAGGCAAACTTCTTACGTCGCTTCATCATTAACTATGCCGAATTAAGAAAAGACTTTATGTGCCTACTCAAGAAAGGAGTACCCTACTTGTGGGACGATCAAGCTCAACGATCATTTGACGCCTTTAAAAAGGCGCTCATCTTAGCTCCACCAATAAATCCTCCTGACTATACGCGCGACTTTCTCTTATACCTGGAAGCCTCACCATCCTCTATCGAAATGGTTTTGGTTCAAACTCACGATGATCATAGTGAGCTTGTGGTTTACTACCAATCGAAAGGTCTTGTTGGGCCTGAATTACGGTATTCCCATATGGAGAAACTATCCTTGGCAGTTGTTTTTGCTGTCAATCGCTATTGACACTACATCCTGCTGTGCCAGACTCTTGTCATAGCCCTAGAGAATCCCATGAGATACATTCTATCTCGTCAAGTTATTAGAGGAAAATATTCCAAATGGATCGTCATCCTCCAACGATTCCACTTGCTTTTTGCTAATGCCAAGGCTGAAAAATCCTTAGTCTTCGTCAAATTATTGTCGTACCTTCCCAGAGTTGACCCAGATGAAGTAACTCATGATCCTACGCCTAATGAATCTGTTTATCTGGTTGAATCTACTGATCATTGGTATGGAGACATTCTTGTCTACCTCCAAACACAGTGTTTCCGCCCAGATCTATCGTCATACGACCGTTGTCACATCCGCCACCAGGATAAGGACCACTTAGTGCTCAATGATACTTTATATCGTCGTGGCATTTACTCGATTCTTCGACGCTGTCTTACTCTTGCTGAGGTGGAACTCGTTCTTAATGAATGCCATGCAGGGGCGTGTGGCGGCCATCTTTCAGGCATGGCTACTGTCCATAAAATTTTGCGTGCAGGATGATACTGGCCAACTCTGTTCAAAGACTATATTACTGCAGTTCAACAATGTTATCCTTGTCAAGTTTATGCAAAGAAAATGCATGCACCCCATGCCCCTCTTCACCTAGTTATCTATGTCAGTCCCTTTTCTAAATGGGGCATCAAATTCATCACCTGTAATCCCATTTCCTCTGACGGACACAACTACATTGTTGTTGTTGTGGACTATTTCAGGAAATGGGTCGAAGCTATTCCCAGTTTTCCGGCTGATGGAGAAACCACTGCTCTATTCTTGTTCAATCAGCCATCTATTGCTTCGGTGTACCCTGCATGATCGTTACAGACCATGGCTCCCACTTTCAAGACCATATGATCTCTGATTTAACATCTATGCTTGGTTTTCGCCAAGATCATTCGTCTTCCTACTACCCATAGGCTAATGGCCAGGTTGAAGCCGTCAATTGCGTCCTCAAGACCATGTTCCGCCGATTAGTAGGCAATCATAAAATACAATGGCATAGAATGTTATATTTTGCACTTTGGGCATACCGAACGTCAGTAAAAATTGCTATGGGCTTCACGCCATTTCAACTTGCCTATGACCTGAAAGCAGTTCTTCCTATCGAGTGCCATATTCCCTCCCTTAAACTTGTTGTTGAACACCTGCCTGGTACGACTGTTGAAGAAGAGCGCTTTCTCGCACTTAATTATTTGGGTGAGACTCGTCGGGATCCTGCACTGGCTCTCGAAGCACATAAGCACTGAGTCAAAGCTCAATACGATAAACATGTCAAGCCTCATTCTTACCAAGAGGGTGACCTCGTCTTACTTTATGATCAGAAATATGATCTCTTAGGGGATGGAACACTTCAACCACTATGGGTCGTTCCATATGTCATCACCAAGGTTCTTTCCAAAGGAACCTACGAACTTCAGGACTGTGATGGAATCCCACTCGCAGAGCCTCGTAACGGGCGCTATCTGAAAAATTATTTTTCCTAGTGTTCTACTGGGCATCTCCTTTGTATTTTTATGTATATAAGTTTTTCTTCTTTTGGTGTGTCTAGATATTTTTAGCTTTTAAAATGGTTATTTGTCTCATGCACGTCTCTTCTTCTGCACATATGTCCACGTCGCCCTTATCATATGTCAGATACGCGGATGGTGCCAATCGTCACACACGACACTGTGCATCGACTACTTGGGTTCTTTACATACTTGAGTTGGCACTACTTAGTTCTGGGGGGGTCTTCCTTGGTTATGCCACCAATAATATTGTTGAGTATATGTCGGTCATCGAACTCCTTACTGAAGTTGCATTTGGCCACATCTCCAATTTAGTGGTCAGGTTAGACTCTCAACTTATTGTTATGCATTTGATTAATCACTATCACATTCGTAATCCAATCTTGTTACATTACTTTTTAAGGGTACGACTTTTGGAATGTCAATTTAAATCTCTTACCTATGAAAACATTCCAAGAGAATCTAATGCATTAGTTGATTCATTGGCAAATTATGTATTAGATTGACATCTGTCACATTCCTTATAGTTACATGCATGAGTGTACAATTTTCATTATAAAATTTACACAAAACACAAACACATACACCATCAAAATCGGCAAAAAATATCTGTATATATATAGATTGTTTCCAGTCTTTTTACATAAAAAATTCCCAAAACTTAGGTGTTTTATACAAAAATGGCTTTTCTAAGCCTCGCTCTGACACCCGGTGGCCATAATCTACTCCTGTTGTGCCTGTTGCTCATGGTAATAGATCACTGCTCTAGTTGACCTCCTCATAGGCCCCAAAAACTGCTCTGGTACACCCACTGTGTGCCTTTGTATATCGACCGATATCTCTCTCATGGGAAGAGGTGACACACCCATGCTCAATCCTTCGAGGTTCCTAGAAACCTCGCGCAGACTCTATGTGTCATATCCCTCTTTGGCGACTGTTGTGACCTCTGCTACTGCTCTAGCCCCAGGTAGCTGATCACCTTGCCTAGCATGGTAGGGCACATCCATAGGACGAATCGATGCCACATCTGTGTCAAGCCAAATCTTCATATCAGAATTTTTCACCCATAAACAAAAAAATTGCATAAACTTCAAAAGACAAAAAGTACTTTTATCTGTGATCCATGCTCTTACCTAGTGGCCCCCACTGAGTGCTGGGTGGCAAGATTAGTTCCAGATCCCTCGTATAGTTCTTGCTGACATACAGGTAGTCCTCAATCATGGGGATCTGGCCTATGAGCCACTCAAAGAAGTCATCCTCAAAGAAGTGTCTAAATGGTTTGCCTCCCGTCCGAGGTGCTAAGGCTGCTCACCGATCCTGTCTACGCTCCCTGGGACCAGCTACACCTAGACTCATTTGAGGCCTCATCACATACACTCTCTCTAGTATAAAGGACACGATCAAGGTACCATACCCAAACTCTCTTTGGGCCCGAGTCTTACATGCTATCAAATCTGGTTTCACCTGTCAGAGGACTCCCTCACACCAGTTGAACACTTGTGGCTGCAAGAAATCCAATGTCAGTAGCAACCGAGCTTTTGTAGCCACATGTTGACTCTTAGCCCTTGCCAGGCGCACAATCATCCATAGAATAGACCTCAACGGTCTCATTACTATCTGCACTACTGGAATCCTGTTACTCCTTGGCCGACTGCCTGTTATGCAATGTGTTCGGATCAAATCCATTGTGGTCTTGGGATCCTCTCTCCCTCCTGTCATGTTTACTCATGCACTCTGCACAATAAACTAGTGAGGAAATATATATCGCCCCGTTCAATTGAGAGCTCATGGTCTCCAGTCCTGAACAAACCTTGCTGTTCATCTCACCGTTGGATGATCCAACTCAAGAGATCCTCTTGAATTTTCATCAGGTCTGGAATATTCCAATAGCCCACACCGTCTAAGAGATGCCAAACATGTCGGGTCAGTGCTCTTACCTGGAATTGACAGAAATTCGTATTGTTGTTTGGTTTGCTCACAATCGCTCAGGAAAGTTCTAGTCCTTTTTCTCTCCAGAGCACTCTCACACACTTCAAATGGTGAAAATGAAGGCTTGCTTCCCTTCTTATAGTCACTCTAGAGGCACGACTCATCTAAGCTAGTCTTAGATTTTGGAGCAATTCATTCCTGCTTTGTTTAAACATGTACCGACGCACTATTCTGTTGAATTTTACATATGCACTGATGATCTTTTAGTGTTTTTATGTAGAATTGACCATCTTTGACTCCATATGAGCACATTATTTTTTAGGATTGTTCCCCTGAGTTACCTTCTTCGGGCTCGTAAAACTCCTACGAAGAAGATTTGAGCAATTCTTTTTATCTCTTTTTCTTGCTCCCTAAAACTGAAAAAGACACATTGAGTTTTATTCATCCGACTCGTTAAAATTTCACGAAGAATATCGAGTTTACTTCGTCCCCTCATACTAGTAACAAAATGAGGCAGACAATGAAATTTCCACGACCTTGGGTCTAGGTTAGAGTCTTAAATCACTGACACTACCGAACCAATAATCTCAACCATAAACTACTTTGCACAACGGAAATATAAAGTAGTAAATCACATATGCACAATATACGCAATTTTAAACAAAATTGTACAATAATGTACAATCACCAATCTTCGTTATATTAAACCAAATATGAATAATACAACAATCTATGGTATACAAGATATAATGACAAACATTATGTTGTATCTCATCCTGTCGGTCCTTCGCTTCCGTATTGCTCACTAGTAGTGCCTTAGTCCATTAAGGCATCTACACATCGAGACTCCAGGAGGGCTACCACCTAACACTGCTGTACGTCCATATGTAGAGTGTACATGGGCTGATCTAATCTACTCTTTGGGTTGGCCAATTCCCAAGCTCCAAACTTTCAGGCTAGCAACAACTTTCGTCCATCAAAGTGTTGCACTTTGGCACCAAACTTCACCCAACCTTCAGCTGTTCTTCATCCTTCAAGATAACTCGTCTAGGGCTACTTTGGGTAGCTAACACGCTTCCCTCCAACAGACCTATGGCACCCAATCCAATCACTGCTGAATCTGCTCCTAAGATGACACTTCACCACCACGGAAGGTCATCTACTTGGCATCAATAGGCTACTCCAATAATTGATCCAAACTTGTCATCAACTTGACCCAACACTCCTCCCAAAACACTGCTGTCATTCACTGTTTAGCCGCTACTCCTGCAATACTGGTTAGGGCACAATATCCAACCCTTAACCTCCCTCTGTCAGCAAACTATACACTTTTAGGGTTACGGTCCACCTAGAAAAGAACCTCCAAGTTCCACGCTGTCCCTTTTTTGCCTTGTGCACCTTAAGGCTGCCTTGGAACAACCTCAAGTTGTTGGCTCTGGCTTATGGCCTAGCTAAGCAACTTGCTGTAGTTGCGGTCTCCTCAATAGGCCCAAACATCACCCTAACCAGCAACGTTATCCTCCTATCCTCCTCGGCCTAGCTGCCTACCTTCTCCAACACCAAACCGCACTCAAGATCAACCCTACATGGATCTGTCTTTAGCCCAAAAACAATCCCAAGCATACACTGTCACGTATAGCTCCTCTCCACGCTGTCTAAGGCAGATTCCTCCACACCGAAACTTCTCCTTTTTGCTACAACTTAGCTTCTCTCTCCACCGAGTTCATTTTAGAGGATGTGTTGCACACTTGGATGCTCAAATGACATATCTACACCCTTAATTTATAGACTTCTAAGGGGCTCCAACGAATCATATGAAGAGACACATCTATTGGATTGTTTTTACACCAAGCGTACATGACTTGGTAACCAATAATTACCTTGTCAACTTCAAAAATTCGTTTCTCTCTAACGACAACTCAAATTCGGACGATTCTTGATGCGTTGGAATCGTATCGCTGAGCACTATCATCCTCATCCATCACATGTCGTACATCCATCACGGTTTTGGCCCAAATCATGATGGGTGAAAAACCCCACACTTGGGTTCCAAGCCCACAAGCTGCCCTTGTGGTGCTTTTCCCTCCAAACCCTGAACCTTAGGGCTTGGAGTACCTCCCAAGCTACACAAATCAACACTCCCTCTTAGCGAGGGAGATACCTCCACGACTAGGAACTACTTCTTCTTCATCATCACTGCTCGCAACACTTGCCCAACTTCTGGCACTCACAATCGCAGCAATCCCTATACGGTGAACTACGCCCTTCTCAGAAGTATCGTTGTCAATGGAAGCCTCCTGCTTCTTTTTCTTCTCCTGTATTGCTTTCCAATGTCCCCATGATTCCTTCTTGCCAGATGTGTAAGCACCCTTGCTCCCCTCAAACCAAGCGCTCTTCTTGGGCTATAGAGTCTCCCTCTGAATCTGCAAACTCCCTCTAGAACAACGAGCCTTTGGAACCTGGACCTTCTCAGGAACCTGTACCCGCTCCTCTGAAGTTTGCACCTACTTTTGCTTCTCTGGAACCTGCACCTGCCCCTGCTCTTGCTTCTCTGGAACTTGCACCTGCCCCTGTTTCTTTCCATGATCCTCAAGTTTTCTCGTCAACCTGTAGAGACCATTCTCTCTAACTTCGAGTACAATCCCATCGGACTTAGAGCTTCTAGGCCCGAGTCTTGCCTTCCCATCCTGGAACAAGACCTCAAACCCCTTCCTCTCCATCATCGAGACAAAAATCACACTACATTTGAGTCCTGGTACAAATAGTACGTCCTGGACCCGCATCATACGTCGTGTCTCCACCCTGAAAGGTACAAATCCTGATCCTCGGATCTCAAATTGACTCTTGTCGCCCAACACCATGTGAACTTCTGTTGATCAGTGGTTGTCATTGATGTCAACCCAAGCAGCACCAGGGGCTACCCCGATCTTGCATGGGAATTTTGACTTGACAACTTACTCTATTTCGAGTCAATGAAATTTAGGATGGTTTCTACTTGTTGAGATGTTTCCGTTGATATATGGCACGCCATGTAATTCTTCACGGTTTGAGAGATATTCGTGTTTGAAGATAGTAACCCCAGTTAGTGGGCTAAAACCCCATGGGGTTGTGACATGACACTAATCATTGGTTGTGGTCATTGAATAGTCAATAATTAATAGTTTTTTAAGCTCCTAAACTCCCTCCAACGTTCACTTGTTGAAGACCCTGTCAACCTAAGCATTTATATAAATTGTGACCCTCATATCCTTCTCATGTAAGGATTTTGCTACTTAAAACAGGTCATCGTGGCATTTTCGCCATAAATTTTTTTCTGTGAAGCTTCAGATGCTGAAAAAAACCCATTTGAGTCGAAATCTTAATGAAGCGCATGATTGAATTTAAGATATTGGTTCGCTCTATTTTCGAAGATATGATCTGAGGAAGTTAGGGTTTTTGTAGGTTCCCGAATTTCATGTGAAACATGTGACCCTGGGAAAATTGTCATAACTTTCTCTCTGAGCATTGGATTCAAATTTCGTAAGAAGTGACAGAAAGAGGACAGACTGTAGTTTGTTGTGTATCGTTTTCAGAAACGAAGGTTGAAACAGTGACATGTGGCACTTCGTACAAGTTTGCTCTACTGAACCAATCTATTATCAGGTCATCGTAGGAGATTGGGCATAACTTTTTTTTGAAGAATCCAATATTGATTAGACCTGTGGGGTTGGAAAGAGGACTCAGAGGGATACCACATGGCGCAATTTCAGACCTTGGAGATCCGAAATTACATAGATACAACATATTCAATATCGAGCTTCTAGAAGGCAAGAAAAATTATGCATTCAAGGATCATTGCAGTAAGGACAACACATCAATAGTCAAGGGTAAGTCTGCTACAACAAGGTATGTATGATTAGTGTTTGAATTTTAATTTGAATATCATCTCTGACATGTGTTTTTGCAAGACAATGTAAGTATTTTGTATGTATGTTTGATTGAGTTTTATTCATAAATGTTGAACGTATTTACATTTGAATTTTGAATATTTCTCTGACATATGGTTTGTAGGATAGTGTAAGTATTTTGTTTGTATATTAGTTTGGGTCTTGTTCATTAATGCATGTGCAGGAAGGAGGACACTATAGGACAACTCATACACATACTAGAAGGACAATGCAATGCCAAAGTACCATTACTTGAAGCAAGCACAACAATACCTCAGCAGCTGCTAGTGTTCAAAGAAGTAGTGTCAAGTCAAGTATGAAGTCGTGTCAAGTCAGGTATCAAGTCGTGTCAAAAGTCAGTATTGTAAAAATCATCATTGTAAAATTGTAAAAGATTCAATCTGCCTAGAGTTGGAGAGGCATTATCGGGAGGTGTAAGTGTCATTGTTGGATAATGTTATGGTTGGGTTGCAGGTCATAGTGTGATTGGGTGATTGGTCTAGTTCAAGCAAATCATTGTGAATCATATTGTATCGTAGATCATTGTCCCTGTTTGCTAGGTTGGTGCATGAAGTCACCTACAGGTTGGATCCTGTGAACACTTCAGGGTGGTAGGTTGGTCTAGGATGTCGGGGCATCTACTCAGTTGACTACTGAAGAAACCAGGGCATTGGGGCATCCTTCCAATGGGAGTTGGAGAAGAACGCTTTTCTAGAATTCGAGGAAGTTATACCTTTCATTTCAATTGGGGCTGAAGATTAAAGAATTTATTAGAAAAGTGTTCAATGGTTTTGACCCGAAGGGGGTTTTACACCTAAAATTCGTGTGCCTATTGTGCTCTATTGTTTACTGTTGTTATTGGATAAATATCAAGAATAATTGAAGATTAACGAATGCTCTGAAAAGATTTAAAAGTGCTAATTGATAAGAAACACTGATTTACCCCACCTCTCATTATTTCTAACAATTGGTATCAGAGCTTGGTTCCTTCAATAACAGTCTAACAACTAGAAGGAGATCATGGAGTATACTAAGAATAGAGTTCCTTTGTTCATTGGAAATAACTACACACTTTGGAGTGGAAGAATGCAGGTTCATTTGCTGGCGCAAAGATACGAAGTGTGGGAAATTGTTGAAAAAGGCTTTATAGCGACCTAGGATGAACAAGGTAAGAAAAATATGGTATATGATGCAAAGGCCAAAGATTTCATTATCAATGGGCTTATCAAATCTGTCTATCTTAAGGTATTGAGTTGCAAAACTGCTAAAGAAGTATGGGGCAAGCTTGAGAATATATATGCAGGTGACTCAAGTGTGAAAGAAGCAAAGCTTCAAATTTACAGGGCAAAATTTGAGCAACTCAAAATGAAGGAAGATGAAAATATTGACGCATACTTACAGCGTGTTGATGAAATAACAAATGCGTTGGAAGGTTTGGGAGAACCTGTCGACACGAAAATTGTTATCCGAAAGATCCTTAGAACCTTGCTGACAAGATTCAACCCAAAGGTATCTGTCTTGGAATATAGTTTGAATCTAACCAATCTCAGCAAAGATGAATTGCATGGAGTGCTTACGACATATGAAATGAGGATTGAAGAAGAGGACGAAACATCTCACCTAGAAACAATATTGGCTGCATCCAAGAAGACTAGTAAGGACAGGGATACTCCGAAAGCGAAAACTTGTAGTTGTAAGGAATAAGAAAAGGAAGAAGATGAAGAAGAGTTTTCAGATAAAGAATTTGCCTACTTCACGCGAAAAATGAGAACAAGTATGGGGAAATTCAAAGGTAAACTTCTATTGATATGTTTCGATTGTGGTGAGGTTGGGCATTTTGCAACCAAGTGTCCTCACAAAAATGAGGCTGTTACGAAAGGAAAGAAAGGTCTGAGGAAGTTAAACAAGAAATGGTTTAAGAAGAGTTTCTTCTCCAAAGAAGATAGCTCATCATCTGATGAAGACAGTGACAATGAAGAAGAAATCAACGAAAGAGTATTGTTTATGGCCAAGCATAATAAGCAAGAAGCATCTGATGAAGAAGGCGACGAAGAAGAAGAGATGATTGAGGTTGAATTTCGAAACGAAGTGATTAGGGTTATCAAAGAGCTCAAGGTCGAGAAGAAGCATGTCAACACTCTTGAAGACAAATTAAAGATAGAAAGGGAACATGTCCTAAATCTTAAAATCAAGGTTGAAAAATACAAATGAGTTGAAGAATCGCTCAGGGAAGAATTAAAGGAAACCAACAAGGAAAGAGAAGCATTGGAAGCCGAAATAGTTTCTCTACGAAAGCAAGTAAAAAATGGAAAAACTATTCAAAACTACACCAACAACTCCAAGGCATTGGAAGAAATCATCAACAATCAACGATCAAACAATGACAAGACTGGTCTTGGTTACAAAGAAAAATATGAAAAGGAAACAAGTCCTTCTATGACAACAAAAGAAGATGGATATGCAAAATCTAACAAGCAGGTAGACCTCCCAGCCAACTCAAGAGATCAGGACTTGCAGGAAGAACCATGGAAGACAATTCCTCGAATAAGATTTCCTCCTAGGTATCAACCTATCTTCTATGGTCATTGTTATTCATGTGGAAGGTTTGGACATAGAGCTATAGAATGTCGCATGTATGTTTGGAAAAAATACAGTTTCGGGAGATCTTTCAAAAATGGATATTCCAGAACTCAACAAAATATTAACAAATTTGATCATTTGAGAGATGATGTCGAATGTTACAAATGTAGCAATTTTGGACACCTGGCTAAAGATTGCAGACTTGGAAGTTTTTCAAAGGAATTCTCGCAAAATCAAAATGAACAAATATGGAAAAAGAAGACTGAAAAATGTGCTATCGCTCTCAAGGCTCAAAGCAACATAAACATTTGTTATGTTGATAGTGGTTGCTCAACTCATATGACTGGAGATAGGAATAATTTCATATCCTTGAAGGAAAAGAAGGATGGAACAATGTCTTTTTGAAATGATGTGTCTTCAAACGTCATAGGAGTAGGTACAGTCACACTTGGAAGCAAGAATGCATTAGCAAAAGATGTGTTGTTCGTTGAAAATATGAATCACAATCTGCTCAGTGTTGGACAAATGTAAGATCAAGGACACACGATGCTATTTAACTCTAAGAAATAAATCAGGAAAGGCAAGTTCGGTAAAACTGTGGCTACAACAAGCAGAGCTCCAAATGACATATATATTTTGGATGAGACACCTAAAGGGTGTTTTTTGGCGAAAGAAGACGAAAGTTGGTTATGGCACAAACGAATGGGACATATAATTTTCAACAATTTGGTCAGGATCAGCGAGAAGGAAGCAGTAAGAGAAATGCCTAAAATTTCAAAACCAACCAATACGATATATGAATCTTGTCGGCACGACAAGCATACAAAAGTTGAGTTCAAGGCAAAAGAACACTTTGCATCACATCCATTGGAATTAGTACATATGGATCTATGTGGTCCTATGAGAACAAAACATTTAGATGGAGAATTATATTTTATGTTAATGGTAGATGATTACACCAGAATGATAGCTGTCAGCTTCTTAAAGAAAAATACTGAGGCATTCGAGTGTTTTAGAATCTACAAGGAATTGGTCGAAAATGAAACTTATTTGAAGATCAAATGTCTGAGATCAGATAATGGTGGAGAATTCACTTCCAAGGTATTTCAACAGTACTGTGACGAAAATGGAATAAAAAGGCAATTCTCAACAGCTAGAACACGGCAGCAAAATCGAGTTGCTGAAAGAAAAAACATAACCGTACAGGAAATGGCCATAACAATGTTAAATGACTCAAAATTAGATGATAAATTCTGGGTTCAAGCAATCCATACAACTTTATTCATTATAAACAAAGGTTTGCTAACGAACAATTGTAACATGTTTGCACGCGAATTATGGAAAGGAAGACTGGCTAACGTCAAATACTTCAAAATATTTGGAAGCAAATGCTACATCAAAAGAGAAGATAAAAAATTGGGCAAGTTCGATTCCCGTGTGGATGAAGGCATTTTCGTTGGTTATTCACGCAAAAGGAAGACTTGTAAATGCTACAATCTGAGGCAAAAACAAATAGTGGAAAGCATAAATGTTACTTTTGATGAAGATTGTGTTACAAAGGATGACGATGAGATTGTCCCTTCAAGCAAATTTGAGGGATCTGAGGGAGAATCTGTGAAGGATGAAGAAGAAGCTCCAAAACAAAACCAATCAAATAAGGAAACAACAGTCAACCAAGAGGAAATAAGAAATGATCAGCAAGATGTACAAGAAAATTCTCCAAAAGCTTTAAAAGAATGGTGTCAAAAGAATCATCCGTCAAATCAAATCATCGACAACATAAATGAAGGAATTGGAACCAGAAGAAATCGACAACTTCGTTCATCACAACAAGCCCACCTTTCTTTTTTAACAACTTTTGAGCCTAGCAAATTTGAGGAAGCTAGTCAAGATGAACACTGGGTAGCCGCTATGAATGAAGAAATAGATCAAATTGAGAAGAACAACACTTGGGAATTGGTTCCACGACCAAAGGATAAAAATGTTATTGGAACTAAATGGGTCTTCAGAAACAAATTGAATGAGGATGGACAGGTTACCAGGAATAAGGAAAGATTAGTCTGCAAAGGATATGCACAAGTCGAAGGAATTGATTTTGAAGAAACTTTTGCTCCCGTTGCCAAAATGGAAGCTATCAGAATGTTTCTCGCTTATGCATGCTCGAGAAAAATCAAAGTCTACCAAATGGATGTTAAGTCAGCCTTTCTAAATGGTGAATTGGAAGAAGAAGTTTACATTGAACAACTTTAAGGTTTTCTGCTCTTTAAGGTTTTCTTCTCTTTGAAAAGGAAGACTATGTCTGCATATTAAAGAAGGCACTATATGGTCTCAAGCAAGCTCTTAGAGCTTGGTATCCTCGTCTTAATGGATATCTACATCAACAAGGATTCAAGAAAGGAAGCGTCGACAACAATCTCTATGTGAAAGTGGATCAAGATAACCTACAATTATCGAGGTATATGTGGACGATATAATTTTTGGAAGCAATGATGACAGATTAAGTAAAAACTTTGCCACAAAGATGCAAAGTGAGTTTGAAATGTCTCTACTTGGTGAGCGGACATACTTTTTAGGGCTTCAGATATCTCAGCAGGATAAAGGAATATCTATATATCAAACTAAGTACATTAAGGAAATGCTCAAGAAATTCAAGATAGAAGATTGCAAGCCTGTCCTTACCCTAATGGTAACAGGTTACAAGTTAAGTTTAGACGATTCATCAAAGGATGTGGACCAGAGGTTGTATAGATCTATGATTGGCAGTGTTCTATATGTGACAGCTTCTCGGCCAGATGTAATGCAAGCAATTGGACAAGTAGCAAGATTCCAAGTAGCACCAAAAGAATCTCATATTATTGTCGTCAAAAGAATTCTTCAATATCTTAAGGGCACAACAGAATATGGTTTATGGTATCCCAAATGAAATAATCTAGTTATCCAAGCTTATGCAGATGCAGATTGGGCAGGAAGTGTTGATGATCGAAATAGTACTAGTGGAGCAACATTTTCTATCTAGGTGGTTGCCTTGTTTCATGGTTAAGTAAAAAGCAATCTTCAATCTTGTTATCCACAACAGAAGCAGAATATATCTCGTCAACAACTTGTTGTACTCAAGTTCTTTGGATGAAGCAAACTTTGCAAGATCTTCAAGTCAAGTTTGATGAGCCTATTCCCATCTTTTGTGATAACACCAGTGCCATCAGCATCTCCAAGAATCCTGTGATGCATTCCAAAATAAAGCACATTTCGATCAAATATCATTTCGTTAGAGAGCAAGTCACCGAGAAGAATATGAAGCTTGAATATGTTGGCACAAAGGAACAAATTGCTGACATCTTTACCAAACCATTACCTCGTGAAGCATTTGAGTATCTTCGCCTAAAGCTTGGGATTCTCCCAAGTTCTCATTAGACTCTTTCTCTTATCTAACTTGAGTAAAAAAAAGGGGAGTTGAGGTATGTACAGGTCTGCAGGATGACGTTTATTAGCGTGAGTTACCCTTTTCCATTGATGAGAAAGGGGGAGAGAATGTTGTAGGAAGAGGTGCCAGGATCGCAGGGGGAGTACTTGTGTTGCCATCAATGTCAAAGGGGGAGATTGTTGATCAGTGGTTGTCATTGATGTCAACCCAAGCAGCACCAAGGGCTACCCTGATATTGCATGGGAATTTTGACTTGACAAATTACACTATTTCGAGTCAAGGATATTTTGGATGGTTTCTACTTGTCGAGATGTTTCTGTTGATATATGGCATGCCACATAATTCTTCACGGTTTGAGAGATATTCGTGTTTGAAGTTAGTAACCCCAGTTAATGGGCTAAAACCCCATGGGATTGTGGCATGACACTAATCATTGGTTGTGGTCATTGAATAGTCAATAGTTAATAATTAATAATTTTTTAAACTCCTAAAATCCCTCCAACATTCACTTGTTGAAGACCCTCTCAACCTAAGCATTTATATAAATTGTGACCTTCATATCCTCTTCATGTAAGGATTTTGCTACTTAAAACAGGTCATCGTGGCATTTTCACTATAACTTATTTTCTGCGAAGCTTTAGATGCTGAAAAAAAAACCCATTTGAGCCGAAATCTTGATGAAGCGCGTGACTGAATTTCAGATATTGGTTCGCTATATTTTCGGAGATATGATATGAGGATGTTAGGGTTTTTGCAGGTTCCCAAATTTCATGTCAAACAGGCGACCTTGGAAAAATCGTCATAACTTTCTCTCTGAGCATTGGATTCAAATTTCATAAAAAGTGATAGAAAGAGGACAAACTGTAGTTTGTTGGGTATCATTTTAAGGACCAAAGGTTGAAATAATAACACGTGGCACTTCGTACAAGTTCGCTGTACTGATCCAGTCTATAATCAGGTCATCATAGGAGATTGGGCATAACTATTCCTTGAAGAATCCAATTTTGATCAGACCTATGGGGTTGGAAAGAGGACTGAAAGGGATACCACAGGGTGCAATTTCAGACCTTGGAGATCAGAAATTACATAGATATAATAGATTCAATATAGAGCTTCTAGAAGGCAAGAAAAAGTATGCATTCAAGGATCACATGTAGTAAGGACAACACATCAATAGTCAAGGGTAAGTCTGCTACAACAAGGTATGTATGATTAGTGTTTGAATTTTTATTTGAATATCATCTCTGACATGTGTTCTAGTGGGACAGTGTAAGTATTTTGTATGTATGTTTGATTGGGTTTTGTTCATAAATGTTGAACGTATTTACATTTGAATTTTGAATATTTCTTTGACATACGGTTTACAGGACAATGTAAGTATTTTTTTGTATATTGGTTTGGGTCTTGTTCATTAATGCATGTGCAGGAAGGAGGACACTATAAGAAAACTCAAACACATACTAGAAGGACAATGCAACACCAAATTATCACTACTTGAAGCAAGCACAACAATACCTCAGCCGCTGCTAGTGTTCAAAGTAGTGTCAAGTCAAGTATCAGGTCGTGCCAAAAGTCAATATTGTAAAAATCATCATTGTAAAAGTGTAAAAGAGTCATTATTGTAAAAGATTCAATTTGCCTACAATTGGAGAGGCATTGTTGGGAGGTATAAGTGTCATTGTTGGATAATGCTATGGTTGGGTTGCAGGTAATATTGTGATTGGGTGATTGGTCTAGTTCAAGAAAATAATTGTGAATCATATTGTATTGTGGATCATTGTCCCTGGTACAGGAGTCCACATTCTTTTCTTATTTCTGATCATTATAGGGTGGCAGGGAGGTGCTAGGTTGGTGCATGAAGTCACCTACAAGTTGGAGCCTGTGAACACTTCAAGGTGGTAGGTCGGTCTAGGATGTCGGGGCATCCATTCAGTTGACTATTGAAGTAACCAGGGCGTTGGGGCGTCCTTCCAGTGGGAGCTGGAGAAGAATGCTTTTCTAGAATTCTAGGAAGTTGTACCTTTCATTTCAGTTGGGGCTGAAGATTAAAGAATTTATTAGAAAAACATTCAGTGGTTTTTGACCCGGAGGGGGTTTCCAACTAAAATTCGTGTGCTTATTGTGTTCCATTGTTACTGTTGTTACTAGATAAACATCATTAATAATTGAAGATTAACTAATGCTCTGAAAATATTTAAAAGTTCTATTTAAAGAGAGAATCCATACAGGTAAAATAGATTATAGAGGAGAGGAATAACCTGTTTCTGAGTTTTTATTAATCACCCAACGTTTCTGACTGTCTATGTGAGTCCATCATCAGGGGTAGACGTCAAAGGTTCTTTGAAAAATTGAGAGAATAGGGCAAAAGAATGTATAAATAAATAGTGGATAAAGAGGATCTTCATGAAAATTTCATGAAAGTTTGCTTATGTTGGGAGAGAATTTAGGAAAAAGTCTAATTTAATTTTTCAGATTTATGGATAATTAAAATTAAGTTGTAATAAGGAATATTATTATAAATAGATGATATATTTTTGGAATGAAATAATTTGGTTAATGTATTTAAATTAATATATATGATTAAAATAACTTATTAAGTTAATATGATTGTTAATGTAAAGTTATTTCTTTGATTTTAGGAAATTAATAATTTTTTATTTTTATTTATTTATTATTATTATTATTATTATTTTTAATTAATTAATTAATCAATTTATTATTATTATTATTATTTATTTATTTATTTTTATATATTTTATTTTTATTTTTATTTTATTTTATTTTATTTTTATTTTTTATTTTTATTTTTTTTAAGGAAGGCTTATGTAACTAAATAATCTAATATATTATTTATTTAATTTATTTATTATTAAATTATAGTGATATTTATTTGGTTAGATAATTCCAAAATTTTAAATATTAATTTACTAATTAATTTACTTATGTTATTAATCCATTTATCTAATTATTTACCATAATTTACTTATTTTATTTTAATTTTAATTAATTAATTTATTTTTATTTTTATATGGGTTATGATGTATTTATACTAGATCTTTAATTGTTTTTTAATGTCTAGATAGGTTTTGATGTATTAAGGGTTTCCATGTGTTACTGATAATGAGACCATCTTCATGATTTAAGTTGTTTCCTCTTTTCTCAATTTCTATAGCTTCTTTGATTTTCCTTTTTAGGTAATGGTCCTCTTTAGAGACCAGTTTGGCTTCCTCTATTTGTATGTAATGTGAGGTCGAGACTGCATGTTCTGCTAAGGCGGATTTATCTGTTTAGTTATGAGCTAAGTCAGCAGCATGTTCTTTTAGTCTAATGTTAAGGGATCTACCTGTTTCGCCAATGTATTCTTTGCCACAGGAGCAAGGTATGACACAAACACCTTTATGAAGCCTAGGGTTTATAGGGTCTTTAGCAGAGTCTACCATATTTAAAATAGTATTAGGGGGAGTGAAGGCAATTTTAAAGTGCTAATTGATAAGAAATACTGATTCACCCCCCCTTCTCAGTATTTCCAACAACTTCGAGTCCCATTCAGCTAGAGTCTCAAATACCTCCTGTGACCCTATCATGTGCTTCGTCGCACCACTGTCCACATACCATCCATCTTCTCTGATAGTACCCTCTAAGAAATAAGAAATCATAGCAAAGTAATCCTCTTCGAATCTCCTGGAGAGATCATCCATCTCTGCTAAAGTGGCAACTCCGACGACCTGCTTTCCTTTCCTCCTCTTTCCATCATCTCCTGTCTTCAACAAATAATGACCCATGTCGCCACAATTGAAACACTTGATTTTACTCAAGTCCTTCGACTTACACTTCACTCGCGCTGCAAATGCCGCGTCCTTATCTGCCTTCTTTGGATGAAGATCCTTGTCTCGCAACTCTTCCTGAATGAAGTCATCCCATAGTCTATTCCAGACTGGCAGTTTCTCCCTGGCAACGATTCCTTTGATTACGGGCTTCCATTCCTTAGTGAACCCTTTCAAGGCAATCCTTACCATATTTGCATTTGAAACTTTGACACCGACGACAACAAGCTCATCTCAAAACCGAGACAACCTCTTCAGATACGAAGTCGTTCCTTCACCCTTTATCATCTTGGTGGACTTCTTCTTATCCTGCAATACCAATCCCTGGTTCTTGTTCTTATTTTGGAGCAAATTCTGAAGAGACATCCACATCTCATGTGCATTGTTCTTCCAGGAAAAATGAGGTATTAAGGAATCCCTCACACCATCAAGGATGATCAACCTTGCTTTCATATCCAAATCTTCCCATATTTCCAGTTCCTTAAGGTCGGTTGGCATCTTGATCTCTTTCACGACAAAATACCAGATCCCGTTGACCTGCAAGACCAACTTGTTCCTTTCCTTCCAAGGAGTATAGTTGGACAACCCTTCCAACCTGTCCTCATACCAGAGACTTGCCTACAACTTCGACATTGTAGTGACTGTTAAATTTCCATGACCTTGGGTCTAGGTTAGAGTCTTAAATCACTGACACTACCAAACCAAGAATCTCAACTATAATCTACTTTGCACAGCGGAAAATATAAAGCAGTAAATCACACATGCACAATATACATAGTTTTAATCAAAATTGTACAATAATGTACGATCACCAATCCTCGTTATATTAAACCAAATCTGAATAATACAACAGTCTATGGTTACAAGATACAATGACAAACACTATGTCATATCTCGTCCTGGTAGTCCTTCGCTTTTGTACTGCTCACTAGTAGTGCCTTAGTCCATCAAGGCATCTACACATCAAGACTTTAGGAGGGCTGCCCCCTAACACTGTTGCATGTCCTTTTGTAGAGTGTACTTGGGCTGATCCAATCTGCTCCTCTAGGCTGGCCAACAGCCAAGCTCTAATCTGCCAGGCTAGCAACCACTTTAGTCCATCAAAGTGTTGCTCTTCGGCACCTTCCTTCACCCAACCTTCAACTGCTCTTCGTCCTTCAAAATAACTCGTCTAAGGCTTCTTTGGGTAGCCAACACACTACCCTCCACCAATCTTATGGATCCCAATCTCGTCACTGTCGAATCTGCACCTAATATGACACTTCCGCACCTTGGAATGTCATATACTCGGCTTCAAAAAGCTACTACATATCTTGATCCAAAACTGGTCCAAAAACACGGATCCAATACAACTCCAACAACTGCTCCAAGTCTGTTTTTGCTGCTGTCACCACAGTGACTGGTTAGGAAAGCCATGTGCTGCAACAACCCTCAATAGTCACACAAAACAACCGTCAAAGACTGCAACCTTATCAAGGAAGGGTATCCACCATACGTAGTGTTGTTATGGGAACTTTTCAGCCCAAGAAACCTCCACGCTGTCCCTGTTTTAGATTGGTAAGGCCTACGGCCTACCACAAAGACTGCTGTCACATACACCCAACCTAAAACAGAGTTATCCTTACCTTGAATCTGCCCACACAAACCTGCGTTTAGCCTTCTCCAAACTCGGCCTTGCTGCTTGTTGCTTTTGGCACCAATCCGCACTTATTACAGGAAATTCGTATATGTTGTTAGCCCATAAACATGCCCAGACTTACGTTGTAACTACAACTCCTTTCCACGCAGATTTATGGCAGACTCCTTCGCGTTGTAATGACAGGCTTCCTTTAGCTCCTTGCTGCGGCTTCTTTGATCAACACAATTTCAGAGGTGTATTGCCACTTGTTGGATGCTTAAATGACACCAAAACATCATTTATTTATAGCCTTTAAGGCGCCACCGAATTCACATGAAGAGACCCTTCTGTTGGTACTATTTTACACCAATTCGACCTAACTTGGAAACCAATAATTACATAGTCAACTTCAAAAAATCATTTCTCTCTAACGACAACTTGGATTTGGAAAATTCGCGATGCATTGGAATTGTATTGTCGAGCATTATCATCCTCATCCATCACATGTCGTGTCTTCATCTTGGTTTTTGCCCAAATCATGAGGGGTGCAGAACCCCTTGCTTGGGTTCCAAGCCCACAAGCTGCCCTTGTGGCACTTTGTCCTCCAAACCTTGACCCTAGGGCTTGGAGTACCTCCCAAAATATACAAATAAACACTCCCTCTTAGCGAGGGAGGTACGTTCACGCCTAGGAAGTACTTCGTCTTCATCATCACTGCTCATAACACTAGCCTAACTCTTAGTGCTCACAATTGCAACAATCCCTGTACAGTGAACTACACCCTGTTCAGAAGTGTCACTGTCATTGGAAGCCTCCTGCTTCCTCTTCTTCTTCGATATCGCTTTCAAATCTCACCATGGTTACGTCTTTCCAGATGTGGGAGCACTCTTGCTTCCCAATGAATTTGAAAAATCCCTCTAGAACTTGACTCCCTTTGAGTCTTTAGAACCTGGACCTTCTTTGAAATGTGTACCTTCTTCTCGGGAACCTGTACCTTCTTCTCTGAAAGCCTGCACCTGCACTTGCACCTGCTCTTGCTTCTCTGGAACCTGTACCTTCCCTTGCTTCTTATCATGATCCTCAACCCGTCAACCTGTAGAACCCATGCTCCATGACTCCAAACACAATCCCATTGGACTTAGATCCTCTAGGCCCGAGTCTTTCCTTCCCATCCTGGAACAAGACCTCAAACCCTTTCTCTCCATCATCGAGACAGAGATCACAATATATTCGAGTCTTGGTACAAACAGTACATCCTAGACCTACATCATACGTCCTGTCTCCATCTTGAGTGGCACCACTCCCGATCCTCGAATCTCCAACTGACTCTTGTTGCCCAACACCATGTGCAACTTCGAGTTGCATTCAGTTAGAGTCTCAAAAACATCCCGTGACCCTGTCATATGCTTTGTCACACCACTGTCCACATACCATTCATCCTCTTGAATAGTACTCTGCGAGAAATGAGAAATCATAGCAAAATCCTCCTCTTCCAATCTCCTGGCAGGATCCTCCATTTCTGCTGAAGTGGTGATATGCTTTCCTTTCTTCTTCCCTTTCTCGTCATCTCTTGTTTTCAACGGACATCTCGGCGAAAACTGACACATCTCGCCACAGTTGAAACACTTGATTTTACTGAAGTCCTTCTTCGCCTTACCCTTCATTCTTGTTGCAAGTGCCATGTCCTCATCTGCCTTCTTGGATGGATGAAGATCCTTGTCTCGCAGTTCTTCCTGAATGAAGTCATCCCATAGTCTATTCCAGTCTGGTAGTTTCTCCCTCTCAATGATTCCTTTGATGAAGGGCTTCCATTCCTTGATGAGCCCTTTCAAGGAAATCCTTACCATCTCTGCATTTGAAATTTGACCCCGACGACAACAAGCTCATCTCGAACCTGAGACAATCTCGTCAGATACAAAGTCGTTCCTTCACCCTTTATTATCTTGATGGATTTCAGTTTATCCCCCAATACCAGTACTCGGTTCTCGTTCTTATTCTGGAACAAATTCTGAAGAGCCATCCACATCTCATGTGCATTGTTCTTCCCGGATACATGAGGTATCAAGGAATCCTTCACACCATCAAAGATGACCATCCTCGCTTTCGTATCCAAATCTTCCCATATTTCTAGCTCCTTAGGGTCGGTTGTTTTCTTGACCTCTTTCTCGGCAAAATCCCAGATCCTGTTGACCTGCAAGACCAACTTGATCCTTTCCTTCCAAGGAGTGTAGTTGGACAACCCTTCCAACCTGTCCTCATACCAGAGACCTACTTGCAACTTCGACATTGTAGTGATTCCTTCACTCACAATGTGACCAAATCCCTCTCACGCTGTACTTTACTGCACAAACTCTGATTTACTAGCTCCCAAAGTAGCTCAGATACCCTCTGATACCATGTTGAATTTCTGCGACCTTGTGTCTAGGTTAGAGTCTTCAAACGCTGATGCTACCAAACCAAGAATCTCAACCATAAACTACTTTGCACAACGGAAAATATAAAGTAGGAAATCAACCATGCACAATATACATAGTTTTAATCAAAATTATACAATAATGTACAATCACCAATCTTCATTATATTAAACCAAATCTAAATAATACAACAGTCTATGGTTACAAGATACAATGATAAACACAATGTCGTATCTCTTCCTGCCGGTCCTTCGCTTCTTTACTGCTCACTAGTAGTGCCTTAGTCCATCAAGGCATCTACAGATCAAGACTCCAGGAGGGCTACCCCCTAACACTGTTGCGCGTCCTTCTGTAGAGTGTACATGGGATGATCCAATCTGCTCCTCTAGGCTGGTCAACATCCGAGCTCTAATTTGCCAGGCTAGCAACCACTTTAATCCATTAAAGTGTTGCTCTTCGACATCTTCCTTCACCCAACCTTCAGCTGCTGTTCGTCCTCAAGATAGCTCGTCTAGGGTTACTTTGGGTAGCCAACACACTGCCCTCCAACAGTCCTATGGCTCCCAATCTCGTCACTGCCGAATCTGCACCTAATATGAACTTCCGCACCTCAGAATACCATATACTCAGCTTCAACAGGCTACTACAAATCCTGATCCAAAACTGGTCCAAAAATACAGACCTAATATGCCTCCAATTGCTGCTCCAAGTATGCTTTTGCTGCTATCACCACAATGACTAGTTAGGGCACCCACATGCTGCAACAACCCTCAACAATCACAAAAAACAACCCTTAAAGACTGCGGCCTTATCAAGCAAGGGTATCCACCATACGTAGTGTTGTTTTGGGCACTTTTCAGCCCAATAAATCTCAATGCTATCCCTATTTTAGATTGGTAAGGCCTGCGGCCTACCACAAAACTGCTGTCACCTACACCCAATCCAAAACATAGTTACCCTTACCTTGAATCTGCCCACACAGACTTGCGTTCAGCCTTCTCCAAACTCGTCCTTGCTGCTTGCTCCTTTTGGCACCAATCCACACTTATTACAGCCAATTCAGATATGTTGTTAGCCCATAAACATGCCCAGACTTACGTTGTACATACAACTCCTTTCCACGCAGATTTATGGAAGACTCCTTCATGCTGTAATGACCTTCCTTTAGCTCCTTGCTGCGACTTCTTTGCTCAACAAAATTTCAGAGGTGTATTGCCACTTGTTGGATGCTTAAATGATACCAAAACATCATTTATTTATAGCCTTTAAGGCTCCATCGAATTCACATGAAGAGACCCTTTTATTGGCACTATTTAACACCAAGCTGAGCTAACTTGGCAACCAATAATTACATAGTCAACTTCAAAAATTCATTTCTCTCTAACGACAACTCAGATTCGGACGATTTGCGAAGCGTTGGAATCATATCGTCGAGCACTATCATCCTCATCTATCACATGTCGTGTCTTCATCTCGGTTTTGGCCCAAATCATGATGGGTGCAAAACCCCTCACTTGGGTTCCAAGCCCACAAGCTGCCCTTGTGGTGCTTTGTCCTCCAAACCCTGAACCCTAGGGTTTGGAGTACCTCCCAATCTATACAAAATAACAGTGACTCCTTCACTCATAATGTGACCAACTCCCTCTCACGCTGTACTTCGATGTGCAACTTTGATTTACTAACTACCAAAGTAGCTCAAACACGGTCTGATACCATGTTGAATTTCTGCAACCTTGGTTCTAGGTTAGAGTCTTAAAGCACTGATGACACCAAACCAAGAATCTCAACCATAAACTACTTTGCACAATGGAAATATAAAGCAATAAATCACATATGCAAAATATACACAATTTTAAACAAAACTGTACAATAATGTACAATCACCAATCTTCGTTATATTAAACCAAATCTGAATAATACGACAGTCTATGGTATACAAGATACAATGAAAAAAACGATGTTGTATCTCGTCCTACCAGTCCTTCACTTTCGTACTGCTCACTAGTAGTGCCTAAGTTCAACAAGGCATCTACACATCGAGACTCCAAGAGGGTTGCTACCTAACACTACTGTACATCCATCTGTAGAGTGAACATTGGTTGTTCTAATATCCTCTCTGGTTTGGCCAATTCTCGAGCTCCAAACTACCAGGATAACAATTTTCGTCCATCAAAGTGTTTCACTTCGACACCAAACTTCACCTAACCTTCATCTGCTCTTCGTCCTTCAAGATAGCTCGTCTAAGGCTAGTTTGGTTAGCCAATACACTGCCTCCAATAGACCTATGGCACCCAATCCAATCACTGCTGAATCTGCTCCTAAGGTGACACTTCACCACCATGGAAGGTCATCTACTTGGCATCAACACGCTGCTCCAAAAACTGATTCAAATCGGTCATCAACTTAACCCAACTCTCCTCCCAAAACACTGCTGTCCTTCATTGTTTAGCTGGTCCTCCTACAATTCTTGTAAGGGCACAATATGCAACCCTTAACCTCCATGTTGTAAGCAAACTATACCCTTATAGGGTTGCGCTCCACTTAGAAAAGACCCTCCAAGTGCCACACTGCCCCTTTTCTGCCTTGTAGACCTTAAGATTGCCTTGGAACAATCTCAAGTTGCTAGCTTTGGCCTGCGACATAGCTCAACAATGTGCTGTAGCTGCAGCCTCCTCAACATGCCCAAACATCACCCTAACCAACAACATTATCCTCCTATCCTCCTCGGTCTAGTTGCCTGCCTCTTCCAACACCAAACCACACTCAAGATCAACCCTACACGGATCTGTCTTTAGCCCAAAAGCAATCCCAAGCATAAACTGTCACCTACAACTCCTCTCGATACTGTCTAGGGCAGACTCTTCCACGCTGAAACTTCTTCTTTTTGCTGCGGCTTAGCTCCTCTCTCCACCGAGTTCACTTTGGAGGATGTGTTGCACACTTGGTTACTCAAATGACATATCTACACTCTTAATTTATAGACCTCTAAGGGGATCCAACAAATCATTTGAAGAGACACATCTATTGGACTGTTTTTACACCAAGCCTACATGACTTGGTAATGAATAATTACCTTGCCAACTTCAAAAATTCGTTTCTCTCTAACGACAACTTGGATTCGAATGATTCTCGATGCATTGGAATCATATCACTGAGCACTATCATCCTCATCCATAAAATGTCATATACATTCATCATGATTTTGGCCCAAATCACGATGAGTGAAAAACCCCACACTTGGGTTCCAATCCCACAAGCTGCCCTTGTGGTGCTTTTCCCTCCAAACCTTGAACCCTAAGGCTTGGAGTACCTCTCAAGCTACACAAATCAACACAAATGTCTATTGAGCATGGGTTTCTCACTTTATCCAGACTCAATGGACTAACTTACGGAGAAGGAACTGTCGGGTATACTATTAACCCTTTGTCGCACCCAGTTATCAACCATGATAAACGTACCCCTTGGAGTTATCTTTACGATCTTTCCAGACTCTCTAAAAATGAAAAGACCATCGAATTTACCTTTCTGGACTTGTTAAACTTAATCAAACTAGGAAAAATTGGACATAATAGTGGCTCAATATCTATATTCTAAAGGATCTTTTGGCAGCAATATTCTTGTCACTCCCTTGAACATGGTACCCCCTCAGTAACTTCCTCTTTTTTCAGCTTCTTGTTGAACCTTACCATCTTATGAGTTTAGCCTTGATACCCTGAAGATTCTTGCATCCTTGTATCCTAACACTCTTTGGTGATCTTGAGTCTAAGTTGCCTGGTAGCCTTCATGTCGTGCCTTCTACTGTTCAAGGGAATTGTCTACTTTCTGCTTCCTATAACAACCATACAATCATATTCCTATATTACCCTCAGTCTATTGACCCCATTTCTATAATCTATCTCCAAATAATCATTCTTGTCCCGTTTCGTGTCAACTTATGTAGGACTCCACATTGCCTACCTTTGATAGATATCTTCCTATCGACTTCAACATCTTATCTAGGAAGTAGATCCAGAAACATATCAGTACCTTGGAACTTGCAGTCCTCAATGGTAGGTTACCCTACGTATGATTGGGGTTTTTCACTATTGGCTCACGGTTGAACGAATCTATAAATGTTCAATGCCAATAATTTTTATTCACACTCACTAGATTGTACTGTGCATCTTGGATACCATCATCCTTATTGGTGGCCATCCTCGCGTGTGTTAACAATTTTTATCATTGACTAGTAATCAGGTAATTTCTCACATGTTCGACTTCAACTCCCTTATTCAGATGTGCATAAATATGTTGTTCGTAGAAGCGACAATCAAGACCTTGGGTGGAGGCTTACATCACTCAGCCTTGTTTCCTCTTCCAAGCTGTGTATATTTTTTTCAAAGACAACTCTTCAGATTGAGCATATTATGACAAAGCTTCCACATTGTGCCTATCGGTGGACATAACAGTCATACCTCTCCTGAGAATCACTCTGATTCAGCTACTGAGCATGGGAATGCCCGACTCAGGACATGTTCTTATATTTTTGACATATGTTGTTGTTTTTAGGTCTCTCACAGTTCTGACGCTCCAATCCTCTCTCTCTTTAGCTACAATTTATAAAGTATTTTGGCCATCATCTTCTTCTTTGACCTCGCACTTTAGGAGGCATCTTTTATGGACAAAATGACCTCCTCATCAACTCAGAGTAGAAGGACACTTTGACTGGAAGAAAACCCTAAGTTACATGTCCATTTTCTAGGGTAACACACCCCAGAAACAGACAAAGGGTATTATAACGCTGCCTATGACTTAACAAGGTGTGTTAGTCCCTAGGTTAATGCTTTGTTTTCCCTAAAGGGAAGTGTTACTGGATTTTTATGAGATTTCGGATGTAAATGCATGAGTTGACTGATTGACACTCCACTTTTCACTCAAATGTCAGCTCAAAAAGTTGGAAACATCTGCCTCTGTCCTGTCTAAGGAAATTTCCAATCCTAACAAGAACACAGGAAGCAAGAAAGAGTAATAAAGTGAGGTAACATCTATCTTTTGCCTCAATGGAACTTATGAAGAAATGGGCAAGGATTGAGCCTCTCCTCACCTATAAATTAGAGGCTACGCCATTGACACAGGCATCGAAATTTGAGCATTGTTATGTTGTCAAGAAGTTGATATATAGAAAGAGAGAGAGGAGCTAAGGAGCTAAGGGAAAACTTGATTCAACAACCATGGTTGAAATCATTATTTTCTCACCTGATAATATAGATGTACTCTTGTTTTCTCTACTTGAGGATATTGATACCTTCTTTATTTACATTTTGGTTTAATGGTGAAACTGATGATTATCTTAGATGCATGCTAGCTTTATATACTATAATATGTTGATTTTTTGAATTGTTAAAGTTTCATATGCTGTGAAGGTTGCTTCATATCTTTTCCATGTGCAGGTCCTGATCTGAGAGCTGGCGATGGATCTTTCCCTTGTCACACTAAGAACTCCAGTGGATATACACCAAAGACTAGAAGGTAATCCTTCTCTTTTACTTTGTCAATTTCTAGATTAACATGAGTATTTGCATGTATCTCTTAACAGTTGCAGGTCATCTCATTCCGTCTGCCTTAGGTCCAGGGAGACCTGAGAGGGTTTTCTGTCCACAACCACTCGTGCATTAATCCCTAAAGCACACCGCTAAGACAGATATATTTTTTATTTTTAAGATTTGGGTTGATCACCTCATAATATTTTGGCTTCCCATTTCCATCTAACTCCTTATCACCACACAATTTCTCCTTAAAGTTTGATGTAATAATATTTTTAATAGTACTTTTATTTTGTAAAATGACCTGTTCTGTTATCCCCCAATGGTCTAGCCAAGACTGGGCATCCTTATGCCGTCACTGCTTGAATCAAAGGTGGTGGTTTTGGTTGGAGTTAGAAGAAATTTTAGGAAACATTTTGTCTTTCATGTTGTTTAAACTTATGCATAAGATACCTAGTCATGGCCATGCTTTCAATGGGGAAAATGCTTGTTTTGATGAGGAGGATAAGATAGGGTTTATGTTAATTTTGGACAACTAGGTCCAAACTCCATGTTGTGATGCTCAGATGAAGATGGATTCCTCTTTCAGAGAGTTGCAAGATCGATCTGAAGATCATCTTGATCCGATGAGCAGAACGTTTATTTTGAATTTATTCAAAATATGTGCAGGTCGGTCTAAAATGAAATGTAGGCTTGAAGCCCCAACAGTTGTGTCATACACCCTCACTAATGGATATAAATAGGTCAACGTTGGAGGTCATTTTCACTCATCCATCATCACACATTCTCTCTCCTCATCTGATTGGTTCGATCATCACTTGGAGTCTCTTCTTCTCCACACGTGGGAAAATTGTAGCAAGAAGATTATTGTTTTCGACCTAGGATTTTTTAGCATAGAGTTGACCAGCGTTGACTTTGGTCAACACATGGTCAAATTGACCCAAATCTTGGTCAAAATTTTGATTTCTGCAATCTGCATTTATTGGCACAGAAATTGAGGCTGGACATTGACTTTGACCGGGTTGCATTGACTTTTTGCTGCTACTGTTTTGCGTTGACCATTGACTGTGACAACGTTGACTTTCGTTGACTTTGGGTTGACTGATATTGCTGTCTGAGAGGGTTGTGTGACACTTCTGGTTGGCTGACCGTATTGAGACTTTCCTGGTTGAAGCATCCTGTTGACCGCCGTAATGCACCACAACACATATATTTTGCTGATCAAGTTAAGTACATTTTTGGCTTGTCTTCTGTCGATCTACTGGTATGTTCTATCAACATTTTACTTTCTTGTTTATGTGATTGGTGTTTGATATTGGGGATAAAAAGTAAAGTTGCATCAAGCATAGAACATCTACAAAAATTTACGTGGTATCTGAGCTGAGGTGAAGACAAAGCCCAAGTTTGTAGCAATCACTGAAGAAGAGCATGGGTATCTCAAACCATAATGGCTTTAAAGCTGATGACAAATTGACTGGGAAGGAAGACTTCCATGCTTGGAAGATGACATTGGATCTTATGCTGGAAGACCAAGATGTCATGGACTATGTGCAGGGGAAAATCCAAGAGCCTTCATCCTCTGCACCTGCTTCCACCAAGTCAAAATATAAGAAGGGGGAAATCAAAGCAAAGCTGATGATCAAGGACTCAATTCATAAGAGTCTGGTTGCCTACATCTCTGAGCTAGGCACATCCAAGGAGATGTGTGATAAGTTGGTCAACATGTTCAAGGCCAACAATGCGAATCAAGTCCTCTTCTTTAAGAATCAACTAAAGACTCTGAAGAAAGGCAGGGATGAATCCATTCAATCCTATTTTCTAAAGTTGACCGAAATCAGAAATAATCTTCTGGCTATTGGGGAGACAATAACTGATCGATAAATGGTTCTCACCGCACTTGGAGGTCTCTCCTCCGAATGGCATGTATTCAACACTACCATTCTCAATAACAATGTGATACCTGATTTTGACGAAGTGTTATCGAGATGCGTACAAGAAGAGACAAGGATGAAGGAATATGAAAATGAAGTAAATGTTGCCTTCATTGCTCGTGCTAAGAAGAAGAACAATGGTGGTACAAGGAACAAAGGAAGAGTAGGGGCCCAAGGAAAGAAAGGGAAATGTTACACATGTCACAAGATCGACCACTATGCTAGAGAATGCCCTTTCAAGAATGATTCTCCAGATGACGATGACAACAACAACAACCAAAGGAATGGTAATCAAAGGAACAACAAGTTCAAAGGAAAGAGGAAGGCTCCCTTTGGTGGAAATGGGCAACCTTTCAAAAGGTCGAGAAATTCCTGGTATGAGGAATCTAATGTTGTTTATGAGAAAAGAAATGAATTCATTCTTGTATCTGCCCTCTCTGCTGCATCTCCACCTGACACTATGGATGTCTGGTCGATAGATAGTGGTGCCTCAAGGCACATCACTGGGTTCAAGCAAGCACTTTTTGATATGGTTGAGAAGGATGTTAATTTGAAAATTATCCTTGGAGATAATGCCACATATCCCGTGAAAGGGATAAAGACTGTGACCCTCCACTTGTCTCAAGGTCAAGTCCTCCGCTTGCAAGATATACTATATGTACTTGATTTGAAGAAGAACCTTGTGTCTATTTCGGCCATGGAAGACAAAGGTTTCAATACGGCATTCGTTGATGGGAAGGTGTGTATCTGGAAGAAGAGTTTCAAGGAAGCTAACACGATTGGGTTTAGAGTTGATACACTTTACCAGGTTGGAGGAAGTCCAATGGGAGTGATGACATGTGATACTATCTGACAGACTGAACTATGGCACTAGAGGTTTGGACACCTTCACCACAAAGCCCTTCCCGAAGCAAGGAAGGTGGTGACGAGGATGCCCAAGTTCTCAAATGATCATGAAGGTCATTTGATGCAGCTTCCACCATTGTGGAAGCTGCCCGTGCCATGCTATGTGACCAAGGTCTTCCGAAGTTTTTGTGGGGAGAAGCTGCGAACGCTGCCGTGTACATACAAAACCGATGCCCGCATTTCACTTTGGACTCCAAAACTCTCGAAGAGGTTTTCTCTGGTAAGAAACCTGACATCTCACATTTTAGAGTTTTTGGATGTCCTGTTTATTTTCATGTGCCGAAGGAGAAGAGGAGCAAGCTGGATGCTTCTGGAAAATAGGGAATGTTTGTGGGCTATAACGAAACTTCGAAGGCCTATAGAGTCTATGTGCCTGGTCAAAGGGAAGTGGAGATATGCCACGATGTTAACTTTGACGAAGATGCTTCCCTGAGGAAAGTAATCAATCTTTCAAGATTTGAGGAAGATCATGAAGCAAGGCTTGGTAATCAAGAAGAATTGAAGGATGAGGCGATACCCGATGTTGAAGGACCAATGGACCCTATTGATTCACTTCCTTCAATGAAGAGAAAACCATCATGGCTCAGGGACACTCTCGAGGATGCCGAGAGACATATGGCACTAAGGGGGACATTCCGTGAAAGCAAGAAGTCGAATAGATACCAAGGGTATCTAGCAGCCATGAGTACAATTGTACAATCTGAGCCTGGATCTTTTGAGGAAGCTGTAAAGCATCAAGTCTAGAAGGATGCTATGCACAAAGAATATGAGTCCATTATGAAGAATGATGTTTGGGATGTGGTTCCGAGACCAGAGGACAAAGCAGTTGTCACCTCGAAATGGCTCTATAAGATCAAGCATGGATCTGATGGTACTGCTGAAAAGTTCAAGGCAAGATTCGTTGCCCGAGGCTTCTCTGAAAAGGAAGGCGTAGACTATGTTGATATATTTGCACTTGTGGCTCGATATACCACCATCCGATCTATCATAGCCCTTGCTGCTACGCAAGGATGGAATCTTCATCAGATGGATGTGAAGACCGCATTTTTGCATGGTGCGATAAAGGAAGAGGTGTATGTGGAGCAACCTCTGGGGTTCGAAGTCCAGGATTGGGACACCCATGTTTGTAGGTTGAAGAAAGCCCTCTATGGTTGAAACAAGCACCCAAAACTTGGTACGAGAGGATAGATAGCTACCTGATGAAGCTGGGCCTCACTCGTAGTAATGCTGATCCGAACCTTTACTTCAAGGTTGATAGAGAAAAGCCTCTCATTCTAGTGCTGTATGTGTAGAAAATTCTAGTTTCCCACCTCGGTTTTCAGTTTTCGCCTTATTACTCCAAAATAATTAAATGCCCTTTCCCATATCCATACATTTAATAAACTGGAAAATAAATTTTGCTGAAAACACAAATTCTGGAAATTTTTTCAGAATGCTGAAAATGCAGAAATAAAATAACAGCGGTAACAAACAGTCATTCAACACATCATAACTCAGTAATTTTTGGTCAAGGTGACCCTGGAAAAACCCCCTACAACTCTTGGGGAAAACCAGTTCGAAAGCTCCTTCTTATTTATGGAAAAATGCTTTTTACAGTGATAGAAATATTCAGCAAAATAAATAATCAGCAAACAGACTTTTACAACTTATCTCTTTTTCCGTGCTTAACCACTGCCTCGGAAAACGTGCAAACAGCAAAATAGGAACAGCAATAAATGCTGTACAGATTTCTCGATTTTCGTGCCAAATAACAACCTTAAATGCTACTGTACGACTGCCTAGAAAAGCGTGCAAGCTGTCCAAAAATCTGCTGTACGATTTCTGCCTTGAAATGCGTGCCAAAGGTACACGACTCGTCGTACTCGCCCTCAAATCTCGCTCCGAAACTGGTGGCAACTGGCAAAGGCAACTGTGACGCATGCCGTACGGCCCTTCTTCCTCAAAAATCGTGCCAAAAATCTGCCTTGCTGTGTGCTAAAGCTGCTGAACTGTCTTGCTGAAAATGTCTTGCTGAAATGCTGCCTTGGAATGTGTGCCAAGTTGCTGCCTCCTTCTCCTCACTGCCCAGAAATCTCCCTTGCTCTCTTTCTCTCCTTCTCCCAATCTGCTCATGAAAGAATGAATGACCTTTTCCTCCTTTTCCTCTTTTAACCTAACCCTAAGTGACTTTTGGGGAATCCCTAAATCCAATGGCTGAGATAGATTGAGATCTAGGGCTGAGATTAAATGCTCATTTAAATCTCACTTTCCATTTTTTAATTCACCCCACTTTAATAAAGACCCACTTGGTCTTTTATTTCCAAAGTCACTTTTTCCTTTCTAATTTTATATTGACTTTATTTAAAGTCACTTTAACTTTAGTAACTTTATCACTTAAAGTCACTTTAAAATTAGATTTGACTTTATAATTTTATAAAGTCACTTTAGTAACTTTATCACTTAAGTCACTTTTAAATTAGATTTAACTTTATAAAAAATTATAAAGTTACTTTAGGAGAAAAATTAAATTCTTTTGGACACTTTTCCCTAGGCCAAAGATCAAAGCCTTAGGGAACCACCTGTCCTCCGGTACTAAATTTCAACACTCCCTCTTACCGAGGAAGGTGTTCCTCACCACACCCATCTTGTCTCTGAAGTAGACATGCTTGCCCCGTGGTAAGGCTTTGGTAAGAATATCCGCAACCTGCTCATCAGTGGGAATATACTCAAGCTTCACAGCTCCCTTCTGAACATAGTCTCTGATGAAATGATATTTGATCCCGATATGCTTTGACCTGTCATGAAATACCGGATTCTCCGTGAGTTTAATGCAACTCTGATTATCACAGTAAATCACTGAAGGTCTCAACGGCTGACCAAATAAGCCAAACAACATCTTGCGAAGCCAGATGGCCTCACAACTAGCTAGACCGGCTGCCATATACTCTGCTTCCGCTGAACTCAATGCTACTGACTGCTGCTTCCGGCTGAACCATGACACCACTGCCGAACCCAACCCAAAACAGCACCCTGAAGTGCTCTTCCTATCATAAGCACAACCTGCCCAATCAGAATCAGTGTAACCTGCCAATCTCACTCCATCCCCCTGCCTGTAGTCCAGACCATAATCCACTGTCCCCTGCAAGTATCGCAAAATGTGTTTTGTAGCCACCCAGTGAACCTTCCTAGGCTCACACATAAAATGACTCATCGTGTTGACTGCAAAACAAATATCTGGTCTAGTGTTGACCAAATACATCAAGGAACCAATCAGCTGCCTGTACAATGTGGGATCCACCAACTCGGAATTCGAAGCATGAAGCTTCTTCCAGTTGGTGATCATCGGTGTCGACATGGGTCTACAATCCTCCATGTGGAATCTGCCAAGGATGTCCACAATATACTTCCCCTGCCCCAAGAAGAAATGCCCCTCCTCCTGCCACACCTCCAAACCCAAAAAGTAATGCATCAAGCTGATGTCCTTCATCTCAAACTCCGCCGCAAGATCTCTCTTGCAGTGCTCTATGAGTCTCTCTGCACCTGTAATGACTAAGTCATCCACATACAACACCAGAATGAGAGGCTCCTCACCCATCACAATATAGTAAAGGTTCGGATCTGCCTCACTCTTTGTGAAACCCATCTTCTGCAAGTAAGTATCTATCCTGGAGTACCAAGCTCTGGGAGCTTGCTTCAAGCCATAAAGGGCCTTCTTCAGTCTGCACACATGGGACTCCTTCCCATGCACCTCAAAGCCCTGTGGCTGCTCAATGTACACCTCCTCCTGTATGAAGCCACTGAGAAATGCGGTCTTCACATCCATCCGGTGGATCTTCCAACCCATCTCTGCTGCTATCGATATAATGGAGCGGATCGAAGTATATCGAGCCACGGGAGCGAAGGTCTCCTCATAATCAACTCCCTCTACTTGGGAGAACCCTCTAGCCACAAACCTTGCTTTGAATTTCTCAATGCTGCCATCTGCAGCATGCTTTACCTTGTAAAGCCATCTGGAAGTAACCACGGATTTGCCCTCAGGCCTCCGCACCACCTCCCAAACATCATTCTTCATGATAGAAGAATACTCCTCCTGCATGGCCTCTCTCCAGACCTGCTGGCTAGCTGCCTCCTCATAGCTAGAAGGCTCAGAGTCAAGGATGCCGGTAGCCATTGCCATATAGCTACAAAACCTCTCAGGTGGTCTGCTCTCTCTGACCGGCCTCTTAGGCTCAGCAACAGATGTGGCATCTCTCAAGGTGTCCTGAAGCCACTTGGGCTTCCTCTTCCCTGAGCACACTTCTCCCGCTGGAGAATAAAACTCCTCCTCCTCAACATCAGGAGCCAGAACTCCTGACTGTCTGTCTGCTGTCCTCCTGCCTGCACCTGAACCTGTAGATGTTGAGGTACCGTGTGAACTGTCCATCAGTGGACTCCCCAGTGAACTGCTTTGTGGACTGCTCTGCGTGCTGCCCATAGCACCACCCCTCTGACTCTGCGAGCCACTCCCCACCGACGGACCTGACATCGTCATAGATGTACCTCCGGATCCTCCTGATCCCTGCCCACTGGATCCCTGCGACTGACTCAATTGCTGCTGAGGGTCTGGCTGATCCAGATACTCTAACTCCCGTGACCTCCTAAAGGCCCTGTCCTCCTCGAACTTTACATCCCGCCTGACAACAACTTTCCTCTGCGCAGGAATGTAAATCCGAAAGGCCTTGGAGGTCTCACCGTAGCCCACAAAGATACCCTTCTCTGCGGTGGGCTCTAGTTTGGTCCTCTTCTCCTTGGGTATGTAGGAGTATGTCATGCACCCAAAGATACGAAGATGACCCATATCAGGATTCTTCCCAGAAAAAGCCTCCTCCGGAGTCATGTGCCCCAAGGCACGATGCGGACTCCTGTTCTGCAAGTAAACAGCTGTGTTGCAGGCCTCTGCCCACAAAAACAATGGCAACCCCCGATCATGTAACATGGCTTTGGCAGCCCCTCCGATGGATCTGTTCTTCCTCTCCGCAACCCCGTTCTACTGGGGGTTGTAAGGAACAGTGAGCTCCCTCCTAATGCCTGCCTCCGCACAATAGTCAACAAACTCTCCAAGGGTGTACTCTCCCCCATTGTCCGACCTCAGGGACTTGATCTTCCGACTTGTCTGTGTCTCCACAAGAGCTCTGAACTCCTGAAACCGCTTGAAGACCTCACTCTTGGTCTTCAAGAAATAAATCCAGGTCCTCCTGGAGTGATCATCAACGAATAACACATAGTACTCATATCCACTCAAGGAAACATGAGACATCCAACCGCTCACATCGGAATGAATCAAATCAAGTATCCCAGTCGCTCTGCTGTCACTGCTGGGAAAAGGGGATTTGGCAAACTTGCCCATCGCACATCCTCTGCAAGTATCAAAGTGATCAGTACTGAACTCTGGCACACCCGTAGTGATCTCCCGCAAAGTCCTCAAGGCTCCATGATGCATGTGCCCCATCCTGCGGTGCCAAATCTCACACTGCTCAGAACTGCTAGCTCTGCTATCGGTACTACTGCTCAATGCCAAAAGGGACTGAAATGCAAACTTGTACACCTTTGCATGGCGTACACCTATCACTCTAGCTGAATCAGCTGGAGTGCCCCTGGGATACATCAACACCTGTCCTCCCCCGAATAGTATCTCATATCCTCTGTCCTCCAAAGCTGAGACGGATATGAGGTTCTTCCTCATCCCTGGCACATAAAGAACATCTGACACCTTCAAGGGAGGTTTGGACTCCCTCTGAAATGTCAATGTTCCCACACCGACTGCTCTAACAACTCTGTCATCACCGAGTACTACCTCTACATCAATGCCACTCTCTGAAAGCTCTGAGAAGTACTCACGGACTCCTGTCATGTGACGTGAAGCCCCACTGTCCACATACCAGATACCCGAAGATGCTCCGCTAATCGAGGGAAATGCATGCTCCCTCCGAACCTCTATGGCAGATGATCCCGCACTAGAGGACTCACACGCAGTGAACCCAAACTCTCGGTCAAAACGATCTGCAAAGTCCTCAACCTCTGCTGAAGCTGCCATGCTCTGGTTCTTCCCCTTCTTCTTCTTCTTCTCCGAACACACAACTGCATAGTGTCCCATCTTCTGACAATTCCAACACTTCACTTTGGAATAGTCCTTCTGTGTGTTATCCTGTTTACCTTTACCTTTGCCTTTGCCCCCACCATTGCTTGTGGAAGCCTGCTTCTTCCCTTTGCCTTTCTTGCGTCCTGCCAACAGTGCTACATCCTCATCCTGCTCAACCGGCTTGGCTGCCCCAAGCTGACCTTTCCTGATCTCTGTCTGAATGCAATCATCCCAAAACCTCTCCCATGTGGGAAGGGTCTCACGTGCACAAACCCCATCAGCAAAGTTCATCCATGAACGGGGGAGGCCATTCACCGCAATCCGCACCAACTCAGTGGGTGGAATGGCCTCTCCAATCGCTGCCAACTCATCTCTCACATTAGTAATCTTTGTGAGATATCCAGCTGCACTATCAATCTTAGCCATCTTAATGTTCTTCAGCTTCTCCTTCAGGACCATTTTCCGGTTCTCATTGGTACTCTGGTAGAGGTTGGTCAATGCTGACCACATCTCATGGGCATTTCTCTTTCCTCTCACATGAGGAATGCAATGGTCCTTGATTCCGTCTAGAATTGGTCTCTTACCCTTGTTGTTCTTTCTGTTATATGCTGCCAACTGAACAGGATCAGTAGGCACATTAACAGGCTGCTGTGTGGTATGAACCATGATATCCCAGACTTCCGCCTCCCCAAAGATACTCTGCATTCTCTCCTTCCAAACATTGTAATTTGTATGCCCATCCAGCCTATCCTCCACCCTCAATCCCAAAGACATCCTGCTGTCCTAAAACTGAAAAATAACACTGCTGTAGTAAAGGTAAAAATCTGCTGTTTGTGAAAAATCATCTTGCTGGAATTTTCTGAGTGAAAAATCAACAGGCTGTAATTTTCTCCTTGCTGTCCCAAACTGCTCTTTCAGCACTCAAGCTCCGATACCATGTAGAAAATTCTAGTTTCCCACCCCGGTTTTCAGTTTTCGCCTTATTACTCCAAAATAATTAAATGCCCTTTCCCATATCCATACATTTAATAAACTAGAAAATAAATTTTGCTGAAAACACAAATTCTGGAAATTTTTTCAGAATGCTGAAAATGCAGAAATAAAATAACAGCAGTAACAAACAGTCATTCAACACATCATAACTCAGTATTTTTGGTCAAGGTGACCCTGGAAAAACCCCCTACAACTCTTGGGGAAAACCAGTTCAAAAGCTCCTTCTTATTTATGAAAAATGCTTTTTACAGTGATAGAAATATTCAGCAAAATAAATAATCAGCAAATAGACTTTTACAACTTATCTCTTTTTCCGTGCTTAACCACCGCCTCAGAAAACGTGCAAACAACAAAATAGGAACAGCAATAAATGCTGTACAGATTTCTCGATTTTCGTGCCAAATAACAACCTTAAATGCTGCTGTACGGCTGCCTAGAAAGGCGTGCAAACTGTCCAAAAATCTACTGTACGATTTTTGCCTTGAAATGCGTGCCAAGGGTACAGCCACTTGCTGTACGGCCTCCCTCAAATCTGCTCCTCGAAATCAGTGCAAATCTGCAGTGCAAATCTGCTGTACGACTGCTGTACAGCCCTGCTGTACGGCCCTTCTTCCTCAAAAATCGTGCCAAAAATCTGCCTTGCTGTGTGCTAAAGCTGCTGAACTGTCTTGCTGAAATGCTACCTTGGAATGTGTGCCAAGCTGCTGCCTCCTTCTCCTCACTGCCCAGAAATCTCCCTTGCTCTCTTTCTCTCCTTCTCCCAATCTGCTCATGAAAGAATGAATGACCTTTTCCTCCTTTTCCTCCTTTAACCTAACCCTAAGTGACTTTTGGGGAATCCTTAAATCCAATGGCTGAGATAGATTGAGATCTAGGGCTGAGATTAAATGCTCATTTAAATCTCACTTTTCATTTTTTAATTCACCCCACTTTAATAAAGACCCACTTAGTCTTTTATTTCCAAAGTCACTTTTTCCTTTCTAATTTTATCTTGACTTTATTTAAAGTCACTTTAACTTTAGTAACTTTATCACTTAAAGTCACTTTAAAATTAGATTTGACTTTATAACTTTATAAAGTCACTTTAGTAATTTTATCACTTAAGTCACTTTTAAATTAGATTTAACTTTATAAAAAATTATAAAGTTACTTTAGGAGAAAAATTAAATTCTTTTGGACACTTTTCCCTAGGCCAAAGATCAAAGCCTTAGGGAACCACCTGTCCTCCGGTACCAAATTTCAACATATGTGGAAGACCTCTTCCTGACAGGTGCTGACCCTCTCATTCATCAGTGTAAGAGGGAGCTTGCTGCTGAGTTCGAGATGAAGGACCTAGGACTGATGCATTACTTCCTAGGCCTGGAGGTTTGACAGAGACTTGGCGAGATTTTCCTTTCTCAAGGAAAATATATTGTGAAGCTGCTGGAAAGATTTGGAATGGTGGATTGTAAGTTCGTGTCGACACCGATGGAGCTCAACTTTAAGAAGTTGAGTGGCAATGCTGCTGGGCTTGTGCTAGCAAATCCTACTAAGTATCGTCAACTCGTAGGAGCCATGATGTTCTTAGTGAACACCCGTCCGGACGTATGTTTTGCAGTGAACACCTTGAGTCAACATATGGTTGAACCTCATCACATTGACTAGGTTGGTGCCAAGAACCTTTTGAGATATCTTTGGGGCACGATAAACCATGGGTTGAGATACACTGTCGGGAGCGTGACACTCTATGGATATACTGATGCCGATTGGGCTAGTAGTGTGGTGGATCATAAGAGCACATCGGGATGCTGCTTCACTCTTGGGTCTGCTTCGATATCATGGATGCGCAGGAAGTAGAAGTCAGTGGCTTTGAGCACCGTGGAGGCCGAATACATTGTAGCGAGTATGGCATGTTGTGAAGCAGTTTGGTTGCGAAAGCTCTTCAGTGAGCTGTTCGGGCATGTGCTAGATACCACCGTGATACTCTGTGATAACCAGAGTGGGATTCAGTTGTCCGAGCATCCAGTGTTCCACTATTGATCCGAGCATATTGATATCAGGTACCACTTTATCCAGGATATGGTACAGCGAGGCGCCGTAAGGCTCGATCATATAGGAACTGATGAGTAGGTCGCATACATTCTCACAAAGCCCTTGGGGAAGGTCAAGTTCCTAACCTTCCGTGAGAATCTTGGAATCGTGGAACGACCCTATGTTGAGGGTCCTGTTGGACGATGAGCTCTGGGAGCTCTGGGGGGCTTTGGGGATAACTTCTCGGAGCTATAAGCACACATGGGGCTAGGCTTGCCGAACCTTGTGGTGCTTTTGCCCCACCGTTACGATGCTGAGTTGGTTCACCTCTCATGATCTGTGTCTCGTATGCATCCTACCCATTGAGTCCCAGACTCATGGGAAGTACCTCTCATTTGGCCAGTGAGGACGAAAAAGCTAGAGACCAGTAGCAAATTTTGATGGATGCATCAGAGATTGCCGTAATCTCTATGTGTAGGATGGCACGTGTCGAACAGCTTGATCTGGGATCAATTCTAGTAAGGTTTCAGACCTCCAACTGACTTCGGGTCAGGTAAACCAACTTCGGGTTGGTATGAGACTCTTTTTGAGTCTTATAGAGGTTTTGGACCTCTGGGCTGAATCTGTCAATTGTGAATGATGTCTTTGTGACTGACCCACTTTTGTTCTGAAATAAAGAAGCCAGTAAAGCAAGTAATGGTAGGATGACGCACGATGTTTGGATGGCACAGGTGGATGGAGTTCTCCCTATTTGAGAGGGAGTGTTAATTTTGGACAACTAGGTCTAAACTCCATGATGTGATGCTCAGATGAAGATGCCAATATTTTTATTGGATTCCAATATTGAGACTTTGCTAGCTGAAGCATCTTGTTGACCGCCGTAACGCACCACAACACATATATTTTGCTGATCAAGTTAAGTACATTTTTGGCTTGTCTTTTGTTGATCTACTGGTATGTTCTATCAGCATTTTACTTTCTTGTTTATGTGATTTTTGTTTGATATTGGGGATAAAAAGTAAAGTTGCATCAAGCATAGAACATCTACAAAAATTTACAGTTGATTTCCTTTAATATATAGATTGTATGTTATAAAATCGTTTTGGATCTCGTTCTATCTTCCTTCGTGATTCTCTGAAGATACCATAACCCCACATCTCACATTCATATAACATAATAGGGGTGACAAGAGTCTCAATAAGAATTTTTTTTTATCCCATATCCAAAGATCTGTTGACTTACAACTATTTTCAAGTCCATTATAAGTTTTCTATTCTCTATTATTTCTTTCCTCAATGTTATAATTCTAGTTGAGCTTGTGATGGATATTGATTTCGGATATTTGTATGAAATAACTTCCTCCAAGCTTTGTAATAATATTATTTCTGGATTCATCGCATTGGGTGGGTCTATTTCTTTCATCGACGTTTCGAACTAGCTACTGAGGTTCATCATCAGGATAAGATTGAATGAGAGACGCTGATCTCCATAATGGTGAATAAATAGTTTAAAGGTTTGTTGAAATTATTTTAGAGCCAACCATTTTAATTATATTGATATATTTTAAAATATTTTATTGTTTCTAAATAGGTATTAATTTTTTATGTTATTTTATATTATGTCTATATTAAACTCCATATATTATTTATATATTTGATTTGGGCTATGAAGGTGCTTTTAATTTTACTTAGATGATTAATGTTAAGATGTTATAATTATTATGCCTTGGTGTTGGAAATTATTTGTTAATTTATGTTGTAGAACAAAAATTGTTAATTGTTGATTGTTAATTTATGTTGTAGAAGCCTTTTTGTTTATTTATGTTATATGATAATTAAGTTAGAGATTAAAGAGATTGCAAGCTTCTATGATCCATAACATTTTAATTATAAATCTTCCGGGAAATCACATAAGAAATTTTGGAACCGATGCATTTCGAACTACCAACTGTAGTTCATCATCAGGATAATGAAGATTCACTGATCTGACATACACATGTATACCAGGAAGAGAGAAGCAACGGTCAAAACCCAAAGAGTTAAAAAAACGGTCAAAAATATTTTATATTTTTATATTATTAATCTTATTTTTGACCGTTTTTTAACTCTTTGGGTTTTGACTGTTGCTTCTCTCTTCCTGGTATAAATGTGTATGTTAGATCAGCCAATCTTCATTATCCTGATGATGAACTACAGTTGGTAGTTCGAAACGCGTCGGTTCCAAAATTTCTTATGTGATTTCCTGGAAGATTTATAATTAAAAAGATTAAAGAGATGTTTATGTTCTACTTAATTTTATTGTAGGGATGAAATTTAATGTGAAATAAATAATGGGTTTTTAGATTAAGAATTTTGTTATTACTAGAAAATTTTATAAGTGTAGATTTTATTAATTTAGGTTTAATTTTAATTTGATCTATAATGGAAATATGTTAATTATTTAAGAAAAAAAGGTTAATTAATGGGTTAATTGATAGGTTAATTAATAGGGAAAATGTATAGTTTAGGGAGGGGGTTAAATTCTTTTAATTATTTATGTTTTAAAGGGAGTTATTTTTGAAATTAATGTGGAATAACTTTGAAATATATGAAAGTATCATTTGTAACCTTTCTGGACTTGATTATCATGACTTTTGTTTTGTGAATATTATCAGTGACACACAAATTGATATAGAAATATTGGAGGATTCCTAGTTGTTTGTTAAGATCACAAGAACTCCTAGAAAAAATAACAATATCATTAAGGAGAAGAATTAATACTATATTGGTGAATGTGGGGTCAACACAATTTGCCTCTTCTGTACACCCTTACTTGAATATGATATTATAGTTAATTTCTTCTAATCAACCGTCAATGGTCCTACGCTTGGCAATAATGTTCTCATACAACCTTGTCAAAATAGTCCTCAACTCAAGAAGAATCACTATCTCTTCCAATATTTTCAACAGGATTGTCCTGGGAACAATGTCAAAAACTTTTCTAAATTCAATGAAACAACAAACGAGATTGATTCTTTTATTACGATGCTCCTCCACAATGATTCTCGAGAATAATAAAGAGATCCACAGTCGAATGATATCTCTAAACACCAGCTTGGTCTTTAGCCCTTTTATCATGCCTTTCTATCCATAGGCTAATATTTTCCAAAATAATTCCATACATCCTGGCTAAAATTGAGCTGACCATAATGGTGTGATATTTAGAGGGCATACTTTTATCTCCATTTTTATCGATAGGAACAATGAGACTACGCATCCAAGGCTTAGGGGAACCTTGTTTCAGTGCCAAATTGAAGAGCGTGTGTATGCGAGGGATGAAGATATGCCCTCTTATCTTTAAAATTTTAGCTTCATAGCCTTCAATGTCCTTAGCTTTCCTAGTCGCAAGTCATTTAACCCCATACTCAATGTCTTCCAGAGAAAATATTTCATCTTCTACAAGGCTATTCATAATGTTGTTAGAGGATTCATAAAGATTTTTAAGGTAGGAATTCCAATTCTTTAGGGGAATCAAATTATTTTGTTTAAGTTTATGAATTATTTTATATATATATATATATATATATATATATATATATATATATATATATTTATTTATTTTGTTTTCTGTAAAACTTCCTAAACTCTGATTTAGAAAAGTGTAATAGATGCTCTTGTTTTTTATTTATATGACACATTTTCTTATTTTAATAAAGCCTTTGCATGTATTTTAACTTATCAAGCTTTAAATATTGATTAGAAACATCTATAATTTTCGGTGATAATAATTTTAAAAATTATTATCATACAAAAGATTGGTTATTTTATTATTATACTAAAATGATGATGAAATTTATAGATGTTGCCCTTATAATTTAATAGGTAACAAATACATTAAAAGAGCCCAACTTTACTTTTGTGTAAAATAAGGTGTTTTTAATTTTCACATTTTTTTTGCATAAAAGTTCTGTATATTGAAAAATTTAAAATTAAAATTAACAATCTATAAACTTTTTGTGAATTTTTTTTATCATAACAAATAAAAAATAAGACAATTATGATCGATTTTAATTTTTTAATACATGATAATTTTCCCATGAGCCATAAGGGGCACCAGATACCTTTGAATTTCAACGCATTGAAAATGATTATCACTTTTGATATTATATTTTGATTTAAAATTACCAAAATTTGACATTGTAATGATAATAACAAATCCCCCAAAAAAGGGGTTATGTGATGATGATAATGATGATGATTAATGTCAAACAGACTTTAAGAAAAAAGATATATTGAGACTTTTTAACATTTTATTTTTATGATCAAATAGAAGGGAAATAAGCATTCCTTGATCATTCTAGTTTTCCTCACTAAACAAATCAAGAAGGTTGGTAGCGTGGAAGATGTTTTGGAAATGAAAGAGGATTTGAGTAAGAGCTGGGAAATGCAAGAGAAAGTGCTTTTCATCTTCAATCCTCTTAATATCACAGAGTTAATAGATTCTTTATTCTCAAGGTGTTTTAGGAATAGATCATCTCATGGGACTTAGTTCTTATCGTTGCAATGTTCATTTTCTTTCGAGTACTAGTCAATATAGAGAGATAATTCCAATTAGAAAAAGTGGGGTTGATCACTTCCTTATAATACCTTACTTCCTTTTCCCGTCCTTAAATTTGGAAGTAATAGTATTTTTAATATTATCTTCTCCAAGATGATCTCCTCCTTTTGTAACACCATCCTCCCACACTTGCCCAAGCTTATTGGTCCATCGAGGTAAATACGTGACGAAGAGTTACTATGATATGATTCGACCTCCTATATCACATTAAGGTAGTGAAATTGATGAACCAACATTTTACATACCTCCCTCAGGTGCTACATGACCCCCAGGAGCTAACCAACCACTCCAGGTGCCCAACCCCAAAGTTAACTTACCCTTTCATTGAACTAAACCCTTAGTTGCTCCCATGAAAAGGCATCCATGCGACTGGAACCCTCTAGTTTCTCCCATAGGCCTACTTCCTAGCGACTGTAGTCTTTTCCAGCCAGTTCTGTGCCAACGATCGCGATATCTAAGCCACTTTTCAGTGCTAGGATCCAGACCTCTGTCCAGAAATTGATGAAACACTCAGAGGTGATAAATAACAAGAAGACAAGGCCTCCAATGCAAAACTTAAAAAATGACCTAGATTGATCCATCCTAACCATGACAGGCATTTTGTCAAACACATCATGAACATGTAATATACAGGTCATCAATACACATTTGAACACAAGGGCCTCATACTTATCTGATATTCGTTAAGAAGCTCTGATGCACTCTCACAATAGTTGCATTATCATCTATTAGGCCATACATTAATTAACATTCATTTACTAAACGAAACTTGATGAGAGCCATAACTAAAGTCTATCATAAAACCATTCTTATAACCAACCTATAACTAGTCTAGAAATTTCAATGATAGAACAACCATTAAAGACACATAATAATAAGTATAAATACTCATGAAATACAAGATGAAAAGATCTCTTATTAACATATGCAAAAACCAACAAAGTCAGGGACTTCCACATACTACTCGACCATATATTGGGCCGAACCAAATCTTTCTTTTAGCTAATCACCCCCGTGCCATATTCCAAGCATGAATGTGGGACTCACAAAAAAAAAGACCATGCTTCTCAGACTTTACCGCATATCTCGCTAGAATCAGTCAAGGATTTCTAGGCCCGAAGCAAGCACCTATACAACCAGGCTTTACCGTATATCCCGCCAAGGGATTCTTAGGCCCAAACAAGAAATGAAAGAGGATCTGAGTAAGAGCTGGGAAATGTAAGAGAAAGTGCTTTTCATCTTCAATCCTCTTAATATCACAGAGTTAATAGATTCTTTATTCTCAAGGTGTTTTAGGAATAGATCATCTCATGGGACTTAGTTCTTATCGTTGCAATGTTCATTTTCTTTCGAGTACTAGACAATATAGAGAGATAATTCCAATTAGCGAAAGTGGGGTTGATCACTTCCTTATAATAGCTTACTTCCTTTTCCCCTTTAGCTCCTTATCATCACATAATTTGTTCTTAAATTTGGAAGTAATAGTATTTTTAATATTATCTTCTCCAAGATGATCTCCTCCTTTTGTAACACCATCCTCCCACACTTGCCCAAGCTTATTGGTCCACCGAGGTAAATATGTGACGAAGAGTTACTATGATATGATTCGACCTCCTATATCACATTAAGGAAGTGAAATTGATGAACCAACACTTTACATACCTCCCTCAGGTGCTACATGACCCCCAGGAGCTAACCAAACACTCCAGGTGCCCGACTCCAAAGTTAACTTAGCCTTTCATTGAACTAAACCCTTAGTTACTTCCATGAAAAGGCATCCATTCGATTGGAACCCTCTAGTCGCTCCCATAGGCCTACTTCCTAGCGACTGTAGTCTTTTCCAGCCAGTTCTGTGCCAACGACCGCGATATCTAAGCCACTTTTCAGTGCTAGGATCCAGACCTCTGTCCAGAAATTGATGAAACACTCAGAGGTGATAAATAACAAGAAGACAAGGCCTCCAATGCAAAACTTGAAAAATGACCTAGATTGATCCATCCTAACCATGACAGGCATTTTGTCAAACACATCATGAACATGTAATATACAGGTCATAAATACACATTTGAACATAGGGGCCTCATACTTATCTGATATTCGTTAAGAAGGTCTGATGCACTCTCACAATAGTTGCAATATCATCTATTAGGCCATACATTAAATAACATTCATTTACTAAACGAAACTTGATGAGAGCCATAACTAAAGTCTATCATAAAACCATGCTTGTAACCAACCTATAACTAGTCTAGAAATTTCAATGATAGAACAACCATTAAAGACACATAATAATAAGTATAAATACTTATGAAATACAAGTTGAAAAGATCTCTTATTAACATATGCAAAAACCAACAAAGTCAGGGACTTCCACATACTACTCGATCATATATTGGGCCGAACCAAATCTTTCTTTTAGCTAATCAACTCCGTGCCATATTCCAAGCATGAATGTGGGATTCACAGAAAAAAGACAATGCTTCTCAGACTTTACCGCATATCTCGCCAGAATCGGTCAAGGATTTCTAGGCCCGAAGCAAGCACCTATACAACCAGGCTTTACTGTATATCCCGCCAAGGGATTCTTAGGCCCAAACAAGAAACATACACTACTAGGCTTTACCACAATCCCACCATTACCGGTCCAAGGATCACTAGGCCCTAAAAAAGCATGGATGCCTCTAGATCTCTTCATCTAAACCATGAGGAATTTTCCCATCTCCACCCTCAGGATTTACCACATATCCCACCATATACAAGGTATAGGGATCACTAGGCCTTTGGGAATTTTCCTGAGATCACCTTGTTAGCCACCTATAAAATTTGTCATATCAAATGGTGGCTAAATCATTTTTGAAGCCTTCAAGAAACAAGTTTTATTGCCAAAAAATTGTTAATTCTTGAAGTCTTGTGAAGATGACTTATCCTTGAGTTAATCTTCACTGCTGTTTCCTTTTCAATTTTGAAAATCTGCTGTTTTCATGAAGAAAAAGACTACTGAAAACCCATTTTTCCCTTAATTTTTACCCCTTCTTCCACTCAAGATTAACCTCCATTTTATTCCCTTTTTTCACATAAATTTCCTCTATTTTCCCACATTTCCCCTCTTCCCTTCATTAAGACCCCTTTGATAAGGTTTAAAACTCCTTTTTTGCCTTATCGAAAGCTTTCAAAATCCTTGAAAATCCTTGAAAAATCATAAAAATGAGCCTTTTTTGTGCTAAGGCTTTAGCCCCTTTGGCTAAGCCCCCAAACCACTTCCCCACCATATACCCATGCCCAGGACCAAGAGTTAAAAGTCCCGAGCGCTTATCGCAATCAGAACTTCCGACGAGTGCATTTATTTTGTTATTTAAAAACCCCCGATGCGATTGGCCCCTTTGTTATATCCCTCGATCCCTTGTTTCCTTTGTGAAACCAAGAGCCCCCAATCGGGCGCTAAAACATATAAATAAATCCTCCCCGATGCGGATTTCCCTTTGTATTTTATTAAAAGCCCCATTTTTCATATTATAACGTGACCCGCCGGTTCATTGGTTGAAGCCATTCCCAACCGTTGATATGAAACCAATCAACGACCTGTGCAATCTCGCATCAGAGATTTCATTGGGCGTGTTTAAATATTTTATTGCCCCCTCCCGATTGGCAACCTCAGCATGGATTCTCAGCCGTCGATCTGTTCCGCCATACCCAGATTCGACGGCCCACATTGTTCTTCCCCAAAGCCCAATTCCTCCGCCTTTGGACCTTCGATTCATTCCCCGCCATTGATCTAACCCTTAGATCAACGGTCCACATATAATCGCATCGGCGCCCTTTCCTCTCTCCTCCTTCGATCGCAAATCTTCCAATTGTCTCTGGACCGTCCACACACTAAGATTCGACGGTCTAGATCAATCCTCGCGACCTTTGTTAAATTCATGAACCCCGCTGTATAAAGTTTTAAAATGAATCTCTGCCGTTAATCTCTGCAGATCAATGGCCCTCATTAACCCTTTCTCCACTTTACCCTCGCCTTATATTTTATTCCATTTAACCCCAAGTTAGATCTTCGTCGTTGATCTGTTTCATCCAATGGTCCAGATTAATCCTGATAGGCCCAACTCCTTTGGGTCCTACCATTCTCCAGATCAAATCTCCGCCGTCCATCCCTGATTGGACGGTCAAGATTGAAACCGCCTTCCCCTCCACCGCCTCTTTCCGTCCTTGCATCTTGTCTTATCGCGCTCTCCTCTTGACTGTTCGATTTGACGCCCTAGATCTGACGCTGCAGTTTCGCGTAAATTTAAGCCCGCACGTTAATTATTTGAAATTACGCGATGAGGGTGGTTTTGAAAAGCCACGTGGCAGGCTCTAACGCATATCGCGTTCGAAAAGTTAAAACCGCCCTTCCTCCATTTTGCAGCGCGAAAGCAGTGGTTTCTATAGCCGAAACCACTTTGCCCCATTTGTATTGCATTCCATCGCGTTTAACCTCCGCCGTTGATCTCTGCAGATCAACGACCCCAGTTTAATTCCACTCTCAGTTCATCGCCCTCCGCCATCCTCCAAGGGATTTCAGAATCATTCTCCACCGTTGATCTCTATGGCCGATCTAATCCGACGGCCTAGAATTCTTTCGGAAACCCCAAATTTCATTTTAACCTTTTTTCTCCGCCAAAGGGTTTTTCACCTATTTTCTTTGTAATTTCTCTCATACTGCGATAATATGGCCCCCTTTCATTATATTTTCCAAACCCATTTTGACCGGTGATCTCTGCAGATCAACGACCCTAACTTAATCTCCCCACCATTTAAATCAACCACCTCTCCTTTTAAACTCTGCGAGCGATCCTCGCCGTTGGATGTTTTCATCCAATGGCTGCGATCTAACCCCAGCCTCCAAAGCAGTTTAAACCCAAATACGCAGGATTTTTCTAATTTTTCTTGGTTTATGAAGGTTTTAATAGTTTTTCAACTGTTTTAAAATAAAGTTGAGGGCCGGGGATGACGATCCCCCAGGCCTTTATTCATCAAAGAGTATCATTCCATAGGGTTCAACACCATGTTTCGTCCGTGCCTCATGAGCATTGATGCCATTTTAAAACCCTCTGTGCACCTGCACATCAACAAGACACAACATAGCTAAATCAAATGAAGAGTATCAGTGGAACATCGTGAAATCAAAGCAAAAGCATGTTTAAAGATTGTTAAACACAGTTTTGAGGGATTACGGCCCAGATCGACTATTTAAACGGCTAATCCATTCAATAAAACACAGTTGAAGAATAGAGACAGAAATTAGGCCTAATTAAGCCTAACACACAGAGCTAAAGCAAATTAATGGTGTTTAAAGAAAAACAATAATATCTATCAGTCCCAGAAAGCCTCCACTGCCACATCAGAGGCTAATTAAATCCTCTCAGTTGCCAAAAGACACCTGCAGCATCAAAGCATTCAAAGGAGGCAGAGTTATTACCTCAGTCAGTGATATTTGCCTCAATACAGTTGAACAGTTAATTCAACCAAAGGAACTTATTGTAAACTGTCAGTAGAGTTATTGCAAAGATAACTAAGAGCCTTAAAGTCAACAAATCTTCCCAGCGAGCTTAATACTTAATGTAAACCAATTAATACAGAGGAAATATCTGTAATCTTCTCCATTGAACCTCTCAAAGGCCGATAAGCATTAAACTGTATTAATTGAACCTATAGATCTTTTCTCTCATCCACCTCCTCATTTTCCTATAAAATCTTCTTGAGGAGCACATTGTAAAGGGTTGGTTGCAGAACTTTGATGTAATACTTGTGCTCAAAACTTTCTACATGTAAATAGTATTCAGAGGCTCTTGAAGCTCTGCTTGTGATCAAATAAGTTAGGCTGAGAAAAGAAGATGATTTCTATACTGAAACATTGGACTTGAAGAATGTAACTGGATTGACATCAATATACAAGCTGATTCTTGGGATCCTGGTCTATATCACTGGTGAAGTGATTCTTTTTGCGTTATTGTTTTCCTTTCATCTATGCCATTTTGTCCATTTATTCTCTGATAAAGAACAACAAGCATAGAGTTAGGTTTTACTGTTTACAATACCTTTCTCTAACTGATAAGATTTATCTCAATGTTTTCCTCCAAATTGTGTGTTTAAGAATGACTTAAGTTTAAACATTATCAAGGAATGTTGGTTTGCCCCTGTCTTGATGTGCAAAGCTTGAAAGGAAGTTCTTGAATGATATTTTGATTATATGCTTAGTAGAGTTTGACTAGAAAGGTTTATGGTTTGCCCTGTCTTCTAGTTTCTTCCTCCAAAGGTAATTTTGAAAGTTTCCCTAAGAGTATGCTGAAAGCAGTTTAGATTTAAAAGTATCTTATCTGATCATAGGATGCACTTTCTTTTTCTTATCTGTTTTTCATCCCTTCTGAAAGTAATTATGTGGATTACTGGATTGTTTGTCTAATGAGTCAGCTTTAATATGAACTTGTCCAAAGAAGTCTATGGTTAGCCTTGTCCTTTGGTTGGTTTTAAACAGTTACTTAAAGGCTTTTCTTGTTTGAAAGACTGATAAATCCTAGTTGAAATTATTGTCTTTTTCCACCCCTTCAACACTTTTATTGTTCCATTCCATCATTTTATCTAAGAGATCTTGTGATATAGATGACTTGCCCCTTGGACCACTCTTGAAATTGTTGCACAATTAAACCCTTTTATGACTCCATAGCCCAATGGACTAAAAACTAGCGTTATATCTATCCTATCAGCCAAAGCTTGTTCTGTTTGCTTGCAACTTCACACCTTTGAAACTCTTTCATTTTAGGACTTCCCACTCAACTAAAATCATGCTCAACCATCCAAAACCAAACAAAAACCCTTGCTCTTAATAACTAGCCTAATATCATACCCAAAAGCCTTAAAGATAAATCAATCTTTGCACTTATAGAGAGATCCCTCTCTAGATTCAGGAGGGTTAGATCGTAGAATCCCAAAGTGGTTCAAGTGTGTTCTCCGCAGTTTCGGTCTCACCAATCTGCTGAAATTACGGGGAGATAACATTTCTGGTGATTCCACTGGGGAACTATTTGACTATTTTTCATCCCAGATATATCTTTAAAGATCTCAGATTACCCTTGATTCAAGAACATTGTGCAGTGAGTAAAAGTAGCCCTCTTCAAGCACTACCAAGCAAATGGTAATCATGATAAAACTTATTTGAATCAGTGACAAACTAAGGAAACCTTAGGATGGTCATAAGATCTTATCAAACCTTGAAGGATCAGCTAGCTTAGCCATAAGAGTAGACTTTCTTTGTCTCATCACCGTAGCTAAGTTTTGAAACAGATTTAGGACACTCTTAGAACCCATAGGATTGAAAAAACTCTGAAAACCCAAAAATATGTCAGATTGGTATTCAAATAAACATGGTGGTGGACCATAAAACCTTTTACCTCCAAGATAGCTAAAAATTTCCACCTGGTGACTCCACAATCCTAAACAGACCTTAAGACTCCACTGGAAAGACCCATTATCATCATAATATCATTTGAACTCAGTTAGAGGACTTTAGGATTAAAGTTTTCTTGTTTAAAGATCAGTTAGCCTCTTAAAGATTGTCATATTTGGCTAAACTTTTCTTGATTAGTTGGGTTTGAAAAACACATCATAGTGGCTCCTAGAAAGATTTATACTAGAGCCTACCCTGACCCAAACCCTCCTGAAATAGTTGATAACCCTGAAAGAATCCTTAGGAAGTCTCCTGAGATAAAATCTTCAACTGTTTTCAGATCACCCCTTAGAGCTAATTCTGTTCCTGAAAACCTTGCAGCTCTACAAAAATCACAAGTTGACTTAAGAAATCCATTTAGAACTAGGTCGCTTGATGATTTAGATCAGCTAGATTCAGAGTCTTCACTTTCATCCCCAGAAAGAAGTGAACATCTTGGTAGCAGAGAAACCACACCACCTGATTTACATTTCCTTCGCAATTTAGGTGTCTCTCATCCAAGATCAACTCAACAATCTTTTGCTGGTACATCCACATCTGTTCTTCATACATCCACTGTCCAAACCACTACATTCTAGCCCACTTTCCCTCTTGTCAACCCACCACTTGTAAACCCCCCACTGTTTCCACAACCTCCTATCATGGCAACATGGTATGCCCCCCTAGTTCTTCCTTTACCCTTAGTCAATCTTCCACAGGACTATCAGTCCAAGATACCATTGTATGATGCCAGTAATGCTACTACTGTTTCACAACATGTGGACAAGATGAATGACTACTTTGACAGAAATGAAATTGATGATGAAACTGTCAAACTTAGATTATTTGCTCAGAGTTTAGGGGGAGAAGTAAGAAAATGGTTCAAAGGCTTAACCTGTCACAGTATTAATGATCTCCAAGCCTTCCATCAGATATTCTTAAACAAATGGGAAGTGAGAAAAAACCCTCTCCAAATACTTTCGGACTACAAAATCTCCAAAGAAACGCAGGGGAAAGTGTACAAGCTTATTGCACTAGGTTTAACAGTGTTTATAATGCCCTTCCCCCAGACCTAAAACCTCCACAAGGCTCAGCTTTAAACAAGTTTCCTGAAGGATTTGATCCTGAAATGGCCTATCAGCTGAGAGAAAGAGATCCTCTGACTCTTGAAGATATGCAAAAAGGAGCTCTTGTTGTGGAAGTTAATTTAATGGAGAAAAGAGCAAGAATGAGGAATGAGAAGAAAGTGTCCTTTAGAGAGGAATCCACACCTTCCACATCTAACTCAAAGATGGAAAGAATGATGGAGGAGATGATGAAAAAGATGAGCATACTTGAGAGAGCACAAGCTAGTCAAAACCAAATGGCTCCTCAAAACAGAAATCAAAACCAAAATCAGAATTTCAGGAGAAACCAGCCTCAAAACAGACCAAGGGAGGATGATCAACAGATTACTCCTCCTTTTCATCAAAACTATATAAGTGAGGTTGAAGAAACAAATGAACAAAAAGAGGAAGACGACATCAACATGCTGGGAGTAGACAATGATGATTTTTGAAATTCATTATGATAGAAAACAAGGTCTATACACACCTTATGATGACAAAAGAGCAGAAGATGAAAGTTATTATCAGGAAATGGAAAATGTCATCATAGAGACCACAAAGGAGTATGACCTTAGGAGTAAAAGCAAATAGGAAACTCCCAAAACTAAGACCTCTGAAAGTTCTGCAAATAACAGCCCTGTGAATAAACCCAAGACTACAAAACAGAAAGATAAAACAATAGCTGGAAATTCTGATAGAAACAAAGAAAAAGGCACTTAAAATATTGAAAAACAGAGTGCAGACTTTAGTAGTACTAGTACCTTAGCTAGTACTCCTGTTAAAACAATTTTGACAAATGTAAATAGAGGAAATCAGCAAACTGATTTTGCTGATAGAGTGGCTATTAATAAGGCTAAAACAAACACTTCAAAGAATCAGATGCCTTTTAGTTTGGAGTAGGAAATTGCCAAAATCAAAATCTTTGTTCCTCTTACTGAATTAGCTGCCCAAGATATATATAGATCTCAAATTTTGAAGGCTTTAAACATAGAAGAGAATAATGACACTGTCAATCTTAACGATGACCAGCCAGAGCTCATTTTTGGTCCTAAGATTGAAGGTAGATATCAAGAAGGACCTGTTCCTCCTTTTTATGTTAGTTTAAATGTTCATGACAAAATTTTGCACAACGCCATGCATGACTCGGGGACCTCTCACAATTTAATGCCCAAAGCTATAATGGAGAGCCTAGGTGTTGAAATCACTAGACCTTATAAAGATCTTTACTCATTTGACTCAAGCAGAGTGAAATGTTTAGGATTAATCAAAGACCTCTGTGTTAATTTAGCACAAATTCCAGCCAAGTGTTTAGTCATAGATATTGTAGTGGCTGATGTATCCCCAAAGTATGGTATGCTGTTATCAAGATCTTAGGGAGCTAAGTTACAAGGAACTATGCAGATGGACATGACATATGCGACCATCCCTGTTTTTAATCAAACTAGAAGACTTTACAGGGAGTCCCATATGCAATACATGGTTACTAGCCAAGAGAGACCACAAAACTCTCCCCTTTATTCTGTAAACACAAGCCTTGACTCATTTATCCTTTTCAATGATGAAACATTCAGTGAACAAGTGACCTTAACTGAATTAATGGCAGATAGAGAGGAGGAGAAAGACAACACAGAAGTATCAGAACACTTTGATAAACCTGAAAGCTACAGCAAACCAAACACAGGTCTAGAGCTACAAATCATCCATCCTTTGCTTTTAAACCTCAACAGTAAAAAAAGCAGTCCTCAACGCAATGAAAAACATGAGGAATTAAAACAAATTCAACGAAGTGCTGATTTTCAAGAACAATCCGAAAGCACACTAGTGGAAGAGGATCGTAACTAAACTGATGAACTTGAAAGTAGTCCTCTTTGGAGTATGAACTTTGATGGGTCCTGCACTAGGAGCAACGCTAGTGCAGGCGTCTGGATACACAACACTGAAAATAATCACACAGAAGGCCATTCCTATAGATTAAATTTTCAGTGTTCGAATAACATAGCGGAATACGAATCCATTCTTTTAGGCTTACACCTGTTGAAGAAATTAGGAGCCAAGAGAATTAAAGTGCATGGGGATTTAGAATTAATCATTAGGCAAGTAAATGGGGAATACAGCGCCAAACACCCCAGACTTAGAGCCTATAGGAATGACGTCATGGATTTCTTAAAAACGTTTGAGGAATCCCAACTTATCTTTGTCCCAAGACAAAATAATATCCGTGCCCACAGTTTAGCTTTTGCTGCTAGAACATGCTTAACACCATTTGAAACCAAACAATGTACAACTCAAATTAAATTTAGACCAGCGATTCCTGATAACGAAAAATATTGGCAAGTGTTTGATGGAGACAAACAAATAGAAGACTTCCTGTAGTCCATAAATGAATTTGAACTACCAAGTTCAGATTCAGACTATGAAACAGACTGTTCTAATGAAGAAAATCTACTTGATGATGAAGAAAACTCTCTAAAGATTGCTGATATAAATCTACTGTCTAGCAAACTTGAAAACACATCAGAAGTTAGTATAGACTTAGATAAAGAAGACTTATAAACTCTGCAATCTAACAATCAAATTTTGCCAAAGGGTTTGATCCCTTTAGAAGAGTTGTTTGATTTCAATGATGTGGCCAAGAAGCCAAAACTGAAGCTTGTTGAATCTAAAGTTGAAGAATGTAATATAGGCAGTGAACTGAAACCAAAGATGATTAAACTGTCTAAGACTTTACCAGCTCACATCAAATTCAAATACATAGAGCTGTTTGAAGAATTTTCTGATGTTTTTGCATGGAGCTATGAGGATCTGAAATCCTATGACACTGAAATAATTCAGCACAAGATACCTCTCAAGAAAAACCAAAATCCATTTAAACAAAAGCTGCGCAGAATAAACCCTATTCAGTTACCTTTGGTTGAGAAGGAAATCAAGAAAATGTATGAAGCTGGTATTATTGTCCCTATTATATATTCAGAGTGGGTGTCTAATCTAGTGTCAGTTAGGAAGAAAACAGGAGAGATTAGGCTTTGTATTGACTTTAGAGACTTAAACAAAGCCTCATTGAAGGACAACTACCCTTTACCTAAAATGGATCATATTTTACAAAGGGTAGTTGGTTCTAAAAGAATTTCTTTGCTAGATGGCTACTCAGGGTACAATCAGATTTTAGTACATTCTGATGATCAATTAAAGACAACCTTTACTACTCCTTAGGGCACTTTCATGTATGTGAAAAGTCCCTTTGGTTTAATGAATGCTGATGCTACTTTCTAGAGAGCCATGGACATTATATTCTTGAAAGAATTGGACTACTTCATCATTATTTACCTTGATGATGTCACTGTTTTTTCCAAGACAGATGAAGAGCACTTAGAAAATTTGAGAAAAGTATTCGAGAAATGCAGAAAGTTTGGGATATCTTTAAATCCAAAGAAAACACTATTTGGTCTCCAAGAAGGTAAACTTCTTGGGCACATCATTTCAGAAGAGGGGATAAAGATAGACCCAAAAAGGATCGAGGCTATATTGCAAATCACTCATCCTCAAAACATCAAGGAACTTCAATCTTTAATTGGAAAGATTAATTTCTTGAGAAGGTTCATACCCAACTTGGCTGAACTCCTTAGAAACATTACAAACATGCTGAAAAAGGAGCAAGGAGTTAAATGGACCTTGGAAGCAAATAAATCTTTTGAACTGGTGAAACAAGCATTAACCAAAATACCAGTTCTAATAAGTCGTGACTTTTCAAAAGATTTTTACATTTTTTCATTTGCATCAGAACATACAATAGCTGCTGTCCTATTGCAAAAAAATCCACAAAGACAAGAGCAGCCCATTGCATTCTTTAGCAAGGCATTGAGAGATGCTTCTCTGAAGTACAACGTTATGGAAAAATAAGACTTTTCCTTAGTCAAAGCCTTAAAAGACTTCATAGTTTACATTTTGCACTCCCACATCATTGCATTTGTCCCAAATTCAGTTGTGAAAGACATTCTAACACAGGACTCAGATGGCAAGAGAGGTAAGTGGATAGCTGTGATATTTGAATATGATTTAGAAATCAAGCCCACTAAACTCATTAAAAGCCAAGGACTAGCTAGATCAATGGCTGAATCAAATTTTGAAGTTCTTGATATAAATATGATAAATGCTTTAGATGAACAAGAGGAATTGTCAACTCCCATTGTTGAAGACCATTTTATGAATTCCTCTTGGTATGCTGATATTCTATATGTTTTGCTTAATTTGAATACACCTTCTGGTTTATCAAAAACAAAGGCAAGGTTTTTAAAGTTAAAAGCTGTAAACTACTGCATTATAGATAAATGTCTTTATTGGAAAAATGCAAGTGGAATATTGCTTAAATGTTTTCCTGAGAATGATGCAGAAAAGGTTAAGCACGAGTTCCATGAAGGAGAATGTGGAGGCCACCTCTATTGGAAGGCAACAGCCAACAAAATCCTTAGAGCTGGTTACTATTGGCCCACCTTCTTTCTAGATGTACACAAGATGATAATTGTCTGTCATAAATGCCAACTCTTTGAAGGCAAAAGAAAGTTGCTGCCCTTACCTCTGCATCCAATCACTGTTGAAGCTCCTTTTCAACAGTGGGGACTTGACTTCATAGGAGAAATCCATCCACCCTCATCTACCCAACATAGATGGATTCTCACTGCAACAGACTACTTTACCAAATGGATAGAAGCCATCCCTTCTAGACAAGCCAATGACTCTGTCATCATAAAATTCATTGAGAGTCATATCCTCTCTAGATTTGGCTGTCCTAGGAAGATCATCACTGATAATACAGCAACATTTGGATCTAAGAAAATGGTTGAGTTCTGTCACAAATATCAGATTACATTGGGTCATTCTACTGCTTATTACCCTCAAGGTAATGGGCTGGCAGAATCTTCAAACAAAAGTTTGGTGAAAATAATCAAGAAGTTGCTGGAGGACAACAAGAAGTCTTGGCACACAAAGCTAGTACATGCACTCTGGGCTGACAGATTGACACTTAAGAAATCTATTGGAATGTTACCCTACCAGCTTGTGTATGGAATATATGCAATTTTTCCAACCAGCCTTGGTGTACTAGTTATGAAGTTGATCCAAGAAGTACAGTTCGAAGATAATGATCAAAAGAATAAATCAGACTATACATCTTCAGCAAACCAGAGAGGAGGTTTATAACAGAGCATTACAAAAGCAAGAGAGCATCAAGAAGCTTTTTTATAGAAGGACAAAGGCTAGTAATTTTAACATTGGAGACAAAGTATTAAAGTGGGACTCAAGGAGAGAAGACAAGGGAAAGCATGGAAAATTTGATAACTTATGGCTTGGCCCTTATCTCATTCATTCTACTGCTGGTAACAATGTCTATTTCTTGCAGGAGTTGAATGAAGCTGAACTGTTTGGGGGTCCTGTCAATGGCAGGATGCTCAAACATTACTTCTCTTGATCCTATCATGTTTGGAAGCCTTTTATCTTTTTATCATTATAAATATTTCATCCATCATTATATTCAAAGTTATAAAAATATAAAATACAAAAAACAATAGAAAGAGAAAAGAGGGAAGATTGTAAAAACAAGAAAGGTACAGCCCCATACTGAAAAAGAGAAACAAAATCTGAAAGTGTGCAAGCTCAAATGCCACTCCTAAAAAACACACTCCTAGTTAGTGATACAACCTAATGATGACTAATTAGTTTTAAATTTACTGCTGATAAGTTAGTGAATTAGATTTGCCAAACAACTTAATCTTGGCTTATCAGTTAAGAAGATTAGGATAGATAAATAAAGGTTCAAACAAGCTCAAAATCTGAACCTAAGATTCCCAAAGAAGAATGACTCTAATATGTTTATATCATGAGTCAAAAACAAAAGTAAACTGGTTCTAATAAGCCCAAAAAGTGAACCAGATAACAAAGGAAAAATAGCTCAAACAAACTCAAAAACAGAGCTGAAGAAAAAAGAAGGATGTGCTTAGAACTTTCAGATCTTAAGCCTTCACCTTCTTGATTTAATTTTTTGCAAATAATGATCTATGTGCAGCTTGTTTTTTATGCCATAGATCAGCAACAAGTTAGATTGTTTAATCCTGACTTGTATGCTTTTAAATTTCTTGTTTTAAAAATTAGAGAATAAAAATCTATTAGACAGTCTAATCCTAACAGATAGTAGTTAGGTAGAGAAGCTTATGAACTCAACTGTTTAATCTGAGTTCATGGAGAAATAAGAAGTAGACTTAGATTAGTTTTTTGCTTTCAAAAGAATAAAATGTTGTAAAAGAGTTTGCCAATCCAAATGCACTCTGAAAGAAAAAAAAAATGTTAGGTCAATAGGATTGGGTAGGTAGAAAACTTGTTTGACAGAGTTCCATTGTTTTTTATGCTGCTAACATTATCATAACAGAAGAAGATCATCCAAGTGAAGAAAGTTGCAGCCCAATAGATTGAGGCATTGATCAGCCCTCCAGAGAATACAAGTCTGAAGTTCTTGATGCCTTCAAGAAGACACCATCCCCATGTGGAGCCACTGTTAGCCACCTATAAAATTTGTCATATCAAATGGTGGCTAAATCATTTTTAAAGCCTTCAAGAAACAAGTTTTATTGCCAAAAAATTGTTAATTCTTGAAGTCTTGTGAAGATGACTTATCCTTGAGTTAATCTTCACTGCTGTTTCCCTCTCAATTCTGAAAATCTGCTGTTTTCATGAAGAAAAAGACCGCTGAAAACCCATTTTTCCCTTCATTTTTACCCCTTTTTCCACTCAAGATTAACCTCCATTTTATCCCCCTTTTTCACATAAATTTCCTCTATTTTCTCTCATTTTCCCTCTTCCCTTCCTTAAGACCCCTTTGATAAGGTTTAAAACTCATTTTTTGCCTTATCAGAAGCTTTCAAAATCCTTGAAAATCCTTGAAAAATCATAAAAATGAGCCTTTTTTGCGTTGAGGCTTTAGCCCCTTCAACTAAGCCCCCAAACAACTTCCCCACCATATACCCACGCCCAGGACCAAGAGGTAAAAGTCCCGAGCGCTTATCGCAATCGGAACTTCCGACGAGCGCATTTTTTTTGTTATTTAAAAACCCCCAATGCGATTGGCCCCTTTGTTATATCCCTCGATCCCTTGTTTCCTTTGTGAAACCAAGAGCCCCCAATCAGGCGCTAAAACATATAAATAAATCCTCCCCGATGCGGATTTCCCTTTGTATTTTATTAAAAGCCCCATTTTTCATATTATAACGTGACCCGCCGGTTCATTGGTTGAAGCCATTCCCAACCGTTGATATGAAACCAATCAACGACCTACGCAATCTCGCATCAGAGATTTCATTGGGCGCGTTTAAATATTTTATTTCCCCCTCCCGATTGGCAACCTCAGCATGGATTCTCAGCCGTCGATCTGTTCTGCCATACCTAGATTCGACGGCCCACATTGTTCTTCCCCAAAGCCCAATTCCTTCGCCTTTGGACCTTCGATTCATTCCCCGCCGTTGATCTAACCCTCAGATCAACGGTCCACATATAATCGCATCGGCGCCCTTTCCTCTCTCCTCCTTCGATCACAAATCTTCCGATTGTCTCTGGACCGTCCACACACGAAGATTCGACGGTCCAGATCAATCCTCGCGACCTTTGTTAAATTCATGAACCCCGCTGTATAAAGTTTTAAAATGAATCTGCGCCGTTGATCTCTGCAGATCAACGACCCTCATTAACCCTTTCTCCGCTTTACCCTCGCCTTATATTTTATTCCATTTAACCCCAAGCTAGATCTTCGTCGTTGATCTGTTTCATCCAATGGTCCAGATTAATCCCGATAGACCCAACTCCTTTGGGTCCTACCATTCTCCAGATCAAATCTCCGCAGTCCATCCTTAATTTGACGGTCAAGATTGAAACTGCCTTCCCCTCCACCACCTCTTTCCATCCTTGCATCTTGTCTTATCGCGCTCTCCTCTCGACCGTTCGATCTAACGCCCCAGATCTGACGGCCAACTCGCAGTTTCACATAAATTTAAGCCTGAACGTTAATGATTTGAAATTACGCGATGAGGGTGGTTTTGAAAAGCCACGTGGCAGGCTCTAATGCATATCGTGTTCAAAAAGTTGAAACCGCCCTTCCTCCATTTTGCAGCGCGAAAACAGTGGTTTCTATAGTCGAAACCAGTTTGCCCCATTTGTATTGCATTCCATCGCGTTTAACCTCTGCCGTTGATCTCTGCAGATCAACGGCCCCAGTTTAATTCCACTCTCAGTTCATCGCCCTCCGCCATCCTCCAAGGGATTTCAGAATCATTCTCCGTTGTTGATCTCTGTGGCCGATCTAATCCGACGGTCTAGAATTCTTTCGGAAACCCTGAATTTCATTTTAACCTTTTTTCTCCGCCAAAGGGTTTTTCACCTATTTTCTTTGTAATTTCTCTCATACTGCGATAATATGGCCCCCTTTCATTATATTTTCCAAATCCATTTCGACCGTTGATCTCTGCAGATCAACGGCCCTAATTTAATCTCCCCACCATTTAAATCAACTGCCTCTCCTTTTAAACTCCGCAAGCAATCCTCGCCGTTGGATGTTTTCATCCAACGACCGTGATCTAACCCCAGCCTCCAAAGCAGTTTAAACCCAAATACGCAGGATTTTTCTAATTTTTCTTGGTTTATGCAGGTTTTAATAGTTTTTCAACTGTTTTAAAAGAAAGTTGAGGGCCGGAGATGACAATCCCCCAGGCCTTTATTCATCAAAGAGTATCATTCCACAGGGTTCAACACCATGTTTCGTCCGTGCCTCATGAGCATTGATGCCATTTTAAAACCCTCTGTGCACCTGCACATCAACAAGACACAACATAGCTAAATCAAATGAAGAGTATCAGTGGAACATCGTGAAATCAAAGCAAAAGCATGTTTAAAGATTGTTAAACACAGTTTTGAGGGATTACGGCCCAGATCGACTATTTAAACGGCTAATCCATTCAATAAAACACAGTTGAAGAATAGAGACAGAAATTAGGCCTAATTAAGCCTAACACACAGAGCTAAAGCAAATTAATGGTGTTTAAAGAAAAACAATAATATCTATCAGTCCCAGAAAGCCTCCACTGCCACATCAGAGGCTAATTAAATCCTCTCAGTTGCCAAAAGACACCTGCAGCATCAAAGCATTCAAAGGAGGCAGAGTTATTACCTCAGTCAGTGATATTTGCCTCAATACAGCTGAATAGTTAATTCAGCCAAATGAAGTTATTGTAAATTGTCAGAAGAGTTATTGCAAAGATAACTAAGAGCCTTAAAGTCAACAAATCTTCCTAGCGAGCTTAATACTTAATGTAAACCAATTAATACAGAGGAAATATCTGTAATCTTCTCCATTGAGCCCCTCAAAGGCCGAGAAGCATTAAATTGTATTAATTGAACCTATAGATCTTTTCTCTCATCCACCTCCTCATTTTCCTATAAAATCTTCTTGAGGAGCACATTGTAAAGGGTTGGTTGCAGAACTTTGATGCAATACTTGTGCTCGAAACTTTCTACATGTAAATAGTATTCAGAGGCTCTTGAAGCTCTGCTTGTGATCAAATAAGTTAGGCTGAGAAAAGAAGATGATTGCTGTACTGAAACATTGGACTTGAAGAATGTAACTAGATTGACATCAATATACAAGCTGATTCTTGGGATCCTGGTCTATATCATTGGTGAAGTGCTTCTTTCTGTGTTATTGTTTTCCTTTCATGTATGCCATTTTGTCCATTTATTCTCTGATAAAGAACAACAAGCATAGAGTTAGGATTTATTGTTTACAGTACCCTTCTCTAACTGATAAGCTTTATCTCAATGTGTTCCTCCAAATTGTGTGTTTAAGAATGACTTAAGTTAAGTGTAAACATTTTCAAGGAATGTTGGTTTGCCCCTGTCTTGATGTGCAAAGCTTGAAAGGAAGTTCTTGAATGATATTTTCATTATATGCTTAGTAGAGTTTGACTAGAAAGGTTTATGGTTTTCCCTATCTTCTAGTTTCTTCCTCCAAAGGTAATTTTGAAAGTTTCCCTAAGAGTATGCTGAAAGCAGTTTAGATTTAAAAGTATCTTATCTGATCTTAGGCTGCACTTTGTTTTTCTTATTTGTTTTTCATCCATTCTGAAAGTAATTATGTGGATTACTGGATTGTTTGTCTAATGAGTCAGCTTTAATACGAACTTGTCCAAAGAAGTCTATGGTTAGCCCTCCCATTTGGTTGGTTTTAAACAGTTACTTAAAAGGCTTTTCTTGGTTGGAAAGACTGATAAATCCTAGTTGAAATTATTGTTTTTTTTCACCCCTTCAGCACTTTTATTGTTCCATTCCATCATTTTATCTATAAGAGATCTTGTGATATAGATGACTTGCCCCTTGGACCACTCTTGAAATTGTTGCACAATTAAACCTTTTTATGACTCCGTAGCCCAATGGACTAAAAACCAGTGTTATATCTATCCTATCAGCCAAAGCTTGTTTTGTTTGCTTGCAACTTCACACCTTTGAAACTCTTTCATTTTAGGACTTTCCACTCAACTAAAATCATGCTCAACCATCCAAAACCAAACAAAAACCCTTGCTCTTAATAACTAGCCTAATATCATACCCAAAAGCCTTAAAGATAAATCAATCTTTGCACTTATAGAGAGATCCCTCTCTGGATTCAGGAGGGTTAGATCGTAGAATCCCAAAGTGGTTCAAGTGTGCTCTCCGCAGTTTCGGTCTCACCAATCTGCTGAAATTACGGGGAGATAACACACCTCACTTAGTTTCGAAACCATCTCGAAATCCAACTCAACCAAGTAAGAGAACCCAATTGTAGGTTTTAACCCTGTACCAAAATTACTTGCAAACGAATTCTTAAAACATAAAATATACAATGGTGAGAACATAAAACAAATACACACAGAGATTTTTCTTCTAGATCCCAAAACTAAGACTACCAGATTGATTTTTCATTATATTCCTTTCAATGTTACAATATATATATATATATATATATATATATATATATATATATATATATATATATATGTTGAAACATTCATAAATCCCAATCTATTAACCCCGAATTAGAACATAACCATCGTTTCCTTGACCGAATCTACAAAATACCATGGGTAGAAAACCATCATGCCCAAAACCATGGGTAGGTCCGCCCACCATCTTTGGGTTTGCCCAACTATTACTGGGTCTGCATAAAAGAAAAATAATTCCTGGGGCGCTGTCCCGGACCACGTGCCCCCCTCGACAGCGGGGGTGACCTCCTTGCTATGTGTAGTGCAATGTACATTGCCTGATTCTAGTGGAAAGAATATAACACACCCAACATTCTCCCACTAGTTGTTTTCTTTCCACATAGGGGGTTATAGGAGAGCTTTGTCATTAGTCCGAGCCAGCAATGCCCATTGTTTCTCTACACTAAGAAAACTTCTCAGTGCTCACAGACTTCGCCAATGCATCTATAATATTCTTCAAAGTGCCCACCTTTACCAGCAACACCTTTTCTTCCTTAACCATATTCCTCACAAAGTGACACTAAACATCAATGTACTTTGTCTTCGAATGATAAGTAGGGTTCTTAGCCAAGAAAATTGCACTTTGGCTGTCATAGTCTATCCTTAACAATGTGGAACAAGTCAAAGTTGGGATTAAATCGACAAGGGTCCAAAAGTTGAAAAACAAGATAAAGTCGGGAGTTTTTTGAAAAAGTCGGCAAAATTAAAAAAATACAAAAGTATTCATTTTGGGAAAAAATCCCAATTTTTTCAAAAAAAATTTAAAAAATCATTAAATAAACTACCTCATGATTTTTTGGAAAAACTCCTGATTTAATCCCGACTTTTTCAACTGGGAAAAAATCACCAAAAATTCGGCTGATTAAATCGGCTAATCGAAAAAATCGAATTTTTCCGATTTAATCGCGATTTTTTGTCGTCTTTTTCCACACTGATCCTTATATTATACCTCGTTGCACCAACCCCATAGGTGAACACAATCTATGCCACCAAACTGCTTCCTTGCTTGCATGAGTGGCTTCCATGTATTCAACCTATGTAGTTGAAAGTGCCACTAAAGACTGCCTCTTACTCGTCCAACTGATTGCTCCTCCAAATAGGTTAAACACATACCCACTTATAGATCTTCTTTGATCTAGATCTCCATCCGAGTCTACCTCAACAAATCCATGAATGTCCAAAACTCTGTTCAATCCTGGTCTTCCTTGGCTACTAACTGCACTCGCATATGGAACACGAGACATGTCCTCTTCCTCTTCTTGTGTCTTAGGACACTGTTTAACAGATAAATTTACACCTACAGGAATAAGAACTTTCATTGGTTTACTATCATGCATTTTAAACCTTTGCAATATTGTCTTGACATACTTCTTATGATTTAACCAACGCTGCCTCTTTGCCCGATCTCGTTTAATTTCCATGCCCACAATATAGTTTGTAGCACCAAGATCCTTCATGTCGAATTTGGAGGACAATTGGGTCATCAAATCCTGGATAATTTCTTTGTCATTTCCAATCACCAACATATCATCTACATACAAGACCATATAAATAACATGGTCACCAATTAATTTAAAATACACACGTGATGCGCTTTGCTTCTAGTGAAGCCAAGTCCCCGTATATATGTATCAAATTTATGATACCACATCCTTCGTGACTGTTTTAACCCATACAGAGAATTTTTTAACCTGCATGCCAGTTCTTTCTTACCCTTCACTGCAAATCCTTTAGGTTGCTTCATGTAGATCTCTTCTTCTAGATCTCTGTGAAGAAATGTTGTCTTCAAATCCATCTGTTCTACCTCAAAATCAAAATCAACAACGATAGATAAAAGTGTTGAAATGGCACCAAGAAATGACACCCCAAAGTGGGGCTTCTAATTTAATTTTCCTTTAATTAAATTGGAGGAGAAATAGTAATTTTATCTCACAACAACTTTTATTAGTTAACTAAGTCAGAATGACTAAGTTAGCTTAGGAAATTCGAGTTGAGGGTTAGAGAGCTTGCATGTAGAGTGATTCCATAATTTAAGAGGGGGCCAGTTGTAGTTATGCATGAGTTGTAATTACTTCACTCAATTAATTGAGTTAAAATCAGTTTAACTAGTTCTAACTTAGTGATGAGCTAGTGAGAGGTCTAGTGAATTAAATCTGATTTAATTCACAATGAGTGATCAATCGGTTAACTAGATAATTCACTATAAATAGTTGTTGCATGTCAGTTCTGATGAAAACCTAGTTGAGACAGAGGTTAAAGAGAATATAACTATCAGTTGTATAATTAGAAAATTGCACAGGTCAGTTATAGAGTCAGTTGGAGACCTTGGATGGATTGCGCAGTCAAGGCAAGAGATTTTCCTATTTAATAGGGCATTAATTCCTCAAGGAATGCGTGAGCAAGGTAGGCTGAGCAGAGGCAAAGAGTTGGCTAAGTATTTGTCCAATTTTGCCGAGATCAATGTGAGACAATTGGTAGAGTGCATAAGTTCTCCTGTGAGAAAAAGAATTGTATTGTTTCATGATCCTTGACTTTATACAATATACATATTGCAGGGTTTTAGGCACCGTGCTTTCCCTAGATACATCTTGTGTTGTGTGATTGATTATCTCTTTCTCTTACTTGTTTATGTGATTGTCTGATCATGTTTAATTCCGCAAATTGTAGAAGGGATTCAATATCTTGTTTTAGTATATCATAAGATTAGATTGAATCCCCGTGGTTAGATTTTCTACATGGAATCAGAGCGTGAGGAATCACAATAAGGAGAGAAGACAAAGTTTGTTTTGATCAAGTTCGAATTTGCAGATTATTTCTTCGGTATCCAACAACATATCAAGATGTCTTTCAATGGCTTGAGACTCGAATATTCACTCTACGACAATTCGAATTATTTGCATGGAAGGACAGGATGGAGGTGGTGCTTGAGGACAACGGACTAAAGGAATTCATTGATACTTATATTCCCCAGCTCGTAGCAGTAGATGCCCAACTTCTTGAAACATGGAAGAAGAATGTTGCTAAGGTGAGAATGATCTTTTTAGAGGGAGTTCGAGACCATATTGTCTCGAGCATCCATGGGAAGGCGACTCCATATGCAATGTGGAAGGCCTTGACAGATCTGTATCAGAATAGTAGCGACCACCGGAAGGTGGCACTCAAAGACAAGCTCAAGAAGATCAAAATGGAAAAGGGTGACACAATCCGGAAATACATGACCAAGCTCATAACGACATGATTGGGGTCACTGTTGCCACGTATGATTTGGTGAGCCTAGCTCTTCCAAGCCTTCCCAAGAGCTGACATAGCTACCGAGACTCTATTAATGGGAGGGAGAAGGTGCCAGATTGGGAGCGACTTTGGTCTGATTTGGCACAAGAAGAAATCAGGCGGAATACCAGAGATGGATCCTCATCAAAGACTGATGATGAGGAGAACTGTGCCTTGGCTTGTAAGGCGAAGAAAGGAATAGGGAAGGCGTCCCATTTCAAATTCAAGACCGGCAAGGTAGGCAAGAAGCGAGACTTGTCAAAGGTGAAATGTTTCAATTGTCATGAGTATGGACACTATGCCACAAATTGTCCACAAAAGAAGAAAAACAAGAAGGCATCAAGAGGAGCAGTGATTCGAGTAGGAATTCACCCTCATCGCATGCATGGTGTCATCGGTGATGGGATTTGTGTGGTACTTGGATAGTGGTGCTTCATTCCACATGACCAACAACAAAGAATACTTCAATAGCTTGGAGGAGAAGGATCTCCAGATGCAAATCAAGATGGGTGATGATGGGAGGTATAGCGCTACCGAAATTGGTACAATTACTTTCCAGAGAGAGTCAGGTAAATCCCTCATACTAAAAGATATCATGCATGTACCTGGTTTAAAGAAGAATTTGGTTTTTGTTGCTATGTTGGAAGATCGTGTATATGATGTGATTTTTAGTGAAGGAAAGACGTTCCTTCGTCACAAAGCCACGAGACATGTGAAAAATATTGGGGTTAGAGTGAAGAACCTCTACAAACTTGATGTGGATGACTATGCAATATTGAGCAGTAAAGCAGAGAAAGTGGAAAGCCGAGATATCAGTGAGTTATGGCAAAAGAGGTTTGGCCATCTACACCACAGTGCCTTGAGGATCATGCAACAAATTTCTACAAGGCTTCCAAAGGGTACACTTGTGCAGAGAGACACATGCAAAGGTTGTACTATGGGGAAATATACAAAGGTCAACTTTCACGGGAAGGAAAGCCGAGCAATGACAATCCTTGAGAGACTTCACTCACAGATGTGTGGACCATTCTCAACAGCTTCCACAACAAAGTGTTGGAAATACTGAGAGGGGGGTGAATCAATATTTCTTTTCAATTGTTAATTTTACCAGTTAGATCACTTATATTTAGAACACAAAATGAACAATGATGGAATAGATACTTTTATTAATTTCTTCTTTACAATAAGCAAAGTACAATAATGATTTAGGGCTCCAACCCTAGATGAAGACTCCAATCTTCCAGGCTCCAACTTGTATTGTGCTAAGCACCGACTTGGTCTTTCCAAGGCTCCAACCTTATCAATTTGAGGCACCAACCTCTAGGGCTCCAACCCTATCTCTGGTATAGGCTCCAACCTCGTTTCTTGAGGACTCCAATCCTCTAGGGCTCCAACCCTATCCTTGTCTCTATGAGGCTCCAACCTCTTGGGCTCCAACCCTCAACTTCACTTCATCAAAATATGTTTGGTTATTCTTCACGGTTCCCAAAGTCTTCTTCGACGAGCCTTGTCAATCTTCAACAATACCATCACTTAGTCTCCACGTCACTTCATCAATGACAACCTTGTCCTCTTAGAAGGGGTCACCACTACTCTTCATATTACCCAAACAAAGATCTCCAAAAGTCACCTCATGATTGCTTTAACGCATCAATAATATCTCCGAGACCTTCAAGATGTCTTCAATAGGCAGCGCCTACTCTAAGCCTCTTCAAGGGCTTCTTCAAGAACTCTCCAAGGGAGTCTTCAACAATGTTCAAAAGATGTCTTCAATAATGCTTTCCCAAGAACTCCTCAAGAGTTCCAAGTACTTCATTGCTCCAGGGCTACTTCCAAATTCACTTGGTCTAGGCTCCAACTTTCAAATCTCCATACACTTCAATGATGCTCAAGGTTCTGCCCATAGGAGACACCAAATTGCCAACCAATTCCAAGAGGTGTTTCAATGTCTTCCAAGTAGGTTTGCTCACAAAACCATTGCCCAACCACCTTGACTGTCCTTTAAGATTAGTACACCAGTGAACCCTTGAACAATTATAAGTCAACTCCACAAATCCGAGCTTATCTCTGCAATTTGAGTTCGCAAGTAATGACTGTCCACTGTACAAGATTTCACAAGAAGTTCGAGCTATAATTGGAGTCCGATGTGATGAGGTTTGAGTTTTCTGTAGTGGAGTCTGAACTTTCTGAGGATTCTGAGCTTTTGTGACTTATGCAAATCACCCTAACGCAATTCCTCTGTTTAACCTTTAATTCCAGCAAGCAATTACCTGCTCCCTTTTAGGTATGGTAGATCACTGTTATAATAGCAAAACCTCCCAGTTTGCTTGTACAACGATCACATAAAAAAAAAAGAAAAAAAAAAGAGCCTTTGTTTTCTTCACTGTTTCCTTAGGCTGAAATTCTTCATTGAGTCTTGTCCTGTATCTTATTGCTGCTCCGGATATTTTGAGCACCGTACTGAGGTTCTATGCCACTAAAACAAGGTGTTGTGACTCTAATCCAAGTTTTGTGGTTAAGTTTACAACTATATGGAGATGTCCGAGTTCTGAGGCTGTTGTAGCAACTTCAAGTGTAAAAATGACCTGTCCTTCTTTTATTACCCAATCAAAACTTCAAAAAAATGCTTCCTCTTCTCGGCCTTAAGTTACTCTCCTTGGTGCCTCGTATATATCTCTCTGCAATTTTTTAGAGTCCTCTACAAAAATATTCGAGTTGTGACACAAATATAGAATTGCCCAAACAGTCATATGAAATTCCTTCTTGGCCTCCTCTATGTATTTTTGCCTCTTTTATGTGATCTTGACCGAAAAAGGATGATCAAAATGAATAGTCCACTCTCGTATTTATACGAATTTGGGCTTTAGAATGAAGGGACACGTCATATTGAGGTAGGCCGACATGAATAAGCTAGCACAGGTTGGCTCAAGGACAAATTTATTTCCTTAACTTGAAAAATTCAATTCTCCCAAACCTCTTGGAGTTTCGGGCCAAGTAATAGTTCATTGGAAATGCAAAATTATAATCTAAAAGATGGCATATGTATCAAATTGAGAGGCAACCTCTAAGATAGTAAAACACATTTTTTAATGTGTCTGATCATTAATTTGAGATCGGGCAAATAAACTTCTCTTGTTAGGCTTCTTCATGGTTTTGGTTTCTTCATTGTTTAATACCTTCATCATGGTAGGACATCAACAATGAGTGTATTAAATAGTAGTGCAGTGATATGTTATAGGCAATATCATTAGGAAGGTTTCTTTCAATCATCAATCATGTCATCACTTAGTTTTACAATCTTCATCAAACATCATCATTAAGTGTGGCCATATAAGAGTATAACATCATCACAAGTATGGCTTCATTAATTATAGTTCTTCACTTCATGGGCTGTATTTAGGGACTAGATCATCAATCAGACACTTGGTAGTTTCTTAGGGCAAGACATCATCATCTGAAACCAAACATTTCAAGAATATTGACATCTCAGTCAAATCCATATTGACATCAATGACAACCTTGATTAACAATCCCCCCCTTTGTCATTGATGGAAATATTCTTGCCCTTCTAACATTCTCTCCCCCTTTGACATCATTGGTAAACGGGGTGCCAAATTACTCCCCTTGTCAGGCTGCTTCTTTTCTTCATGAATAGTAGTCCTTCATAGGTATGTTACTCCCCCTCTCATTGTGCTCTTTTTTTTGGCAATATGGTCCATGATAGATGTGTTTGTATTTTTTCATGTGATAAACCAACTCCCCCTGCTTCCATAAACTCCTCTAGCTTCAAGAAAGATTGCTGCCTTGTGATCGGGTGGAAGAAGTCAATATTGGAATCATGTTCTTCAATGGAGCTACTCCTGAGAGATGATATATCAAAGGATGAATGTCCATGGGTGACTCATCAAAGATTTCATAGGCCCCATTCATGGATAACTTCTGCAAGAAAGCTCAAGAATCACAAACCCCCCCTAACTGTATGCATGGTATTATATTGGCAGAGTTTCATTATCAATCACTTGGAATATCAAGGATGACTTCATCAAGTCAACAACATGTGTTGTTAGCTGGAGTGTTCAAAAGATTTCCGGAGGCAATTTGCTTTTTTCTCCATACTTGTGTAACTTTCTTCTCTGGCATGGTTCTAGCTTGTGTAGGGGCCCAAGTCAAATTACACTCACATGCCATATGTCCAATGTTATGGCAATTGAAGCACTATACCTTGTTCATGAATAAGAAATCATGACTTCTTCTTGCAAAATTGCTTCTAGGAGATTGACGGGGACCATTATATTGGTCTTTTTGATATGCCCTACAATCTTTTTCCATGTGCCCAAAGTTTGTACAAGAATATCAATAACCAAGAAATATACTTTGGTACCTGGGAGATGAAGAGTCTTTGAAGTAGTTCTAAAGTCTTTTTGCCTTGGAATACTTTGATGATATTCATTTCCTTTTGTATTCTTGACATCATCTGTAAATCTCCTTGGAGTAGGGTTTCTTCTAATGTCATCTTGACTCTTGCCTTTTTTGGAGCTGGGAGTATCATTTCTTCCTGGCTTCATCACATCCTTGTTCTTTGAAGCATTATCATTCTTGCTTGAGTGTTCACCTTCATAGCCAAGACCTGATTTATCAAGGGGGGATCTTTGATGACTTAGGATGTCATCTAGGGTTTGAGAGCTCTTCAAGTTCTTATTGAGCAAGTCAACTTCCTTTTTAAGAGAGACAATTTCTCCTTTCATTTTTTCACAATCTTTATCTTTCATGACTAGTTGCTTCTTCATTTCTTCCATCATCCTTGTTGCTTCGTGTGCTTCGATTTTAAGGGAGTTGATATTTGATTTCATTATGAAGATTTCTTCATTCTCCTTTGCTAGAATGCTCTCCATTTCTTCTTTTATTCTTGTAGCTTCACATGTTTCGGCCTTGAGAAGAATGATGTCTGATTTAGTTTGAAGATTTCTTCATCCTTTTCTTCTAGTTGAGATTTAAGAGAGGAGACCTCTTCCTTGTATTGACCAATCTTTGCTTCAAGATTGTTCAAGCTCTTAAGTATTTGTTCAAGGTGGCTTGACAAAGTTTCTTCCCTTTTCTTTGCCTTATCCAATTGATTTGTCATAGATATTACTTCTTCATGATGCTTTCTTTTGTTTTGATGAAATTCCTCTTTAAGTTTGGTGAGCTCCTCATCTCTTTCTTGTACTTGAAGCTTGACAAAGTCAACTTCCTTCCTTGTCTTGTCTTGGTTACCATCTTGTGCTTTCTTCTTAAGTTCCTCATTTTCTTTTTTCAAACTGTTAATCTCTTCCATGGAAGCCATAAGTTTATTCAGGAGATCTTCAAAGTCTTCTTTGTTCTCCTCATCTTCTAGGTCTTCTTTAGCCTTGTTGTCATCTCTCTTATCTTCAGCTTCCTTGATGGATTCTTGACTTCTTTCTTGTTTTCCATCATCTACTTGACTAGAGATAATTGTCAACGCACCTTTTGAGTGAAGATCATGAAGTTTGTCCCATATGACTTCTGTTGATGAACATTTTTCAAAATTGCCCTTCACAGAATTTGGTAACCCATTCAAAATTGCCTTCATTGTTGTTGTATTGTACTCCTTGGATTCTTCGTCCATCGTGTCATTATTAATCACTGATTTCCAAACTTCAATTCCTTGAGTCTTCAAGAAATTCATCATTCTTGCCTCCCATATATCAAAATTTCCATTGAACAATGGAGCCTTCACAAATTGATTGACTTCAATTTCGATGGTTGAGGAAGACACATCTTTAGGAGGATTGGAGACTTTCTTCCTTAGCTTTGCCATTTTTGTTCTAATGATCAACCTTCAAGTTGTTAGGCTTTGAGTGAAGGTACTAGCTCTGATACCAATTGTTGGAAATACCGAGAGGGGGGTGAATCGATATTTCTTTTCAATTGTTAATTTTACCAGTTAGATCACTTATATTTAGAACACAAAATGAACAATGATGGAATATATACTTTTATTAATATCTTCTTTACAATAAGTAAAGTACAATAATGATATAGGTCTCCAACCATAGATGAAGACTCTAATCTTTAGGCTCCAACCTGTATTGTGCCAAGCATCGACTTGGTTTTTCCAAGGCTCTAACCTTGTCAATTTAAGGCACCAACCTCTAGGGCTCCAACCCTATCTCTAGTACAGGCTTTGACTTGGTTTCTTGAGGACTCCAATCCTATAGGGCTCCAACCCTATCTTCCAAGGCACCGACCTTGTCTCTATGAGGCTCCAACCTCTTAGGCTCTAACCCTCAACTTCACTTCGTCAAAATATGTTTGGTTATTCTTCACGGCTCCCAAAGTCTTCTTCAACGAGCCCTGTCAATCTTCAGCAATGGCATCACTTGGTCTCCACGTCACTTCATCAATGACAACCTTGTCCTCTTAGAAGGTGTCACCACAACTCTTCATATTACCCAAACAAAGATCTCCGAAAGTCACTTCATGATTGCTTTAACGCATCAATAATATCTCCAAGACCTTCAAGATGTCTTCAATAGGCAGCACCTGCTCTAAGCCTCTTCAAAGGCTTTTTCAAGAACTCTCCAAGGGAGTCTTCAACAATGCTCAAAAGATGTCTTCAATAATGCTTTCCCAAGAACTCCTCAAGAGTTCCAAGTACTTCACTGCTCTAGGGCTGCTTCCAAATTCACTTGGTCTAGGCTCCAACTTTCAAATCTCCATACACTTCAATGATGCTCAATGTTCTGCCCACAAGAGACACCAAATTGCCAACCAATTCCAAGAGGTGTTTCAATGTCTTCCAAGCAGGTCTGCTCATAAACCACTGCCCAACCACCTTGACTGTCCTTTAAGATTAGTACACCATTGAACCCTTGAACAATTATAAGTCAAATCCACAAATATGAGCTTATCTCTGCAATTCGAGTTCACAAGTAATGACTGTCCACTGTACAAGATTTCACAAGTCCGAGCTATAATTGATGGAGTCCGATGTGATGTGGTTTGAGTTTCTGTAGTGGAGTCTAAGCTTTCTGAGGAGGATTCCGAGCTTCTGTGACTTATGCAAACCACCCTAACGCAATTCCTTTAGCTAACCTTTAATTCCAACAAGCATTTACGTGCTCCTTTTAGGCTATGTCACACGGTTGGGGTTCGAATTCGAGTTTGGCAATTATTAAGTTTGATTCAAATTCGAATTTTTCGTTGAGGTTCGCATGAGGTTCAGCATTAAGTTCGACTATATCTCTATATATACATATATATAATAAATCAAAATCAATCAATAAATTTATATGAATAGCAATGAGAATGCATGAGTCACAAATCACAACCAATATTCACTTCATGCTCCGGGAAGCGGGGACAAGGAGTGTCTAGAAATTGAATTCAGGAAATTGCAGAGAATACAACACTGAGCACAATAGAGCGAGTACACTCAGGCTGAAGTTGGCTTGTGAAAATCTATCGGCAGCCATGGTAAATAAAGACAAACTGGTGGCCACTGCAGCAAATTGATTGGCGGGAAGCAGAACAAGAGAAAACCATGTGTTGCCCATGGTTTTTCTCATAAACCTTAAAACAACTAACAAAAACTGGCCGAACTCTAACCTCAAACCCTAATTTATTTATTTATTTATTTTAAAATTTTAAAATTTGGCTTCAGGTTCATCTTTAGGTTCGCCTTGATTCCTCTTGAGCCTTTGTCCTCATTCCCAGTTTCCTTGTACAACGATCACAGAAAAAAAAACGAGCCTTTGTTTTCTTCACTGTTTCCTCAGACTGAAATTATTCTTTGAGTCTTGTCATGTATCTTATTGTTGCTCCAGATATTTTGAGCACTAGACTGAGGTTTTGTTCCACTAAAACAAGGTGTTGTGACCCTAATCCAAGTTCTATGGTTAAGTTTACAGCGGTGGAGATGTCCGAGTTTTGAGGCTGTTGTAGCACCTTCAGGTGTAAAAATGATCTGTCCTTATTTTATTACTCAAACAAAACTTCAAAAAAATGCTTCCTCTTCTCAACCTTAAGTTACTTTCCTTGTTGCCTCGTTTATATCTCTCTGCAATTTTTTAGATTCCTCAAAAATATTTGAGCTGTCACACAAATATAGAATTGCCCAAACAGTGATATGAAAGTCATTATTGGCCTCCTATTTGTGTTTTTCCCTCTTACTTGTGATCTTGACCAAAAAAGGATGATCAAAATGAACAGTCCATTCTTGTATTTATACGAATTTGGGCTTTAGAATGGAGGGTCACGTCATACGGAGGTAGGCTGACATGAATAGGCTAGCACAGGTCGACTCAAGGACAAATTTATTTCCTTAACTTGAAAATTTCTTATCTCCTAAATCACTTGGAGTTTCGGGCCAAGTAATAGCTCATTGGAAAGGCAAAATTATGCTCTAAAAGATGGCATATATATCAAATTGAGAGGCAGCGTCTAAGATAGTAAAAAACATTTTTTAATGTGACTGGTCATTAATTAGTGCATAATTTGAGATAGGGCATATAGACTTCTCTTGTTAGGCTGCTTCATGGTTTTGGCTTCTTCATTGTTTAACACCTTCATCATGGTAGGACATCAACAATGAGTGCATTAAATAATGGCACAGTGATATGTTATAGGTAGTATCATTAGGAAGGTTTCTTTCAATCATAGTCACGTCATCACTTAGTCTTACAATCTTCATCAAACACCATCATTAAGTGTGGCCATATAAGAGTATAACATCATCACAAGTATGGCTTCATTATGTATAGTTCTTCACATCATGAGCTGTACTTAGGGACTAGATCATGAATCAGACACTTGGTAACTTCTTAGGGCAAGACATCATCATCTGAAACCAGGAATTTGAAGAATATTGACTTCTCAGTCAAATCCATATTAACATCAATGACAACCTTGATTAACACAAAGCACAGATATTATGTGATTTTTGTTGATGATTTTTCAAGAAAGTGTTGGATTTTCTTCATGCAGAAGAAAGATCAGACGTTCTCCAAGTTTTGTGAGTTCAAGGCACTTGTCGAGAAGGATACAAGGAAGAAGGTGAAGGCTCTAAGGAGCAACAATGGTGGGGAATACATCTCTAACAAATTCAAGAACTTTTGCGCCTCAGAAGCAATTCAAAGAGAATTGATTGCACCTCATAACCCACAACAAAATGGGGTTGCAGAGAGAGAACAAAACTATTGTGGGAGCAACACAAGCTATATTGCATGATTAGGGCCTACCGTTGCATCTATGGGCAAAGGCATGCAATACAACAGTATTTTTCCAGAACAGAAGTCCTCATTGGATACTTGGGATGAGTACACCAGAGAAGGCTTTTTCAGGTAAGTAACCTAATGTTTCATATTTTAAATTTTTTGGCTCATCTGTCTTTTGCCATGTGACAAAAGATGCCAGGAAGAAGCTTGAGCCAACAACAGAGTTGGGGATATTTGTGGGGTATACTGATACACCTCATAACTATCTTGTGTACTTGCCAGCACATCAGATGACAATGGTCAGAAGAGATGTGAAGTTTGATGAAGACAAAGCCATGCGATTGTCCCTTGAGAGGGAGCTTGCGTTGCATGCAGTTGAGGAGCTCCTAGCTCCAAAGGATGAACCTTAGGATGTGGAGCAACCACTAGCAGAGGAACATAGAGTGGTAGAAACCACTCATGCAGATCCATCCACAAGAGATGGTAGGAAGTGCACCAAAGAGGTTGATCGATTATTGCTGGATGCGAGAGATAATGTTGGAGTACCCACATCATAGTGCAGGAAGAAAAGGTCCCTAGGGATGTATACTGGATACATGGCTCTTATGAGCGAAGGTATTGATATAGAACCATCCTCTTTTGAGGAAGCAGTGCAACAACCAATATGGGTTGATGTCGTGGTTGAGGAGTATGACTCCATTATCAGGAATAGTGCATAGGAAGTTGTCCCAAGACCAGTGGGGATGTCAATGGTAGGCTCCAGATTGGTCTACAAGGTGAAGCAGGCAACAAATTGGAGTGTGGAGAACACAAGGCTAGATTTGTGGTCAAAGGGTTCTCTCAGGTGGAGGGGATTGATTATGATGAGACCTTTGCACCAGTCAAAAGGTACTCTGCCATTAGATCCATCCTTGCACTCTCTGCACAGATGGGATGGCAGATACATTAGATGGATGTAAAGACAAGCTTTCTCAATGGAGTTATTGAGGAAGAAGTGTACATTGAGCAGTCGGAAGGTTTTGAGACCTTAGACAGGGAGTCGCATGTGTGCAGACTCAAGAGAGCACTGTATGGACTGAAGCAAACACCTTGTGCTTGGTACACTAGGATTGACAACTATTTCACCGAGTTGGGCTTCACCAAGAGTGAAGCGGATGCGAACCTATATCATATTGTGGTTGATGGTAAGCTTTTGATTATTGTACTTTATGTTGATGATATAATACTGACAGGTGATGATCGACTCATAAAATCTTGCAAATATGACCTTGCAAAAGAATATGAGATGAAGGACATGGGGCTCTTGCACTGTTTCCTTGGATTGGAAATACGACAAAGAGATGGGGAGCTATTTGTATCTCAGAGCATGTATGCCAATGAGATTCTGAGGAAGTTCCACATGGAGGGAAACAAACCCATGGAGACTCCTCTTGCAAGAAACTGGAGGAAGGAGGATGCTACTTCAGGTGAGGTAGTGGATGCTACTGTTTATAGGCACCTGGTGGGTTCACTCATGTATTTGGTGAACACACAACCCGACATATGCTACACAGTCAACCAACTGAGCCAAGCTATGGTTAAGTTGACCAAGCTCTTCTGGAAGGCAGGGAAGCATGTGTTGAGATATATTAGGGGCACATTAGAGTATGGATTATGGTACAGACAGATAGAGGGAGTGAAGCTTCAAGGCTCACCGATGCAGATTGGGCTAGGAGTCCATCCGACTGTTGGTGTAGATTGGGCTGGGAGTCCATCCGACCAGAAGAGCACATTAGGAGGCATCTTCAGCGTAGGATCAACAATAGTTTCTTGGTACAATAGGAAATAGAGATTGAATGCACTCAGTTCAGCAGAGGCGGAGTACATGGTGGCTAGTCAGGCTGCATGCGAGGCCATCTGGATGACGAAGATACTTGTTGGTTTGTTTGGTCAAGAGATGAATCTAGTGTTACACGGGGTCTCGCCCCCCCACCTAGGGGTCTAGATTCCTCGCCCCCTCGCGCTTCGGGGTCTTGGGGACTTCTAGGGGACGTTTCCCTCACGCCCCCTCACGCCCCCGCACACCCCCTTTCACGCCCCCTCACGCCCCCTCACACCCCTCTTCACGCCCCCTCACGTCCCCTCACCGCCCCTTTTAGTTTATGGTTTCGTGTTAAAAGTTGATGTGCCACTTAGCATATTTGAGAATCCAAGTGATTTTGATTCAGATGGTGACATGGTTGATCATGATATATTCGTGCATAAGTTGGATGCAGACACTAGTGGGGCATTAACTTGAGCATTTATGCTCATTTATCATTATGATGATATCATTTGATATTCATATGTTATGTTTTATGTTTTATGTTTCAGACATAACTTATTTGCTTTTAAGTTTTATGTTTCAGACTTGAGTTGTAAACTTCAGTTTAAAATTTATTTTGAATCTTGATATAATATGTCATATGATATCTTAAACTTTATTTTCATTGTACATTGTTAGTAGTTACATTAATGATTATATAGTTACAAACTCACAAACTTACATGCATGATTGTATGATGTATGTTTTAACTTTTAACTTTAAATTAGTTTCAATTATATGATTCATCATTCATCGATTTGTAATTTTATCATTTATGATTTATATTTCATGATGCAAGTGTATGATGACTGTATATACATTCCTTGCAAAAATATAGTTACATTATAAATATTAAATTTTATAATTTTTATGACCCCGACGTCCCCCCATGTTTCCTGAAAATTGGTAGGGAGCTTTTGCATAGGCCACTCCCGCGCTCCCTCGCCCCCTTGCTCCCACCTCCAGGGGACTAGGTGGAACATTGGATGAATCCGATGGTGATTCATAGTGATAATCAAAGTTGCATCAAAATCTTGGTTAATCCAATATTCCATGACAGGTCCAAGCATATTGATATCCGGTATCACCATCTCAGAGATTGTGTTCAAAGGAGGATCATGTCACTAGAGTACATTCTCACGGAGGAGTAGGATGCAGACATATTTGTGAAGGCGCTAGCAAGAAGAAAATTCGAATTCCATAGAGACAGGATTGGGGTAGCAGATAATCCCTTTCTTGTTGAGAGGGAGTGTTGTAATGGCACCCCAAAGTAGTGCTTATAATTTGAATCACCCTTAATTAAATTGGAAGAGAAATTGTAATTTTATCTCATAACAACTTGTATTAGTTAACTAAGTCAGAATCACTGAGTTAGCTTAGGAAATTCGAGTTGAGGGTAAGAGAGCTTGCATGTAGAGTGATTCCATGATTTAAGGGGGTCCAGTTGCAGTTATGCATGAGTTGTAATTAGTTAACTCAATTCATTGAGTTAAAATCAATTTAACCGGTTCTAACAGAGTGATGAGCTAGTGAAAGGTCTAGTGAATTAAATTTTATTTAATTCACAATGAGTGATCAATCAGTTAACTGATAATTCACTATAAATAGTTGTTGCATGTCAGTTCTAATGAAGACCTAGTTGGGACAGAGGTTAAAGGGAAGATAACTATCAATGGTATAATTATAAACTTGTGCAAGTCAGTTGGAGACCTTAGATGGATTGTGAAGTCAAGGCAAGGGATTTTCCTATTTAATAGGGCATTAATTCCTCAAGGAATGCGTGAGCAAGGCAGGCTGAGCACAGGCATAGAATTGGCTAAGTATTTGTCCAATTTTTCCTAGATCAGTGTGAGACAACTGGCAGAGTGCGGAAGTTCTCTTGTGAGAGAAATCATTATATTGTTCAATGATCCTTGACTTTATACAATATACAGATAGCGGGGTTTTAGGTAGCGTGCTTTCCCTAGATACATCTTGTGTTGTGCGATTGATTGTCTTTCTCTTACTTGTTTATGTGATTGTGCGATCGTGTTTAATTCCAAAAATTGTAGAAGGGATTCAATATCTTGTTTTAGTATATCATAAGATCAGATTGAATCCCCGTGGTTAGAATTTCTATAAAAAGTAATCTAATAGAAGCTAACTTGGCAACAAGAGGAAAAATATCACAAAAATCAATTCTCGACAACTAGGAATAACCTTTTGCTACCAACAAAGCTTTTAATTTCTCCATCTTACCTTCTTAATTCATCTTCTTCTTAAAAACCCATTTGCTTCCAGTGGGTTTCCTTGCAGCCGACAACTCCACCAGATCCCAAGCTTCATTTTTGTCTAAAGATGCCATTTCATCAACCATGGCCTCTTTCCAAAGTTTTCCATCCTCTGAATCTAGTGCCTCACTGACAATTCTGGGATCATCATCTGTAATAGATAAAGAAAAATTTGAACATAAAGTAGATGAGCTATACCTTTTTGGCTGCCTTCTCTCTCGAACTGATCTTCTCAAAACCGGAGTTTGTGGCTCTTCCTCTTTTGATTCCTGTTCCGTTGTAGAGTCTGATTCTTCCTCCTTTAGCTCAAACTCTATCTTCTCAGGTTCCTTTGGTAGGACTTCATGTTTAATAACATATTTCACCTCTCTAAAAACCACATCTCGGTTGTACAAAGCCTTCCTTGTTTCTAGATTCCAAAGCTTATAACCTTTTAAACCATCCTTATACCCAATAAAGATGCACCTTTCATATGTACTATCCAACTTGGTTCTTTTCTCCTTTGGAACATGTACATATGCATCATAGCCAAATACCCTTAGATGTGAAAGAGAGGGTTTCTTACCAGTCCATACCTCATGTGGAGCCTTATCCTCCAATGCTAATGAAGGTGATATGTTAACCAGGTAACATGCAGTCTCCCTCGCTAATACCCAAAATTCCTGTCCTAACCCAACACCACTGAGCATGCTTTTTTCCTTTTCCATCAATGTCCTGTTCATTATTTTTGCAACTCCATTTTGTTGAGGTGTGTATGGAGTAGTCTTCTTCTGTGCTATGCCACACTTCTGACAAAACTCTTCAAATTCCTTCTTGCAGAAATCTCCACCATTATCTGTCCTTAACACCTTGATCTTCTTCTCTATCTGATTTTCCACCAGAGCCTTAAATTCTTTAAACCTTTCAAAGACTTAAAATTTCTTCTCGAGGAAATATATCCATGTATTCCTTGAGAAGTCATCTATGAATGAGACATAGTACATAGACTTACCCAGTGATGGAACTGACACAGGTCCAAACACATCACTATGCATAAGCTCTACTATCCCTTTCACCCTCATAGCACCAAGGGGAAACTCATCGAACTCTGCTTCCCATATACACAATGTTCACAGAAATTGAAATCCAAAGAGCAATTAGACATACCTTCTACCATACCATTACCATGCTATATTTAAAGGCCCTTCTCTCCAATATGTCCAAGTCTTTGATGCCATAACATGGTCTTTTCTCCAAAGACCACTAGGTTTTCTACTCCACTTTCAGGAACCACAGAACTGTTACACCCATCAATAACAGTGTTACCCAGAAGCTTGTACATAGTTCCAATCCAAACTCCCCGCATCAATACCAATGCTCCTCGATCCATATTGCAGATATCCTTCTCAAACACTGTTTTTACACCTGCATCATCCATCTAGCTTATAGAAATCGACCAATGCAGGAATATGAAAAACACTAGGAAGTGTTCTAATCCTTCGGCCTTGCAACTTTGGCTTGGCGTTTCTACGTCTGAAGATTCTAGCCTTCCTGTCATCCCCTAAGAAGACATCATTAGCATCATATTTATTGTACCCGCAGAACCACTCCCTATGGGGAGTGAAGTGAAAGGATGCACTTGAGTCAATCAACCATGCTTCATGATCTACATGTGTACTTGAAGAAGAAGCCAAGTACACATCCCAACCTTCATCTAAGGTGGTTTTCACCTCTGCAGTAGGAGCATCATCAGATCCCTTTCCTTTCTCAGGAGCTTTAGATCTACAACCATTTTTGTAGTGCCCTTCCTTTCCGCATTTCCAACATACATTTATAGGTTTTCCTGGAGATTTAGATCTCCCTCTAAATTTAGATCCCCGACTCGCGGATTTATTTTTGTTTTTTGTTTTGGTCTCTCTGGGATCGTCCTCGTATAGACAAGGCATCTCCATTCTGGCTCTTCATATTTTTCCGTCTCATCTCCTCTGACAACAAGGATGAGACTATTTCATCAAAATTCAAGGTAGTCGTTTGCTACCTATTGCAACCATACTATCCCATGAATCCAGTAGAGAACATAACAAACTAATGCACTTATCTTTGTTTGAATTTTTTATATCAACAACTAACAACTGAATTACCACAGTATTAAAGGTGTTCAGATGCTCTGTCATTTAGTTTCCATCCTTAATCCTCGGGCTATACAATTTTTTTCACAGGAATAGTTTGTTCATCAAAGAATTAGATTGGTACAAATTCCCTAACTTAACCCACAAATCCTTCGTTGTAGCTTCCCCTGATACATTCAACAATATTGAATCTGAGAGACACATTTGTATTGTACTCTTTGCCTTCCGATATAACTTCACCCAGTCTTGTGTCGACATTCTTGCCGGTTCTGTGCTTGGATCTACAACAATCCAGTGATCTCGGTCCACCAACATATCCTCCATATTGAGCTTCCACAACTCAAAACTATGACTATTAAATTTCTCAATCTCTATCTTTCCACTGTTCACCATCTTCTTTCATTGCAAGAATCGATCTCACAGATCTCTAGCTAAACAGGGTCTACCATAGGCTCAGGCAAAACCCCTCAGTAGCAAAGGCGTTTCCTTGAAGCCGAAACAACTCCAATACAAAATGTAGGTTTTAACCATGTACAAAAATTCCCTGAAAACGAATCCTTAAAATAGAAAATATACAATGGAGAGAATATAAAACAAATATACAAAAATATTTTTCCCATGGATCCCAAAACCAGGACTCCTAGATTGATTTTTCCTTATATTCCTTTCAATGTTACAATACATATATATACATGTCGAAGCATTCATAAAACCCAATCCATTAACCCTGGATTTGTAGAAATTTTGACCCAACCCTGGTTATTAGTTTCTCCTTATTACTCCCATGTAGTTAAATGCCCATTCTCATAACCATACATTCAACAAGCTGGAAATAATAAATATTTTCTGAAAACATAAATTCTGGAAATTTCAAAGTGCTGGAAAATGCAGAAATAAAAACCCAAAAAATATATCAGCCACACACACGGAAAATGACACGTTGATTTTTGGTCAGTATGACCCTGGAAAAACCCCCTACAACTCTTGGGGAAAACCAGTTCGAAAGCTTCTCTTTATTTCTAAATATTGCTTTTACAATGAGACAGAAAATATAGTAAAAATTCCAGCAACCACACAAATGTACTTATCTCAATTTCTGTGCTTGCACACTGCATCGGAAAACGTGTCAAACAACAAACTTATAAAACAGAAAAATTACAACACTTATTACAGCATTAAATGCTGAACAACCACCCTCGATTTGCGTGCACAGAATCTGGTAGTATGGTCATACGACTGTATGGACTATACAGAAAGTACAACTATACTTCCTCAATTCCTGTGCTTGAAAATAGCCTCGAAAACAACAGTCCTGTTGTACGGATTTCTTTGAAATCTGTGCCAGAAAAACAACAATCTCCTCGATATTTGAGCCCAAAATCTGGCTTGGAATGCGTGTTGAAGATGTTGTACAGAATCACTTTCTTGAAAAGTGTGCCAACCTTTTGCTATACAGATTTCTGCCTTGGGAAATGTGCCTCTAAGCTGTTGTATGGATTTGCTGAAGTCTCCTTGCTGCTGCCTTCTTTCTTCTCACTGCTCAGAAATGTCTTATTGCTTTCTCTCCTCCTCTCTCAATTTGCTCATGAAAGAATGAACGATCTTTTCTCTCCTTTTCCTCCTTTAACCTAACCCTAAGTGACTTTTGGGGAATCCTTAAATCCAATGGCTGAGATTGCTTTAGATCTAGGGCTAAGATTAAATGTGCATTTAAATCTCACTTTCTATTTTTTAATTCACTCCACTTTAATAAAGACCCTCTTAGTCATTTATTTCCAAAGTCACTTTTCACTTTATAATTTCACATTGACTTTATTAAAGTCAGTTTAAAATTAGACTTAGTAACTTTATCACTTATAAAATCACTTTTAAATTAGATTTGACTTTACCACTTATAAAGTCACTTTAGGAGAAAAAGTTAAATACATTTGGACACTTTTCCCGAGGCCAAAGATCAGAGGCTTAGGGAACCACTTGTCCTCTGGTACCCAAATTTCAACACTCCCTCTTACTAAGGAAAGTGTTCCTCACCACACCCATCTTGTCTCTGAAGTAGACATACTTGCCTCGTGGTAAGGCTTTGGTGAATATATCGACTACCTGCTCATTTGTGTGAATATACTCAAGCTTCACAGCTCCCTTCTGAACATAGTCTCTGATACCGATATGATTTGACTTGTCGTGAAACACTGGATTCTCCATGAGTTTAATGCAACTCTGATTATCACAGTAAATCACTGAAGGTCTCAACGGTTGACCAAATAAGCCAAACAACATCTTCCGAAGCCATATGGCCTCACAACTAGCCAGACTGGCTGCCATGTACTCTACTTCCATTGAACTCAATGCTACTGACTGCTGCTTTCGGCTAAACCACAACACAACTGTCGAAACCAACCCAAATCAACACCCTGAAGTGCTCTTCCTATCAGAAGCACAACCTGCCCAATCAGAATCAGTGTACCCTGCCAATCTCACTCCATCTCCCTGTCTATAATCCAGACCATGATCCACTGTCCCCTGCAAGTACTGCAAAATGTGTTTTGCAGTAACCTAGTGCACTCTCCTGGGCTCTCACATGAACTGGCTCATCGTGTTGACTGCAAAACATATATCTGGTCTAGTGTTTAAAAAATACATCAAGGAACCAATCAACTGTCTATACAATGTGGGATCCACCAACTTGGAATCTGAAGCGTGAAGCTTCTTCCAGTTAGTGATCATAGGTGTCGACATGGGTCTACAATCCTCCATGTGGAATCTGCTAAGGATGTCCACAATATACTTCCCTTGTCCCAGGAAGAAATGCCCCACCTCTTGCCACACCTCCAAACCCAAAAAGTAATGCATCAAGCCAATGTCCTTCATCTTGAACTCCGAAGCAAGATCTCTCTTGCAGCCCTCTATGAGACTCTCAGCACTCGTAATGACCAAGTCATCCACATAAAACACTAGAATGAGAGGCTGCTCACCTATCACAATAAAATATAGGTTCAGATCTGCATCACTCTTTGTAAAACCCATCTTCTGCAAGTACGTATCAATCCTGGAGTACCAAGCTCTACGAGCTTGCTTCAGGCCATAAAGTGCCTTCTTCAGTCTGCATACATGGGACTCCTTCCCATGCACCTCAAAGCCCTGTGGCTGCTTAATGTACTCCTCCTCCTATATGAAGCCATTGAGAAATGCAATCTTCACATCCATCTGGTGGATCTTCCAACCCGTCTCTGCTGCTATCGATATAATGGAGCGAATGGAAGTATATCGAGCCACGGGAGTGAAGGTCTCCTCATAATCAACTCCCTCTCCCTGGGAGAACCCTCGAGCCACAAACCTTGCCTTGAACTTCTCGATGCTGCCATCTGCAGCTTGCTTTACCTTGTAAAGCCATCTAGAAGTAACCACGGATTTTCCCTCAGGCCTCGGCACCACCTCCCAAACATCATTCTTCATGATAGAAGAATACTCCTCCTGCATGGCCTCTCTCTAGATCTGCTGGCTAGCTGTCTCGTCATAGCGAGAAGGCTCAGAGTCAACGATGTTGGCAACCATTTCCATATAGCTACAAAACTGCTCAGGTGGTCTGCTCTCTTTGACTAGTCTCTTCGGCCCAGCAACAAATGTGGCCTCTCTCAAGGTATCTTGAAGCGACTTGGGCTTCCTCTTCCCTGAGCACACTTCTCCCATCGGATAATGAAACTCCTCGTCCTCATCAGAAGCCTGAACTCCTGAATGTCTGTCTATTGTCCTCCTGCCTAAACCTGTGCCTGTAGATGCTAAAGTACCGTGTGAACTGTCCATCAATGGACTACCTAGTGAATTGCCCTTTGGACTACTCTGCATGCTGCCCGAAGCACCACCCCTCTGACTCTGCGAGCCACTGCTCACTGATGGACCTGACACCGTAATCGATGTACCTCCTTATCCCTACCCACTAGATCGCTGTGACTGACTCAACTACTCCTGAGGGGCTGGCCGATCCAGATACTCTAACTCTCGTGACCTCCTGAAAGCCCTGTCCTCCTCAAACTTCACATCCCGCCTGACAACAACTCTCCTATGTGCAGGAATATAAATCCATAAGGCTTTCGAGGTCTCATTGTAGCCCACAAAGATACCCATCTCTACGGTGGGCTTTGGCTTGGTCCTCTTCTCCTTGGGTACATAGGAGTATGCAATACACCCAAAGATACGAAAATGACCAACATCAGGCTTCTTCCCAGAAAAAGCCTCCTCCAGAGTCACATGCCACAAGGCACGATGTGGACTCCTGTTCTGCAAATACACAGTAGTGTTGCAGGCCTCCGCCCACAAAAACAATGGTAACCCCTGATCATGTAGCATGGCTTTGGCAGTCCCAATGATGGATCTGTTCTTCCTCTCCGCAACCCCGTTCTGCTGGTGGTTGTAAGGAACTGTGAAATCCCTCCTAATGCCTGCCTCCGCACAATAATCAACAAACTCACCAAGGGTGTACTCCCCTCCATTGTCCGACCTGAGAGACTTGATCTTCCGACCTGTCTGAGTCTCCACAAGAGCTCTGAACTCCTGAAACAGCTTGAATACCTCACTCTTGGTCTTCAAGAAATAAATCCAGGTCTTCTTGGAGTGATCTTCAATGAATAAAACATAGTACTCATGTCCACTCAAGGAAATATGAGACATCCGACCGCTCACATCGGTATGAATGAAATCAAGAATCCCTGTCAATTTGCTGTCACTGCTAGGAAAAGGGGATTTGCCAAACTTCCCCATAGCACATCCTTTGCATGTATCTAGGTGATTAGAACTGAAATCTGGCACACCTGTAGTGATCTCCCGCAATGTCCTCAAGGCCCCATGATACATGTGCCCCATCCCGTGGTGGCAAATCTCGCACAACTTTGAACTGTTACCTCTACTGCCGGTACTACTGCTCAATGCCAAAAGGGGTTGAAACGCAAACTTATACACCATGGCATGGTGTACATCAATCACTCTAGTTGAATCAGCTGGAGCGCCCTTGGGATATATAAGCACCTGTCCTCTCTTGAGCAATACCTCATACCCTCTGTCCTCCAATGCTGAGACAGATATAAGGTTCTTCCTCATCCCTGGCACATATAGAACATCCGACACTTTCAAGGGAGGTTTAGGTTCCCTATCAAATGTCAATGTCCCCACACCGATTACTCTAACAATGTTGTCATCTCTGAGTACTACCTCTATATCAGTGCCACTCTCTGAAAGCTCTGAGAAGTACTCAAGGACTCCTGTCATATGACGTGAAGCCCCACTGTCAACATACTAAATACTTGAAGATGCTCCGCTAGTGGAGGGAAATGCACACTCCCTCTCAACCTTCATGGCAGGTGATCCTGCACTAGTGGACTCACAAGCAATGAACCCAAACTCCTGGTCAAAGCTCTCCAAAAATTCCTCTATCGCTGCTGATGTTGCCATGGTCTTGTTCTTTCCCTTCTTCTTCTTCTTCGGACACACAACTGCATAGTGTCCCATCTTCTGACAATTCCAACACTTCACCTTGGAATAGTCCTTTTGCGTGTTCACGTGTTTACCTTTACCTTTGCCTTTGCCCCCACCACCACTTGTGGAAGCTTGCTTCTTTCCCTTGCCTTTCTTGCCTCCTGCTAATAGTGCTACATTGTCATCCTCCTCAACTGGTTTGGCTGCCCCTAGCTGGTTCTTTCTGATTTCATTCTGTATGCAATCATCCCACAACCTCTCCCAAGTGGGAAGGGTCTCCCGTGCAACAATCCCATCAGTAAAGTTTAGCCATGTACTGGGAAGGCCATTCACTATAATCCGCACTAGCTGAGTTGGTGGAATGACCTCTCTAACTGTTGCCAACTCATCTATCACATTAGTGATCTTTGTGAGTTATGCAGTAACATTATCAGTCTTTGCCATCTTAATGGCTTTCAACTTCTCCCTTAGGACCATTTTTCTGTTCTCATTGGTATTCTGGTAGAGATTGGTCAAGGTTGTCGACATCTCATGAGCAAGTCTCTTTCCTCTCACATGAGGAATGCAATGGTCTTTAATACCATCCAGAATCAGTCTCTTACTCTTGTTATTCTTCTTATTAAAATCTGCCAACTGAACAACGTCAGTAAGCACGTTCATAGGGTGCTATTGAGTATGCACCATTATATCCCAGACTTCTGCTTCCTCAAAGATGCTTTGCATTCTTTCCTTCCATGTACTGTAGTTGCTGTGCCTATCTAACCTATCCTCCACCTTCAAGCCCAAAGACATGCTTGCTTTTTTAATAAACTGAAAATTTCACTTCTATGGTAAAGGTTCAGTTTTCTGTGTGAAATATAAGCTCGCTGTAATTTTTCACTTGCTATCCCAAATTGCACTTTTTAGCCACCCAAGCTCCGATACCATGTAGAAATTTTGACCCAACCCTGGTTATCAGTTTCTCCTTATTACCCCCATGTAGTTAAATGCCCATTCCCATAACCATACATTCAACAAGCTGAAAATAATAAATATTTTCTGAAAGCACAAAATCTGGAAATTTCAAAGTGCTGGAAAATGCAGAAATAAAAACTCAGAAAATATATCAACCACACACACAGAAAATGACACATTGATTTTTGGTCAATATGACCCTGGAAAAACCCCCTACAACTCTTGGGGAAAACCAATTCGAAAGCTTCTCTTTATTTCTGAATATTGCTTTTACAGTGAGAAAAATACAGTAAAAATTCCAGCAACCACATAAATGTACTTATCTCGATTTCCGTGCTTGCACACTGCCTCAGAAAATGTGCCAAACAACGAACTTACAAAACATAAAAATTACAACATTTATTACAACATTAAATGCTGAACAACCACCCTCGATTTGCGTGTCCAAAATCCAGTAGTACGGTTGTACGACTGTACAGAAAGTACATCTGTACTTCCTCCTTGATTCTTGTGCCTGAAACAGCCTCGAAATCAACGCTGTCCTGTTGTATGGATTTCCTCGAAATCTGTGCTAGAAAAAAACAATCTCCTCAATTTTCGAGCCCAAAATCTGCCTTGAAATGCGTGCTGAAGCTGCTGTACAGACTCCCTCAAAATCTGTGCCTCCCTTCTCGAAAAGTGTGCCAACCTCTTGCTATATGGATTTCTGCCTTGGGAAATGTACCTCTAAGCTGCTGTACGGATTTGTTGAAGTCTCCTTGCTGCTGCCCTCTTTCTTCTCACTGCTTAGAGATGTCTCCTTGCTTTCTCTTCTCTCTCAATCTGCTGATGAAAGAATGAATGATCTTTTCTCTCCTTTTCCTCTTTTAACCTAACCCTAAGTAACTTTTGGGGAATCCCTAAATCCATTGGATGAGATTGCTTTAGATTTAGGGCTGAGATTAAATTTGCATTTAAATCTCACTTTCTATTTTTTAATTCACCCCACTTTAATAAAGACCCTCTTAGTCATTTATTTCCAAAGTCACTTTTCACTTTCTAATTTCACATTGACTTTATTAAAGTCAATTTAAAATTAGACTTAGTAATTTTATCACTTATAAAGTCATTTTAAAATTAGATTTGACTTTACCACTTATAAAGTCACTATAGGAGAAAAAGTTAAATACATTTGGACACTTTTCCCTAGGCCAAAGATCAAAGCGTTAGGGAACTACTTGCCTTTTGGTACCCAAATTTCAACAAGATTAGAACATAACCGTAGTTCCCTTGACTGAATATACAAAATACCATGGGCAGAAAACCATCATGCCCACCATCTTTGACTTCCCTTCTCCAAAGCTAGAGTGCTCCAAGAATGCTCTAAGTGTGCAAGAGTACGGGAGAATAGAGAGAATAACGAGAACTTCAAGCTAAAAGTAGCAAAAGGTTGTGAACTTATCCTCAGAAGCTTTTTTATATCAACGAAGCCTCTATTTTCTACAATTTCCATTATTTTTCCTTCATTTTCCTCCTCACATGCAACATGTTACCTGTCACCTTCTTTTTCTCCTAATTTCCATTATTTTCATAAATAAAATTTCAATTAATGCCTCTTTCCTTTCCAAATCCTTTTCCAATTTCCCCCTAGCCACAATAAACCAAATGAACAACCCACTAGGATGTTTTTCCCAACATTCAACTTGGAATACGTGTCCCATGACCTTGGTCTTATTTTTCATATAGTAACTTTATTACATGGATTTTTAACGCGGGGTTGTTACAAAGCCCTCCCCCTTGGGGGAACACTGTTCTTGGTGTTCAATGACACCTAAAACCAACAAGATCATTGAAAAGTAAAACATTCTGCTCATGGAGCTTTATAACTTAGCTTGATGCAATATTTACAATGGTCAACCTACTGAAAAGCAAACCAACATGGAAAACATAGCAACATGACAACCATACCGCTTATTGGAGGTTTATAACACAACTCATTTCAGTATTTACATCCATATACATATATACATATACCAAAACTGCTTTGCCTCAACAGGTAGATAATGAATGATACATAGGCCGTATCTGATCAACCATCTCCCATGTAGCTTCATTGGGCCGAAAGTACTTCCATTGCACTTTAACTTTCTCGATTGCTTGGTTCCAGAGCATGAGCATATTTCTATGCAAAATGCAATGAGGTTTCGGCTGGAATTTTCCTTCTGGCTCCACCTGCAATACAAACCAATCAATCACATAGTCAACAATGATCATAGGAAGTTGGCATTGAAGGACAAACTCAGAAAAATCAAAATGGAGAAGGGCGACACAATACCACTGTACTTGACCAAGTTCACCTAATGTCGGGATGAGCTTGGAAGTGCTGGTGTTACATTTGTTGAAGATGATTTGGTTAGCCTAGCTCTTGTAGGCCTTCCCAAGAGTTGGCACAACTACTAGGATTCGGCAAATGGGAGGGAGAAGCTACTAGAGTGGGAGCAATTCTGGTCTGATTTGGTGCAGGAAGAGATTAGAAGGAACACCAGAGATGGAACCTCATCAAAGCATGATAATGAGGAAAACTATGCCTTGGATGGAAAGGCAAAGAAAGGGAAAGGGAAGAATCCCCAATCCAAAGGAGATTCCAGTCAGGAGGGAAAGAAGGACTTGTCAAAGATTAATGTTTTCACTGTCATGAGCAAGGACACTATGCCAGAAGTGTCCGCACAAGAAGGCTGGCAAGAAGTCTTCTGGAGGAGCGGCATGTGAAGCTCTTACTTCACAATTCAAGTTGGATTTCACACTCATTACTTGCATGGTGACATCGGTGATGGGTTCTGTGTGGTACTTGGATAGTAGAGCCTCATTCCATATGACTTACAAAAAAAAAATTGTCAATGACTTGGAGGAGAAGGACCTCCAGATGCACATTGAGATGGGAGATGATGGAAGGTATAGCGCGACCGACATCGATACTGTTACTTTTCAGAGGGAGTCTGGGTATCCTCTCACATTAAAAGATGTCATCTATGTTCTTGGTTTGAAGAAGAATTTAGTTTCAGTCACTATGTTGGAAGACTGTGGCTACGATGTCATACATAGCAAAGGAAAGGTGTTCTTTCGTCGCATCACCATGGGACAAGTGAAACGGATTGGGGTTCGGGTAAAGAACCTCTACAAATTGGATGTAGAATATTGTGCTGCTTTGAGCATGAAAGCAGAGAAGGTGCAGAGCCGAGACATCGGTGAATTATGACATAAGAAACTTGGCCATTTGCACCATGGAGCTTTGAAGATCATGTAACAGATTTCTTCTAGACTTCCCAAGTGTGCACTTGAGCAGCGTGATATATGAAAGGGGTGTACATTGAGGAAGTACACCAAAGCCACCTTTCATGATAAGGAAAGTCGAGCACAAGTGATCCTTGAAAGAGTTTACCCTCCATGACCAAGCTCAAGTATTATGTGATTTTTGTAGATGATTTCTCACGTAAGTGTTGGATATTATTCATGTAGAAGAAAAACCAGACATTCTCAAAAATTGGTGAGTTCAAAACATTTGTTGAGAAAGACACATGTAGGAAAGTGAAGGCTCTCAGGTGCAACAACGATGGAGAATGTGTCGAATGAATTCAATAACTTTTGTCCTTTAGAAGGCATTCGACAGGAATTGATAGCATCTCATAACCCACAACATAATGGGGTTTTTAGAAAGAAAGAACAAAAGTATTGGGGGAGCTGCACGAGCAATGTTGCATGATCAGAGCCTATTGTTGCACTTATGGGCTGAAGCATGCAACACAATAGTATATGTGCAAAACAAGAGTCCTCATTAGATTCTCGGGATGAGTACAACAGAGGAAGTTTTTTCGAGTAAGAAACTAGATGTGGCACACTTCATGATTTCGTTCATCAGTTTACTGTCATGTTACCAAAGATGCAAGGAAAAAACTAGAACCTACAAGAGTTGGGCATATTTGTCGGGTACATTGAAACACCTCACAACTATCGAGTGTACCTGCCATCTATCAGGATGACAATTGTTCGTAGAGATGTGAATTTCAATGAAGAGAAGGCCATGAGATGTTCCCTTGAGAGGGAGCTTCACTTGTATGCTAATGAGGAGCTTTTAGCTCCAATGGAAGAACCTCAAGATGTTGTGGAGCAACCACAAACAAAGGAGCTGAGAGCGGAAGCACCCACTCATGCAGAGACATCCAGAGATGGAAGGAAGTGCACCAGAGAGGCTAACATGTTGATGCATGATGCTAGAGAGAATGTGGGAGCACCCACATCACAACACAGGCAGAGGAGGTTCCAAGAGTGGTACACTAGCTACATGGCTCTTATGAGCAAGAGTGTAAAGAATAAGCCATCCTCATTCGAGGAAGCAATGCCAAAAAAATTATGGGTTGATGCCATGGTAAAGGATTATGACTCCATTGTCATGAACAGTGCTTAGGAAGTTGTTCCAAGGCCAAAGGACAAGTCAATTGTAGGATCGAGGTGGATCTACAAGGTGAAGCAAGAAACAGATGGGAGTGTCGAGAAACATAAGGCCAAATTTGTGGCCAAGGGGTTCTCTCATGTCAAGGGAATTTATTACGAGGAGACCTTTGCTCCAGTAGCAAGGTACTCTTCATTCATATCTATTCTAGCACTTTCAGCGCATATGGGATGGAAGATACATCAGTTGGATGTGAATAAAGCCTTCCTCAACGGAGTGATTGAGGAAGAGGTGTACATAGAGCAGTCGAAAGGATTTGAGACCTTCGACGGAGAGTCGCATGTGTGCAGAGTCAAGCGAGCACTGTATGGATTGAAACAAACACCTCGTGCCTGGTACACCGAGATCGACAACTATTTCACCAGGTTGGGCTTCACCGAAAGTGAAGCAGATGCAAACATTTACCATAGTGTGGTTGAAGGTAAATTATTGATTATAGTGTTATATGTCGATGATTTAATTATAACAGATGAAGAGAAGCTGATAAAATCTTGCAAAGAGGATTTGGAAAGAGAATTCAAGATGAAAGACATGGGGCTCATGCATTATTTCCTTGGTTTGGAAATTTGGCAAGGAGACGAGTAGCTATTTCTCTCTTAAGGAAAGTATGCCAACGAGATACTCAAGAAGTTTCACATGGAGAGAAACAAATCCATGGAGACTCCTCTAGTAGGGAAGTGGAGGAAGGAATATGCTACTTCAGGCAAAGCGGCAGAGGCTACCATTTACAGGCAACTTGTGGGTTCACTTATGTACTTGGTGAACACATGTCCGAACATTTGTTATGCAGTTAACCAACTTAGTCAAGAAATGGTTAAGCCAACCAAGCTCTATTGGAAGACAACCAAACATGTGTTGATATACCTCAAGAGCACCATTCAATTTGGTATTTGGTACAAACAGACAGAGGGAGTGAAGCTTCAAGGCTTCACATATGCAGATTGGGCAGGGAGTCCATTTGACAGGAAGATCACATCAGGGGGCATCTTCAGTATTGGGTCAGCAATAGTTTCCTGGTATAGTAGGAAGTAGAGATCAGTTGCAGTCTGTTCAACAGAAGCAGAGTACATGGCTGCTAGTCAAGCAAGTTGTGAGGATATTTGGATGAGGAAGATCCTTGTTGGATTATTTGGTCAACATATGGATCCTACAGTGATTTACTGTGACCATCAAAGTTGTATCAAACTCTCTGAGAATCTAGTTTTTCATGATTGTTCCAAGCATATCGACATCTGATACCACCATTTTAGAGATTGTGTGCAAAGGCAGATCATGATGCTACAGTACATTCCTAAAGAGGAACAAGATGCAACCATCTTGACAAAGGCACTGTCAAGAGGAAATTTTGAGTTCCATAGAGACAGGATCAGGGTACCTAATAATCCCTTTCTTGCTAAGAGGGAGTGTTGAAAATGACACCAAGAAAGATTCTAATTTAATTATCCCTTGAATTAAATTAGAAGAAAATTGTAATTCCACATCACATGACAACTTGTACAAGTTAATTAAGTGAGTTTGACTAAGTTGGTTCAGTTAATTCGAGTTGAGGGCCTAACTTGAGTCATGTAGAGTGGTTCCTAATTTATAAGAGCCTAGGTTGAGTTTATTTTGAGTTGCATTTAATTAATTCAATATAACTGAGTTAAAGTCAGTGAAACTAGTTCCAACTGTTGGAGGAACTAGTAGGAGGTCTAATAGTGGGGTGAAACTTCAGTGTTCAACCGATTAACTAATAGATCAGTCATAAATAACTTATGCATGTCAGATCTACGAGGTACCCAATTGATATTGGAGTTCAAGGGCAGTGTTCTATCAGTTGTATAATCATCCAAATTATACAAGTGGTGCATGCAGTCAGAGAAAGGCCTATGATGGATTGCATAGTTATGGATGAGGATTTTCCCTAATTAACAGGGGATAATTACCCCAGGAAACATCACAAGGAAATAGGGACTTGGGAAAGCAGAAAATTGGTTAAGTATTGGCCAAGGCTTGTCTAGGAAGAAGAGAGACAGATAAAGATAGTGCAGAGGTTGCTCGGGCATGAGCAAAGTATTGTAATCTTCTCATATTTTTTGACTAATGCAATATACATATAGCAGGGTTTTTAGTTGTGGTTTTCCCCAGGAAATCATTTTGTAATGTATTTATTGCATTCTATTTCTTGTATGCTTCATGATTTAGTGCTTGTTTATTATTTCCGCAATTGGTAGAGTAGATTCAAGTCTATTGTTTTAGTAAATTACAATTAGCAGTTTGAATCTACAATGAATTTCTACACTTTGAACTTTGACTTTATCATCCTTAAGATATAGTACATACCTCAACAACTCCAGGAACTTGGTCGTATACTCCTCATCTATCATCGATCCCATCTTTAACTCATAGAATTCCTCGACTTTACTGTCATAGTATCTCTCTGACAATTATTTCTTCCTCAAAAGTCTCTTGAATTCATTCCAACTCAACTCCTCTATCGCGTTGTCTCTAACTTGCTTCACATCTTCCTTTATCTCTCCATCAAATGTAGGTGGCATGGCTTTCTTGAACTCATCTGAAAAATATCCCCTGTCACTCCTTGTGTAAGGATGATAGAAATGATGACCATGGTATCTGTCCTAGAAAAAATCCCATGTCCACTTCCTCTTCTATTAGGTGTATCCAAGAATATGTTATCCCTGACTTCGTCATTTCTATCTGACCTGTGCCCACCATGAGATCTGCTACCATATACTCCATTAGTCCTGTCCTCTTGTCCATGACTGATCCTAAGAAGTCCCTGTATCTGCAAGTTGGAAAAACTCTGAAGGATAACTGTGTTGACCTCTACTTGTTCCTCTTGTGCCGAAATGATTCTGTCATTATCTGCTTTGCAACTTCATATTTCTTCTTTCAAATTTCTCAACGTATCTATTATGTTAGGAGAGTATCCATCACCATGCTACTCATCTGATTTATAGGGAGATTCTCGTTAACTATAGTCTACCATCTTGCTAGTCATCTTTGATCTCTTCTTCTTCCTCCAAGCATACCATGTCAGCTAAACCAAAATATAAACATAATCAACATACCTCAGTATAGTTCAAGGGACGATATCTTGTCTGCAAGATAAACCAAATTAGCATGGTACATGTATAATCATAATCATAAAACTATATAGACATCATCTCAATCATCATCCCAATTACCATGCATGATGTCACAAACTATAACACCAAATGGACACAATGCATGCATAACAACATGTGGACACTGTCATGCATAAAAAATGCATATACAATCGACATGCATTCACGACAAGCACATCCAAACAACAACGTCATCAACTTCTATATGGTAACACAACTGTAACAATGACCACCATCATACATACTTAAGAACATATACAACCTACATACAGGCATGACAAACACATTACGCCCATCTAATCAAAGGGTTGAGCCATGCTGTGATACCACTCTGTGGTATTAGATAACACCCAAAGATAGCACAACTTGCTCTGATACCACACTGTAACACCTTCCTCCCACACTTACCCAAGCTTTACCGGTCCACCAGGGTAAATATGTGATGAAGAGTTATTATGATATGATTCGACCTCCTAGATCACCTTAAGGAAGTGGAATCGAAGAACCGACACTTTACAAACCTCCCTCAGGTGCTACAGGACCCCCAGGAGCTAACCAACCACTCCAGGTGCCCAACCTTTGATTTAACTTAGCCTTTCACTGAACTAAACCCCCAGTCACTCCCATGACAAGGCCTCCATGCGACTCAAACCCTCCAGTCACTCCCACAGGTTTGCTTCCTAGTAACTGCAACCTTTTCTAGCCTGTTCTGTGCCAACGACCACGATAAATAAGCCACTTTTTCAAGGCTAGGATCTAGACCTCTACCCATAACTTGATGAAACACTCAAAGTGATAAATAACAAGAAGACAATGCCTCTAATGCAAAACTTGAACAAGGTTCTAGCCTAACCCATCCTAACCATGACAAAATTTCGTTAAAACACATCATGAACATGTAATTTATAGCAATTTTGCGCACATCGCGATTTTTTCCGCATAACGATTAAATCGTCGATTTAATCGGCGATTTTTACATTTTTGAAAAAATCGCCAAAAGATCGTAAAATTCGCCAAAAAATCGTGAAAAAATTGCTAAGATTTTTTCCAAAATGAAAAGATTGCGATAAAAACCGTAAAAATTGCAATAAAATTGTAAAAATTGCTAAAAAATCGTCAAAAATCGTGGATGCTTTAGATACTTAAAAATTTGAAAAAAAAAAGTTTTTAATGTTTATGATCTTTCACGATTTTTACCGATTTTTTTTCTGATTTTTACGATTTTTTCATTTTTTAGACCCTTGCCGATTTTTTCCTGATCGCGATTTTCACAACATAGATTTATAGGTCATAAATACACATATGAACATATGGGCCTCATACTTATCTGAGATTCATTAAGAATATATGATGCCCTCTTGCAATAGATGCATTATCATCTAAGTCACAGGATACTTCCCTCAGGGTCTTGTGTCCCATATTTCACGTGTTGGACACCAAACGTGCCCTAAAACGTGTCGAAAACGTTTTTTTATCGTGTCCTCCAACTGAGACACGTGTTTTGGACGTGGCGAAAATGTGCCCTAATGTTTTTGGCTCTTAGGACACGTGTCCCCTGATAAGTGACATTTAAAACCACGCCCTGGTTTATTTTTGGGATTTTTTGTCATTGTTCACTGCCGAAATCGAATTTGTTGTGCAGTGTGAGGAATTTCGTCGGATGACTAATGAGATTGATTGTGTTTTTTCCGACTTTTTGTGAAGTCCATGTCATACTCTTCCTTTTCAGCCTCACGGAGTTGTTCACTGTCATGTCTTGAATCATTTTTTTGTAATAGAATTTGATACGAGTTTGCATTTACTTTATTTTTTTTAGAAGTTATTTTAATATCAAGGTTCGATGTATATGATTTTGTCGATGTCATTGTTTGTCTTTTTTTTACTTATATTGTAGCATACATATAGATTTTGCGTTCATATCTGAATACATATGCATAAGCATATGCTTGAATGTACATCTACATATGTGTTTGTAGATGTAAAGCACTCCTGAGTTCTTTAGAAATTAAAAAGTGGGATAAATCAGTGGTTTCCCCATAGTAACTCTATGGAAGATCTATCGGAACTCCACATCACTGATAATTGTTTGGAACACTGTTTGTTTGATATTTGTATATCCTCACGAAAATTGCATCTCTAATTTCAAATTGTTGCATCAGAAGAAACCCCTGGAATAGCAAGAGATCAATTTAAAAAAATTACCATACATCATGTGATAGTCTACTTGTATCTAAAAAATTCACCATCTACTATCTATCCATTATGCTATTTAATATTTATGTACTTCTATCTACTCATTTTCATGAAATTGTTTTCACTCTCTTACCTGAAACAGAGAGATGCTAGTATTTTTCTAGATTTTGCCACTTATAAAACTGGGAGCACTATTTAGTGCCCCATTATTATTGTTTTTAGAAAAAACAAGAAAAATGATATATGAAAAGAACAGTGGAAAAGAATCTCAACCAACATGATGTCGTCATAAGGAAAAAAGTTCAAGAGGGTAGAATATTGATAGTTGTTTATAAGGCAACAGTTCAAGAGAGTAGATTATTGATAGGTTTCTACGGGAATAATAAGCTACTAATTGTTAGAGCTTTTCAACCGGGAGATATGTTTTCTTCTAGATGAATGCATATCTTCGTACTAAATACTAAATAGATATCATCATGATTCATATTTATAGATGTTCTAATTTCTAAAAGATATGGATCAGGCACTATATTTTAGTATTATATATATATATATATATATATATATATATATATATCGTGTCCCTCGTGCCATGTTTTTGGGGTTGCTATGTCTCGTGTCGAATACTCGTATTTACGTGTCCTCCGTGTCTCGTGTCCTCGTGTCATGTGACTTAGATTATCATCTATTAGGTTATACATTCATTAACATTTCATTTACTAAGCAAAACATGATGAGAGCCATAACTAAAGTTTGTCATAAAACCATGCTTATAACCAACATATAACTAGAAAAATATCATTGATAGAACAACCATTAAAGACACATAATAGCAAGTATAAATACTCATGAAATACAAGAGAAAATTAATTCTTATTAACATATGCAAAACCAACCAAGTCAAAGACTTCCACGTACCACCTGACCATAGATTGGGCTGAACCAAAGCTTTCTTTCAGCGAATCAGCTCTGTGCCATATTCCAAGCATGAATGTGGGTCTCACAACAAAACTGACCATGCTTCTTAGGATTTACCATATATCCTGCCGGAACCGTTTAAGGATGGCTTGGCTCGAAGCAAGAACCTATGCAACTAGGCTTTACCGTATATCCTGCCAAGGGGTTCCTAGGCCCAAACAAGAAACATACACTACCAGACTTTACCGTAATTCCACCATTATCGGTCCAGGGATCACTTGGCCCTAAACTAACAGGATGCCTTAAGATCTCTCCACCTAAACCATGAGGAATTTTCCCGTCTCCACCCTCAAGCTTTACCGCATATCCCACTATATACCAATCTAGGGATTACTAGGCCTTTGAGAATTTTCCGGAGACCACCTCACTCAGTTTTGAAACCATCCAGAAATCCAACTCAACCAAGTAAGAGAACCCCATCACACCATGGTTATTCGGAAATGGCAAGGCAAGGCTGAAACCAATGTCACACCTGGCAAAACCCATGGCGATGATAGCAAGAGAGCCAAAATACATGCATGCATGTACCATGCATGCCGATACTAGAAAGGAAACCATACATGCACCTCGATACCTACAAGTAATCCCGCTATAGTCGCTTAATCCAACTCTTCCTTCCTTGATCGTTGCTTCCCTTTGCTTTCTCGTCCTTCCTTTGCCTTCCTTTCTCTAAAACTAGAATGCTCCAAGAATGCTCTAAGTGTGCAAGAGTATGAGAGAATAGAGAGAACTCCAAGCTAAAACTGACAAAAGATTGTGAACTGATCCTCATAAACATTTTTATGAATGAGGCCTCTATTTTCTTCAATTTACGTTATTTTTCTTTAATTTTCCTCTTCACATGCAACTTGTGACCTTTCACCTTCATTTTCTCCTAATTTCCATTATTTGCATAAATAAAATGCCAATTAATGCCTCTTGCCTTTCCAAAGCTTCTGCCATTGCCTTTGCCAATTTTCCCCTAGTCATAATAAACCAAATGAACACCCACTAGGATGTTTTGCCCAACATTCAGCTTGGAATGTGTGTCCCATGACCTTGGTCTTATTTTGCCTTTATTAACTTTATTAGATGGACTTTTAACATGTCTATTACAACTTTAATTTCCAATATTCGAGCCAAGACTCGGCATCCTTGTGCCAACCCCGCTTGAGTCAGTGGTGGGGGTTTTGACTAGAGTTAAAAGTAATTTTGGGGAACCTCTTGGTTTCCATGTTGTAAAGCTTCTTCTTATACATCAGATAGCGAAACATAACCATGCTTTCAATGGGGAAAAGACTAGCTTTAGTCGAGGATAGGATAAGGAGTTTTACGTTTAATCTTGAGATTGTAGGTTATAAATTGATTTTGGATCACCTCAATCTTCCTCCACGGTTCCCCAAACCTGACATCTATATAAAATAATAGGGGTGACTAGTCTCGAAGAGGAATTTATTTTTACTCCACACCTAGAGATTATCCGTCTTGCAATTATTTTGAAGCTCATGACAAACTTTCTAAAAGTCAATGATACTTTTTTCAATACTGTAATTCAGATTTTCAATTATTATATTTTATTTTTTACTTAATATTTTTCATATAATATTTTGATTTTAGCAATATTATTATAAATATTTGTTTTATAATTCAGATTTTCAATTATTATATTCTATTTTTTTTCTTAATATTTTTCATAGAATATTTTGATTTTAGTAATATTATTATAAATATTTGTTTTATAAATGATTATTTATATTGTTATATTCTAGTTATACATACTTTGATTTATGGGAATTTGTATATTAATTATATGATTAACATAATATTTCTTAATATTGATTTTAGTAATATTATTATATTTATTTGTTTTATAATTATTATTTATGTTATTATATTTAATTTATATATTTTGATTTATGGAAATTTATATGAGTGTTTTTCTGCTTAATTTTAATAAATATCTAGTAGAGATTTTTAGAAACTTGAGCTTAAGTTGTGTAATGGGTAGAATTTGAATATATGAGAGATTTAGTGCTGAATCTATTTATATGTATACAAAAATATATTTTAAACAATAAAAATCACAATCTTACTTAAAATTGTACATTGAATTCCAAAATTCCAATTATAAAGAAGGTTTCATGTATAAATTAAACTATGTCTTTCATAATATGATGATAAAAAGATGATGAAAATTAACCATTACATAATATATTCATTTTTTCTGAATATCTATTTTAAAATTTAAATTTTAAATCGTCTACCTTCAAATTGATTTAATTTGTAATAATTTTTAAAAATAATTTAATTGAAATCATTGATTTCATTTTAATTAATTTTCAAAAAATTGACCAGTAAAAACTATTTTTACTATTACGAATAATTAATGTTTTATTAATTTTTAATTTAAAAATAATTTTTTGGGGGCTTCAGATATGATTTAAAGTTGCTTGGTTTTCATCAAAATTTAGGACCAGTTCAGGCCTGGCAGGTATATTCTCTTATGACCGTTCACCCTAGGCTGATGTGCGGACGCTACTAGTTGTCTTCATCAAGACCGCTGAAGGAAGAGATAGGAGGAATTTGCATACACCCTTGTAATCTTGATTTAAGCATGCCAATTTTTTGCATTCATGAGTTTAGTCGATCTTTTGCTTGCTGGGAATCTCTTAGACAGAAGCAAAAATAAAACGTCTTTCCCTATTGTCGAAACAGGTAAATGATGTGCCCTGCAAGAGTAAAAAGTGAAATTCAGCAAATAGAGTAAGAAGTAACGAGTTCAAATGGTTGGCCCTGTGGATCCACAGTCTGACCCTGCATTGCCCTGATCAATGCAGGGATAGTCTGATCACGAAGATTCTGACATTGCCAGCTGCTCCCCATCCCCGAAAACAGTGGTGATTTCCCTCAGAGTAGTCTTAAAAAAACTTATATTTTAGCGGAAATTCTGACTAGGATTTAGTAAATTTTTTTGAAAATCTGGGTTACAGCTCTCGAACTTACCCAGAGGTTGTTGATAGTGCTGAATCCATTTCCACTAAAAAAAACCATTCAAACACTTTTACATTCTAATTTTTAAAAAAATTTTCACCAAATTCCGGCAATATTTTTTCGTCCAAACTATTCTATAACGTCCAATAGACAACGCCCTCCCTCCAGGTTACAGGGTTGTTGCTCCTTGGTCGCAGGTTGTAAACGCCAGAGCTGCAATAAAAGAGACATTATTGCCGGATGACCCTTTCCACCATTCAAAGATCAACCCATATCTCAAAGATCAGATTAGTCACAGAGGGATTGTACCCTATGCTTGAATGGGCAAGGCTGTACACGTTATGCAAGTTCAAAGGGATTTGATTGCAGGTTTTACACCTGCAAGCCTCTGCATTCCTCCTCTCGTTTTCTATTCTAAGATTCAATTTTTTTGTTATATATTTACCTTTATGCATTCATAAATAAAAATGCAATATAATGTCATTTTTTTTTGTTTGTTTGGTCTAGCTCTGTATCCAGTCTCTGCAGAATTTCCGGTTTACCAGTTTGAAATTTTGAATCAAGCGTGATTCTATTTCTAGATATTTCAAATGCATGTTCAACATTAGCATGATATTCATTAGCTATGGTTTTGAATGGTTGGTTTTTATCATATGATACTGGCTATGCAAAATTAGCTTTTTTTTTGGGCCCTCAATAAGCTTTAGGTAAGTTGTTGGGAAAAATACTGAGGTAGGGGTAGGGGTAGAGGCAGAGGCAGGGGTGAACAAGTATTTTAAATTTATTTAACTTTCAAATTTCATTTACTGAATTCTATATGTTAATGTTCTTAAAACAATCTGTGTATGTACGCGATTTTAGAGAAGGACAACATATATTTAGTTAACTGATTCTTCATAAGTTCCATCACATCTTTATTTTTAACCAGTGTATCTTTAATTTTATCAGACCTCTAGTATGGGGTAAAGAGCAGAATAAATTATCACACATAAGCAACACAACAACACATGAGAACACCAGGATTTTTAGGTAGAAGCCCAATGTGGGAGAAAACCATCGTTGTCATCGTCTCTGTCTTCTTCTTATTATTATAAAGAAAATATTTTTACAATCTTGTACTAGTACAAACTCTTACCAATACTCAAACACCCTACTGCAGGAGGCTACAACCTCCACTCTTTCTCCAACTACTGGAAGATAGACAACTCCCTCCCTCCAGGTTACAGGGTTGTTGCTCCTCGTTCGCAGGTGGTAAACGCCAAAACTGCAATAGAAGAGACATTTTTTCCGGATGACCCTTTCCACCAATTCAAAGATCAACCCATATCTCAAATATCAGATTAGCTACAGAGGGATTGTACCCCATGCTTGAATGGGCAAGGCTGTACACGTTATGCAAGTTCAAAGGGATTTGATTGCAGGTTTTACAACTGCAAGCATCTGCATTCCTCTCCTCCTTTTCTATTCTAAGTTTCAGTTTTTTTGTTATATATTTACCTTTGTGCATTCATAACTAAAAATGCAATATAATGTCATTGTTTTTTCTGTTTGTTCTAGCTCTGTATCCAGTCTCTGCAGTATTTCCGGTTTACCAGTTTGAAATTTTGAATCAAGCATGATTCTATTTCTAGATATCTCAAATGCATGTTCAACATAGGCATGATATTCATTAGCTATGGTTTTGAATGGTCGGTTTTTTTCATAGGATACTGGCTGTTGTCACTCCTAGAGAGAGTCAAAGACCAGTGCCTAGGACATCTTAACTGCAAGGAGCATATGATTCAACTGATAGGAGTTGACATGACAAGGCTCTCATGCTATAATCACTTGGATGAATGTTTTAATGAAAATGGGACCAAGACTCCAAAGTATAACACAACAACCGTGAGACTGTAGTAACAGATGTACGAACTTCAATATATAGATGTATCCGACAGCTTTAAGAGGTTTACCAATTTGAAATTTTGAATCAAGCATGATTCTATTTCTAGATATTTCAAATGCATGTTCAACATTGGCATGATATTCATTAGCTATGGTTTTGAATGGTCGGTTTTTTTCATAGGATACTGGCTGTTGTCACTCCTAGAGAGAGTCTTGAGTTGTAAAAAGATCAGTGCCTAGGACATCTTAACTGCAAGGAGCATATGATTCAACTGATAAGAGTTGACATGACAAGGCTCTCATGCTATAATCACTTGGATGAATATTTTAATGAAAATGGGACCAAGACTCCAAAGTAAAACACAACAACCATGAGACTGTAGTAACAGATGTACGAACTTCAATATATAGATGTATCCGACAGCTTTAAGACAGAACGCTGTAGAGGAGGCTGAATTCAAAATGACTCACAGAAATAGATTAAAAGTAGGTGATGACTGTGTAAGAAAATGTAGTGAATATAAACTCTAACAGTGGCTTATCTAGAGGCAAAATTCACATATACTGGGCCTATGCAATGATAGGAATCCATATACGAGAACAACTTTAAAGACAAAGATCCATTACAGCTAACATCAGAGGAACGATGGAAGAGGTTAAGAGTGAAACATAATATCCTGCCTGAGCCATATTTAAAGTACTAGACATGAGTAAATATGAGTATCGATACGGTAAATCCACATTTAAACATATGAGTACTCACATTCCAGAACATAGATATGAGAAATACGAAGATAAGTGAAATGAGCATTTGTATTATAAATCATAAGGAAGAGTTACAAACTGTGGATCATTCCGATCAGAATCCCCAATATCAACAAAACTCTTTATCGCTGAATCCCAACGGGATCTTCAACATTAATATCAAAACTCAGACAAAATACATACAGAGTCCTTTCTAGTGAGTCCTTTGAAAAATCTGGAACCTTTGTTCTGTCCCTGCTTACTGGTTTTATAGCATTTTCAATGATCATAAGCGGAAAGATATTTTAGGAAAATATCTTTTCCGCGTGCTAGTATGCAGTTACAAGTTCTGATCAAAACATCAAAATTTATGATTAGGTAAAAACACTTCCCATCATTTTACAATCCAGGCTCATGGCCGTTTCTAAAGAAAACATCACAATTGTCTAACAGAAAGTAAAAACTTGCAAGAGTGAAATATGAATCTCACTCGAGTAATGAAAGTAAAAAGTAAAATTAAGACAAGAGGCCTCGCGGGCCCAATCATGAGTTGACAACTTTTAGTGGTGAGAAAGAGTAAAGGCAGTGGCTGAAGCAGGCGGTATATGGTTGCGGAAGAGCTGGCTAATGAACTTGCATAACTTGTACATCTCTGCCAAGTGTCGATTGCAGGCTCAGGTATTGTGGTGAAAGCTTCGGCCCGAATGTAAACTTCAGTTAACTCAGCATAGCTCGCCTGGGTGGGTATCCTGTATTTTACCTGATGAAGGAACAGAATTCTTTGCTGAGTACTGAAACTATAGTTTCAGCGTTTAGTCGGGCGGACTTCTCGGAAGGTATGTCAGTTTGATTCATTTCATCTGTCAGCCGACATTCATATACTGGTAATGGCTGTAGGACTGCATTTGAAGGTTCCCAGCATGATGGGAAGTCGACGAGTGTTAGCTCTGTCCAATCTGTTTCGAACTGCTCTAAACTGATTGCACCTTTTCCAAACTGCTCAATGCAAGGCTACGTGCAAAATCCTTTTCTATCACTTTCTGACACTCTGACACTTCCTTGAACCTGCTCTTGATTCCTCGCTTAACTAGATCTGTTGGACTTAAATCATTAAGAGAGAAATATACCTTTTGGCGTTGTCGACCCTAGTTGAGGCATCAGTACTCCCTTCGTGAAGCGTTCTTTTGAATTGGCGCACTGCGGCCCTCTTTTCTTCAATGATAGTTAAGTAAACCCAATGCTTCTTCACTTCCATAATAATATCGGCCCAAATCAAGCGCCAAGCATCCAGAAGAGTAATATTTCCCTTTATCCGATTCGTGAGATCTCGAATAGTCTTCTCTTGCTGTGCCTTCTCTTGTTTTCCCTCCTCTATCTCCTTCTGCAGAGCAACAACCTTCTTGGAATTTTCCTTGAGGGTGGCTTCGAGCTCACTGATCTTCTGTGGTGCTGTTAGGACCTGCTTCTCCGCCGTTTGAAGCTCGGCCAGTGTTGTGGTCAACTGCTCCGAGAGTGAGCTGGTCCCTTCAGGAGGTGGTGTAAAGCATGTATGGGTATCCCAGGTTCTCTGTAACTCATCCATTTTTGCCTGGAGGGCGGTCATCTCACCAGAAATCCTATTCTTTTCTTCCCTTTCCTTGGCAAGTGAGTTTGACAGGTTGGCCTTATCCTTTTCCACTTGGGTTAATTAAGCAGTTTGTACGTGCTGGGAGCCAGGTATGTTCACCTTACGCTTCAGGGTTGTAGTCTGCTTTTTCAATTCTGAGATGAGATGACTTTGAGGGTCTACTTTACCACTCTCCTTTCCTTTCACCACTTCTTGGAGACTATGTAAATCATTTGAGAGTGCACGAGAGTTGATCTTCTCCATTCTGAGGCTATCGAGCACTTGGTTATGCTTGGTTTGTAACTTCCTCAGAGTGAGGGAGAGCTTCACCACCTCGTCTTTTAGCATATCAACAAAACATTGGAAAAGATTGCACTAGTCAATTGGCGAGACTTCTGACATGGTTATTGCTATTTCCAAAGCTTTATAGCTGGTGGTGCCAGCCTCTGGGTCTAAAACTGCCTCAGTGATAGCCATTATCAGTGGTTCTTTGTCCATATCTATTGTAGCTGGAAACCTAGTCTGATACCTGTCAACATATCCCTCTAATTCAGACAAGTACTTTTCCTGGACTGCTTTATTCCTCACCTTCCTTTCATTTTCTCCTCTGGAGCTGGTAGCAGTGATGGCTTGCAAAACTTCTGAGAAGTCGGAGGATGATGTGCCATCACGTATTACCACAAAACCTGCTTTGCCCTTGCTTGATTGACCATAAAGTGTTTCTTTCTGCAACAATGGGTCTTCTCCTGTACTTTCTTCTTCGTTGGTTCTGGTTCTTTGCCTTTTAGAAGGTGGGGAACCTTCTCCTAAAGCGTCGACCTCTTCCACCTGTTTTTGACCTGCTTCTTTTGTCGAAGCCGTGTCCCCCTTTTCTCCCTGTCGCAGATGAATCGGTCTCTATCTGTGAAAGAAAAGGCCAGGTTTCAAGGTTAGCTCGCCACTCAATGAAGGGTCTAGTTTCATGGGCATAACGAGTTGATTTAATCTTCTTCCTTTTGTTTGAAATGATGCCTCTCGGATCATAGGGCCAAGCTTTCCCTTGCCTTAAATCCATGCCTTTGAGCAGGTCTTCCACTATGGGAAGGGCATGCCTCGAGTTAACAATGAAAGGGCTGATGGTTGTAGGAAGCTTGAGAATGAACCCCTTTTTCGCAAGGAGGAAGTGGAACTGGTTAGCCTTCAAGGTCTGCCGAAGGTATTCCAGGGCATAAATCCGCAGGGTGGGAAAAACTGGCAATTTCTAGGGGGAAGTTTCAACACCATAAACCCTGATTTCGGTGTAGTCGTCATATAGGTACCAGTCTCCCATGCTTTCAGCCTCACTGCACTACAGCCATTTCCTCTGCTCAGGGAAAATCCTAGGTGGAGGATTGTCATGAATGATGGTATAAGCTATGGACATAAAATCATTCAAGAAACTTGAGTAGCCCACTCCATTTTCCAACTGATGTGTTGCGGGATTCCAGTCAAAAATAGGTCTTGGCTGAGTGTTTATCCTATAGACTTTTTTTAAACCTAAACCTTCAAACTTATCAGCCTGCTGGAAGAGGAAAAGATAAAAGACCATGGAACAGAAAACGAAAACGAGCAGTATCTAAGAGGTCCTGAAATTGGGTTTTGATGGTGGAGGCCAGAAAACTAGGGATATCCAATACAGCATCAGGCTGTGACATTAACCATAGCAGGGCTATGCATTCTTTCGAGACTTGCCCGACACCTTCTACACCTAAAAGTCCTGCAATGAGAGCAAGGGTGGGCTGAAGGTCCTCCTTGAATGTACTCAGGGGCATTGAATCTACAGATGGGAAAGCTGTGAGGTTTGAGTCAGAAACAACATCGATAAAATCGCTTTGTTGCCTCCATGGTAATTTAGAAAACTGTCGAGATATCGTCATTTCATTGAAACTGACGTAATTCGAACTGGTAGGGAAGCAGAGAGCTTTTCTGATGATTCCAGGGGATATACTGAATATTTTGTTCCCCTGAGAGGATAAGAACATATCCTTGCATTCATCGTAAGCCTCTCTGAGCCAACAAATAAATTTGACCACTGGGTCGACTGGGGGAGTAATTTGGTGATGCAGGCCAGACAGAATGACTCAAAACTTATCCCTATTCTCCACATGCTTCTTGAACAGCTCGGGCTTGACGCTACTAATGAAAAACAGGTATTGTGGGTCTCGGATGTGAGCTTGTAAATCTGTGAAGGGTTCTGGTCCAGGGGCAGCCCTGGACTCGCGAGCTTAAGGGGTTTCTGGCTCTGACTTCTTGACTACGACTTTACCCATGACCATTATAAAGAATGCAAAGCGAAAGGAAACCAGATAGTAAAAGGGATGGAATACATGCGTGAATAGGACAGTGCTTGGGGGGAAAACGGTGCAGGGAGGTTGAAAACGACCTGGAGGCACTAGTACTGGCGTCCGAGCTTTAGCTTATACAGTAACTGTAAAAAGAAAGTATTTTACCACTGTAAATTGCGGAACAGAGTTATACAACTTAAAACAGCCCGGAAAACGAGATTAGGGTGATGTTATTAGGGCTGACGTCATAAGGACGCCAACACTAAGACGCATGGCATCTGGTCATTTGCTTATCCAGTTTTGGTCAGTGCATACCACGAGTCGGGTTTAATACCAGTACTGGTCGTGTACCGGTGGTCCTAGGACTTACTTTACCATTGAGTCATAGCGATAGGTGTACATCGGGATTCGGCCCACTTGAATCGCCGAAGAAGTATCGTAACCTCTTCAGACCTGTGGTCCCCTGCATAGTTCTTACCTGTGGGTCCCATTTCTACCACGTGGAAGCTTCCGCCTTCCCCTTATCATCCTTGACCCCCCCAGAATTATTCACGCGTCCTTCTTTATGAATGTGTGGAGTATGATGGGGCCCCACCACGTACCATTGTCATCGCACCTTTACCCTTTTCTTTTGGTTAAATTTTTGCTTCCAATCCGTTTTATAATATAGTGCCTTATCCGCTTTTCATTTTTGAATCTGTTCTCATATTCATCCCTTCACACCTTTTAAACTATTCGCCTCTTTATGTTGTCGGGCGATCCACCTTTATAGAATTTCTTAGAACTTAAGGGGTGAATGATATAATAAACATTGGCTCCATTTGGGGACGACACGTTTGTCCTCAAACGTGTCGAGAACTTCGCAGACCATCTGTTAGCCCCTTCTGTGTAGACACCGCTCCTCGACATCTTTCCTTCTTCTTCATGATACTTCAAAACTAACAACATTAAAATAAAAGTGACTAAATAATGTACAATATAATACATCAGACCTTTTCGGCTAGAATCAAAACTGGAAGAAAGGTTTTAAGAATTGCCCATTCACAGGGGCGTCGAGCAAGTCACCCTGCAGAGTCTCCAGCTTTAAGGTGTTGTTTCCTCCTTGTTCAACAATTTTGAAGGGACCGAACCATAACGGATCGAATTTTCCATGCTTTCCTTTTTCGGCCCTCCATATGTCCCATCTTAATACCAAGTCTTCGACCTGCATCTTTTTGTCTTTGGCATGGTGATCAAACAAGTCCTTCATTTTCTCTTGATATTCAGTTAATCTCTGATTCACTTGATTTCGAGTCTCTTCCAGCTCCACCAACTGATTCATTCTCCTGGTAATGTCGTTCGGTTCCTTCTGACAATCCTGCATGAATTTGGCCACTGGTAAGGCCAATTGTATGGGGAAAACTGCTGCTCTTCCGTAAACCAGCTCGTATTGGGATTTTCCCGTCGACCTCTTACTAGTGATCCTATTCGCCCACAACACGAATTTGAGCTGGGAATCCCAGTTCTTCTGGTTTTCATTAATGGCTTTCTTTCAGCGCCCTCACCAAGGTTTTATTTGAAGATTCTGCTAAACCATTACCTTGTGGGTAGTATGCAGTAGAATGCCCCAATACAATATTATATTGTTGACAGAAACTGATGAATTTAGCAGACTTAAAAGCCTAAGCATTGTCTGTAACAATCTTGGCAGGACAACCAAATCTTGAGATGATGTTATTGTCCAGAAATTTTATCACTACTGTGTCTGTTGCATTCCTTGCTGGCACAGCCTCCACCCATTTGGTGAAGTAGTCAGTGGCTGTTAATATCCATTTATGTTGCCCACTTGATGCAGGATGAATTTCGCCAATAAAATCAATTTCCCACTGTTGGAAGGGTTCTTCTATGTGTACTGGGATCATGGGCAAGGGTGCAAACTTCTGCCTTCCAACAAATTTTTGACATTTTTCGCAGGCTCTTACCTGGGCAAAAACGTCTCCGAAGAGTTTGAGCCAGAAAAAGCCAGCTTTCAAAATCTTATGTGCCGTGGCTCTCCAGCTATAGTGACCACCACGGATGCCTTCATGAAACTCTGCCATTATTTCTTCCACTTCGTTTTCGGTGAGGCATAGGAGCAGTATGCCTAACGGGTCTCTCCAGTACAAGCGACCATTTGCTACAAGGAATTTTTGAGATTTTAGTCTCAGCGTTCTATATTTTGTTTTGTCACAGCTTGGGGGACATCTAAGAGTCAAGAGATATTCTACAATTTCTTTGTACCACGGATTGAGGAGGTACTTCATATGAGTCTTCTGTATAGCTATTTCTATCCCACACCGTTCATCTGTTTTTTCAGGCTCCTCGTTCGCTACCATAGATAGATTTATCCCCAAAGCCTGACAATTTGATTCTGATAGGATTTTAGCTAATCCCTGTCCTTTAATTAGCTTGGTGGGGTGTATTTCAATCTCATATTCTTGTATCTTTGCAATCCATTTGCCTCTTTTCCCCTCACTATCTACCTCGATCAGGATGTCTTTCACAACTGATGTGGGTACAAATGCAGTAGTGGAGGACTGCAAGACATACATCCGAAACGCCTTGAGGGATTTTACCAAGTAGTGGAGGAGTAGTATAAGCTTGTTTCTCCAGGATGTTGTATTTTAACTCAGCATCGCGGAGCACCTGACTGAAGAAGGCGATAGGTTGGTTGTACCCCTCCTCATTCTTTTGTAATAATACTGCTGCAACAGTGTGAGGCGATGCGAATGAAAATATCATGAAAGGCTTAGCATAATCTGGTCCAACCAACACTGGAGCTTCTGCGAAGGCGTTTTTAATCATGTTAAAAGCCTCTCGTGACTCAGGAGACCACTTTACTTCATTATTTTTCTTCAGCATCTCGGTTATGTGCTGGACTATCTCTGCATAGTTTGGGATGAACCTTCTTAGGAAATTTATACGTCCAAGGAACACTTGGACTTCTTTCTTATTTCTGGGGAAGGAAATACCATTTATAACTTCTACCCTTTTCGGGTCAATTTTCACCCCAGCCCTTGTCACAATATGCCCTAGCAGTTTACCTTCTTCTAAAGCAAATAATGATTTTTGAGGGTTTAAAGAGAGACTATACCTTCAGCACTTCTCAAAGGTTCTGCGCAGGTGCTCAATATGTTCTGCATCATCCCTCGAGAACATAGTGATATCATCCAGGTAAACCACCAAGAATTTATCCTGTTCCCTCACGAAAGCAATATCCATAGCCCTTTGAAACGTAGCTCCTGCATTGATCAGTCAAAACGGCATTCGAGCATACATAAACGTCACCTAGGGGGTGGTGAATGCGGTCTTATTTTGATCCTCTGGAAGCACTGCCACCTGATTGTACCCAGAAAATCCATCCATCATGGACATTCATGAAGCTCCCACTACCTTCTGCAATATGTGGTCCATCTTGGGCAGTGGATAATTGTCATTTAGAGATGCTCTATTTAAGTTACGAAAGTCGATACACAGCCTTATCTCTCAATTCTTTTTTCAAACTGAGACCAAGTTGGCCACCCATTCAGAGTATATTAATGGTACAATGATCTTGGCCTTCAACAACTTCTTGATTTCCTTCTCTATGGAGGGAAGGAGCAAAGGGTTAATTTGTCTTAGCTTCTGTTTATGTGGCTTTGCATCTCCTTTTAATGGGATTTTATGTTGAATGATGCTGATATCAAAAGTTTTCAAATCTTGATAGGACCATGCAAAAACATCTTTATATGTTTGAAACAATTGCTGATATTGCTCTTTATATGATTCAGGAACCTTACTAGACAGCTTTACAATCTTTGGATTAGAGTCATTGCCGAGGTTCAGGTCATCGACCTGATTTTCTTCAACCACCTTACTTGGTTGTAATGGAACATCATTTTTATCGAACAACCTCTCCAAAAGGACCAGTCCTCTGGGTATCACATTCCCTTTGAGTTGTAGCACCTTATGACCAGCCATGGTTTCTTGCCATTTGTTTTGAGGAAGGTTTTCAGTCTCTTCTTCACAGACGTTTATCTCCATGTTGGAGAATTCTCCAACAGTCTCCATGAATCTCCTCACTTGCTCCTCATCTTCAAACACCTGCCAGTGTTTGATATTGTCGGGGATAGAAGGACGGTAACGGACCTCTATCTCATATCCTAAAAGAGGATTCTGAGGTGGCCGAAAGGTACTGGCAGCCACGGCAAGAGAATCCGCCATTCTGTTATGATCTCTTGGCATAAACTGAATATTAAATGCTAAAAAAAAGTTATCTACTAGGTCCCATACCTCGTTTCTATAAGCCCTCAGCCGTGGGTGCTTAGCTTGACACTGATTTCTCACTTGTCTCACCACCAACTCTGAATCTCCCAGTACTTTCAGGCTCTGAATATTCATGCTCCTTGCTATTTGTAGACCCAGGATCAATGCTTCGTATTCAACTACATTATTAGTGGCTTCATATTCCAATTTAAAGGATAACGAAACCAACTGTCCGGTAGGGGAGATCAGGAGAACTCCGGCTCTGGTTCCTTCTCTTCAGTTTGCTCCATCAAAGTGTAATGTCCAAATCCCACCTTCCTCATTTCTCGAGGGTTGCTCCGTCCTTATCTGGCAAAAAGACGGCTCCTGCACGTAATTAGGGTCTTCTTCAAGCATTAAACAAGAAAACTCACCCTGTTCGCTGTATATCGGAGAATTCACTGAATTATCAGCTTTAGTGACCATTTTCACAAACCTTGTTTCCCGGTATAACCTCCTTTCTTGTCCCCGAAACACAAGGATGGTAGCATAAGTCAGGTCCAGTTTTATCAATCCTCCAATTTTTGTTCCCCATGATCTCGACAATAGCATCCCAAATCGAGCTGGTATATCTGCCATGACTATGTCCATCACCACGCTCTTGGCTGGTATTTGGGCTAGATTTACCACCAAATCTTTGATCATCCCCAAACATTTGACTCTTTTGGAATCAAAAGAGTAAAGGTTTTTGTATGGGCGAGTGATTTGCAGCCCCAATTGCTCCATCACCGACAGGGGCAAGAGATTATGAGATGCTCCAGGATCCAGCATACAATTATGCAATAACAAATCGTGGATTACTAATGACACATAGAAAGGAGGGGTCGAAGCATCAAATTCTTCAACATGAGGACCGAACACCACCATGGGCCTTTCTTCCTGAAGGTTCAAACTATCTGGGATTGGGGTTGATTCTTGGGGAAGCATGAAAGAAGAGACTTGAGACTGGTAGACTAGCTGTTTCAGTAGTTCGGTCAAGGGGACCGAGATTTTAACTTTCTCAAGTTCCTTTTGCAGATTAAAGGCAGAGGGAGGCTTCTCTATGGTATTTTATTTTAACTCTCTATTCTCAGTTAGAAGTTTCTCTTCTTTCAGTACAGGCTTGGCATTTGGAGTAGTGGCCAATTTGGAAGAGGAAGGAATATGATCATTAGAATTTAAAGGGTCGGTTATAGGTCTCTTACCTTCATCTCCGACCTTTTGCACCGTTGTTTCCTTCTGTACAACTGTTTCTTTTTGAGGCATCTCTTCCTCTTGTTCTTGTGTACGGGTTCTTTTTCTAGAAGACCCGAGATCATATTTTCTATGGAACTGTGCTTGCATGAATTCAACGAACTGCTTGCAGTAATCATCGATCTCTGGATCCTCAGTGGCTGTAGCCTTTTCTTCTTCTTCTTGCAATGGAAACCCCACTCCATCACCCTCTTGCAAAGAAAACTCAACTTCGTCACTATTCGAATAAGCAACATATTGATCATCTTGTCCATCAGGAATGTCTTCGGTAGGGCCATCCATTTGTCCTTCTAGATACAGCGGGGGTGGTACCTGGTCTTGTTGCTCCTTCTGCTCTCTTTGTAGTATTTGTAGAGGTGGCTTTCTGTATTGCGGATTATAACCCCTGTTTGGAGCATTTTGGAATGACTTGGAGGATGAGTTCTTGGCTTCAAGTTCAAGCTTTACCAACTTGCTTGAAAGGTTCTTGATCATTTTATTCATCTCTTCAATCTTATTTTCAGCTACCTCTTTATCTTCACCGCATGTGGATACCTCTTCTTTTCCTCTCCGCCTAGCATCGTGATCTGGCCTCCCCTTTGATTTTCCCGTAGAGGCAAAATTAGCCTCCACCTCCAGTGCATCGGTCTGGGCCTCATCCAGGGTAGCGGACTTCCTTTCTCTTAGAGAGAATCCGAATTCTGAATCAAATGCCGCTACAAACACCACTTTAGCAGCAGTCTGGTGAGGTTTCATTTCAGCTGGAAGGCTTGTGTATAGTTTGTTGAACCTTTTAATGAATTTTGGCATTCCCTCATTATGTCTTTTTCTGAGTGTATTGAACTCTGTGAGACAGTATCCATGGTCCTTCTTTTCTCCCCATTTTTTGATAAAGGAATTTTCCATCTCCTCCCAAGTAGTAATGGAGCGGTCTCCCAAAGTTTTGAACCATTTTCTGGCTTCTCCATCTAAGGACTGGACAAATAGTCTCAACACTACATCCAGATGTTCGACATTGAAGTTTTCTGCAAAGGCGCAGAAAACTTCCAGGTGTTTCTGAGCTTCAATATCATTTTCCCCATTGAAACGAGGCAGGATTTTCAAATAATCTTGAGGCATGTCGTTTAAGACCTGAGGCAATGCCAAGGGGGCATATTTGTTTAACAGGAAGCCCGGAATAGCCATCTGAGGTTGTGGGGGTGGAGGGAGAATCTGATGAGTAAGAGGAGGTGGTGGAAGAGGAGTATGTATGACAATTGGTATATATTGAATGGAGGCTCGAGGGGCTGATGGAAATGTTGGAATGTTAACAGCAGAAACTTCTGTTACTTCTTTAACTTCTTCAACTTCAGGAGTGGGATGAAGAAAGAAGTTGGTGGTATCTACAGATTTGGCTTCATCTTTAACTTGAATTTTTTCCAGAGAGGGGTTATCTGAAGAATAATCAAGCATTCTCACTGTGGAGTTAGGACCTTGATCTTGAGCTATTTGGAAGGAGGAGGATGGGGAGTCTTCCAAAGAAAATCTAAGAATATCTGTGTGGGTTGACTCTCTTTCTCTTCAACCTCTTTTGTGTAAAATATTTTCTGGGTCAGACACCGAAGGTGTTCTCAACTAGGATGTATCTGACCTCAGATGTGGCTTTTGGGAAGCCAGGACTTCAATATAGACTTTATCTTTTGAATGACAGTGGAGTCGCCAAGGTGAGGGATCTACAACTCTCAACCCTTCCTGCTCACCTATTCTGAAGGGTGAATGAAAAGTTTGTTGAGGCCCATGGATTTTAGCTTTTCTACAATTCGTTCCTCGGCAACGGCGCCAGAAAGATGTTGTCACTCCTCGAGACAGTCTTGAGTTGGAAAAAGACCAGTGTCTAGGACATATTAACTGCAAGGAGCATATGATTCAACTTATAGGAGTTTACATGACAAGGCTCTCATGCTATAATCACTTGGATGAATGTTTTAATGAAAATGGGACCAAGACTCCAAAGTAAAACACAACAACTGTGAGACTGTAGTAACAGATGTACGAACTTCAATATATAGATGTATCCGACAGCTTTAAGACAGAACACTGTAGAGGGGGCTGAATTCAAAATGACTCACAGATATAGATTAAAATTAGGTGATGAGTGCGTAAGAAAATGTAGTGAATATTTACTGTAACAGTGGCTTATCTAGAGGCAAAATACACATATACTGGGCCTATGCAATGACAGGAATCCATATACGAGAACAACATTAAAGACAAAGATCCATTACAGCTAACATCAGAGGAACGGTGGAAGAAGTTAAGAGTGAAACTGAATATCCTGCCTGAGCCATATTTAAAGTACTAGACATGAGTAAATATGAGTATCTATATGATAAATCCACATTTAAACATATGAGTACTCGCATTCTAGAACATAGATATGAGAAATACGAAGATAAGTGAAATGAGCATTTGTATTATAAAACATAAGGAAGAGTTACAAACTGTGGATCATTCTGATCAGAATCCCCAATATCAACAAAACTCCTTATCGCTGAATCCCAACGGGATCTTCAACATTAATATCAAAACTCAGACAAAATACATACAGAGTCCTTTCTAGTGAGTCCTTTGAAAAATATGGAACCTTTGTTCTGTCCCTGCTTACTAGTTTTATAGCATTTTCAATGATCATAAGCGGAAGGATATTTTAGGAAAATATCTTTTCCGCGTGCTAGTATGCAGTTACAAGTTCTGATCAAAACATCAAAATTTATGATGAGGTAAAAACACTTCCCATCATTTTACAATCCAGGCTCATGGCCGTTTCTAAAGAAAACATCACAATTGTCTAACAGAAAGTAAAAACTTGCAAGAGTGAAATATGAATCTCACTCGAGTAATGAAAGTAAAAAGTAAAATTAAGACAAGAGGCCTCGCGGGCCCAATCATGAGTTGACAACTTTTGTGGTGAGAAAGAGTCAAGGCAGTGGCTGAAGCAGGCGGTATATGGTCGCGGAAGAGCTGGCTAATGAACTTGCATAACTTGTACATCTCTGCCAAGTGTCGATTGCAGGCTTAGGTATTGTGGTGAAAGCTTCGGCCCGAATGTAAACTTCAGTTAACTCAGCATAGCCCGCCTGGGTGGGTATCCTGTATTTTACCTGATGAAGGAGCGAGAATTCTTTGCTGAGTACTGAAACTATAGTTTCAGCGTTTAGTCGGGCGGACTTCTCGGAAGGTATGTCAATTCGATTCATTTCATCTGTCAGCCGGCTTTCATATACTGGTAATGGATGTAGGACTGCATTTGAAGGTTCCCAGCATGATGGGAGGCAGGCAAGTGTTAGCTCTGTCCAATCTGTTTCAAACTGCTCTAAACTGATTGCCAACTTTTCCAAACTGCTCAATGCAAGGCTACGTGTAGATTCCTTTTCTATCACTTTCTGACATTCTGACACTTCCTTGAACCTGCTCTTGATTCCTCGCTTAACCAGATCTGCTGGACTTAAATCATTTAAGAGAGAAATATACCTTCTGGCGTTGTCGACCCTAGTTGAGGCATCAATACTCCCTTTGTGAAGCGTTCTTCTGAATTGGCGCACTGCAGCCCTCTTTTCTTCAATGATAGTTAAGTAAACCCAACGCTTCTTCACTTCCATAATAATATTGGCCCAAATCAAGCGCCGAGCATCCAGAAGAGTAATATTTCCCTTTATCCGATTCGTGAGATCTTGAATAGTCTTCTCTTGTTGTGCCTTCTCCTGTTTTCCCTCCTCTATCTCCTTCTACAGAGCATCAACCTTCTTGGAATTTTCCTTGAGGGTGGCTTCGAGCTCACTAATTTGCTGCCGTGCTGTTAGGACCTGCTTCTCCACCATTTGAAGCTCGGCCAGTGTTGTGGTCAACTGCTCCGAGAGTGAGCTGGTCGCTTCAGGAGGTGGTGTAGAGCATGTATGGGTATCCCATGTTCTATGTAACTCATCCATTTTTGCCTGGAGGGCAGTCATCTCACCAGAAATCCTATTCTTTTCTTCCCTTTCCTTGGCAAGGGAGTCTGACAGGTTGGCCTTATCCTTTTCCACTTGGGCTAATTCAGCAGTTTGTACGTGCTGGGAGCCAGATATGTTCACCTTACGCTTCAGGGTTGCAATCTCCTTTTGCAACTCTGAGATGAGATGACTTTGAGAGTCTGCTTTACCACTCTCCTTTCCTTTCACCACTTCTTGGAGACTAGGTAAATCGTTTGAGAGTGCACGAGAGTTGATCTTCTCCATTCTGAGGTTATTGAGCACTTGGTTATGCTTGGTTTGTAACTTCCTCATAGTGAGGGAGAGCTTCACCACCTTGTCTTTTAGCATATCACCAAAACATTGGAAAATATTGCACTTGTCAATTGGTGAGACTTTTGACATGGTTATTGCTATTTCCAAGGCTTTATAGTTGGTGGTGCCAGCCTCTGGGTCTAAAACTGCCTTAGTCATAGCCATTATCAATTGTTCTTTGTCCATATCTATTGTAGCTGGAACCTAGTCTGATACTTGTCAACATACCCCTCTAATTCAGACAAGTACTTTTCCCGGACTGCTTTGTTCCTCACCTTCCTTTCATTTTGCCCTCTGGAGCTGGTAGCAGTGATGGCTTGCAAAACTTCTGAGAAGTCGGAGGATGATGTGCCATCACGTATTACCACAAAACCTGCTTTGCCCTTGCCTGATTGACCATAAAGTGTTTCTTTCTGCAACAATGGGTCTTCTCCTGTACTTTCTTCTTCGTTGGTTCTGGTTCTTTGCCTTTTAGGGCGGGGAACCTTCTCCTGAAGCGCCGACCTTTTCCACCTGTTTTTGACTTGCTTCTTTTGTCGAAGCCGTGTCCCCCTTTTACCTTGTCGTAGATGAATCAGTCTCCATCTGTGAAAGCAAAGGCCAGGTTTCAAGATTAGCTCGCCACTCGATGAAGGGTCTAGTTTCATGGGCATTAGGAGTTGATTTAATCTTCTTCCTTTTGTTTGAAATGATGCCTCTCGGATCATAGGGCCAAGCTTTCCCTTGCCTTAAATCCATGCCTTTGAGCAGGTCTTCCACTATGGGAAGGGCATGCCTCGAGTTAACAATGAAAGGGCCGATGGTTGTAGGAAGCTTGAGAATGAACCCCTTTTTCGTAGGGAGGAAGTGGAACTAGTCAGCCTTCAAGGTCTACCGAAGGTATTCCAGGGCATAAATCCGCAGGGCGGGAAAAACTGGCAATTTGTAGGGGGAAGTTTTAGCACCATAAACCCTGATTTCGGTGTGGTCATCATATAGGTACCAGTCTCCCGTGCTTTCAGCCTCACTGCACTGCATCCATTTCTTCTGCTCAGGGAAAATCCTAGGTGGAAGATTATCATGAATGATGGTATAAGCTATTGACATAAAATCGTTCAAGAAACTTGAGTAGCCCACCCCATTTACCAACTAATGTGTTGCGGGATTCCAGTCAAAAATAGGTCTTGGCTAAGAGTTTATCCTATAGACTTTTTCTAAACCTAAACCCTCAAACTTATCAGCCTGCTGGAAGAGGAAAAGATAAAAGACCATGGAATAGAAACGAAAACGAGCAGTATCTAAGAGGTCCTGAAACTGGGTTTGGATGGTGGAGGCCAGAAAACCAGGGATATCCAATACAACACCGGGCTGTGACATTAACGATAGCAGGGCTATGCATTCTTTCGAGACTCGCCCGACACCTTCTACACCTAAAAGTCCTGCAATGAGAGCAAGGGTGGGTTGAAGGTCCTCCTTGAATGTACTCAGGGGCACTGAATCTACAGACGGGAAAGCTGTGAGGTTTGAGTCAGAAACAACAGGGATAAAATCTCTCTGTTGCCTCCATGGTAATTTAGAAAACTGTTGAGATAACGTCATTTCATTGAAACTGACGTAATTCGAACTGGTAGGGAAGCATAGAGCTTTTCTGATGATTCTGGGGGATATACTGAATATTTTGTTCCCCTGAGAGGATAGGAACATATCCCTGCGTTCATTGTAAGCCTCTCTGAGCCAGCAAATAAATTCGACCACTGGGTAGATCGGGGGAGTAATTTGGTGATACAGGCCAGACAGAACGACTCGAAACTTATTACTGTTCTCCACATGCTTCCTGAACAGCTCGGGCTTGACGCTACTAATGAAAAACGGGTATTGTGGGTCTCGGATGTGAGCTTGTAAATCTGTGAAGGGTTCTGGTCCAGGGGCAGCCCTGGAGTCGCGAGCTTGAGGGGTTTCTGGCTCTGACTTCTTGACTACGACTTTACCCATGACCATTATAAAGAATGCAAAGCGAAAGGAAACCAGATAGTAAAAGGGATTGAATACCTGCGTGAATAGGACAGTGTTTGGGGGGAAAACAGTGCAGGGAGGTTGAAAACGACCTGGAGGCACTGGTACTGGGAGTCTGAGCTTTAGCTTATACAGTAACCGTAAAAATAAAGTATTTTACCATTGTAAATCGTAGAACAAAGTTATACAACCTAAAACAGCCCGGAAAACGAGATTAGGGTGATATTATTAGGGCTGACGTCATAAGGACGGCGACACTGAGACGCGTGGTATCTGGTCATTTGCTTATCCGGTTTCGGTCAGGTGCATACCACGAGTCGGGTTTAATACCAATATTGGTCGTGTACCAGGGGTCCTAGGACTTACCTTACCGTTGAGTCGTAGCGACAGGTGTACATTGGATCGGGCCAACTTGAACCGCCGAAGAAGTATCGTAACCTCTTCAGACCTATGGCCGTTTCCCCTGCATAGTTCTTACCTGCAGGTCCCATTTCTGCCACGTCATCTAGGTTTCGGGGGGGGGAAGCTTCTGCCTTCCCCTTATCATCCTTGACCCCCCCGGAATTATTCACGCATCCTTCTTTATGAATGTGCGGAGTATGATGGGGCCCCGGCACGTACCATTGTCATTGCACCTTTACCCTTTTCCTTTGGTTAAAGCTTTGCTTCCAATCCGTTTTATAATATAGTGCCTTATCCGCTTTTCATTTTTGAATCTGTTCTCATATTCATCCCTTCACACCTTTTAAACTATTCGCCTCTTTATGCTGTTGGGCGATTGGCCTTTATAAACTTTCTTAGGACTTAAGGGGTGAATGATATAATCAACGCCGGCTATGCAAAATTAGCTAATTTGGACCCTCAATAATGTTGTGAAACCAACTCCAAAAATAGAAGGAAAGAGATATCAACGCCTTAGAAATAAGCCACTTCGAGGTGGCAACCTCCAATATATTACATGAATGAACAATTCTTGGATGATACAAATTACAAAACCTCCTTTCTATATATAGGAGTCCATGGGGCCACAATGTAATCTTAGCCGACCTAACAATAATAATTTAAGGGCACAATAATAACAATATGGGGGTTACAAAGGTACAATAATAACAATAAGGGGGTTACACTAACAATAATAAGGGACTATACTAGTAATATAGGGACCTAACATGCTCCTCTCCTTCAAAAAAGTGTTGTCTTCAATGCTTGAGTAGCTCCGAATGCTTCTGTATAAAATTCTCATCCTTCCGTGTAGAATCTTCGGTGGGTAAGTTTTTACATTTGATGAGATACTCTGAAATTGATCGATTTTGTAGCTGTCGAGTTCTTTTTTCCGTGACTGCTTTAGGTTCCAATATGATTTTTCCTTCCTCATCAAGTTATGGAAATATTGATTGAACTAGAAGTTTTTCCCCTATAACCTTCTTTAAGCATGAAACATGGAAAACTGGATGCACTTGCAAAGAAGCAAGAATCTCCAATTTGTATGCCATGCTTCAATATCTTGCAACACCTTGTAAGGACCATAGTACTTTGGCGAAAATGTATTATCCTTCTTAGCTTGCTTTAGGGACATTTGTTTGTATGGTTGTAGCCGTAAAAATACCCAGTCTCCTACATCAAAACTTCTCTCGCTGCGATGTTGATCTGCCTGTTGTTTCATTCGATTTTGTGCCAAATTCAGGTTATCCTTTAAGAGTTGGAGAACTTCTTGTTGATGCTTGATGTGATCTTCCACTACTTGAACCTTCGAATTTTGTCTTAAAGATGATGTGATGTATGGTGGATGATATCCATAAAGTGCCATAAATGGGGTCATTTTTGCTGCAGTATGGAAGGAAGTGTTATACCACCATTCAGCGAGAGGTAACCACTTGACCCATTGTGTTTGCTTATTAGATACAAAAAAACGAAGATATCCTTTCAAACATTTATTTACTATCTCAGTTTGACCATCGGATTGAGGATGATAAGATGAGCTATGAGCTAATTGAGTACCCAAACAAGAAAATAACTCCGTCCAAAAGTTTCCGGTAAAAATGGGATCTCTGTCGCTCACAATAACCCTTGGGTTTCCATGTAGCTTTTGAATTGTGTCCATAAATATAGTAGCAACTGTACTTGCTTTAAATGGATGAGATAATGCACAAAAGTGTGCATACTTGGTAAGTCTATCAACTACCACCATGATGACACTCTTTCCTTTGGACTTAGGTAAACCTGTGATAAAATCCATTGAAATCTCCTCCCAACGTTGTCTTGGAATGGATAAAGGTTGTAGAAGACCCGAGGTCTTAATTGTCTCAACTTTATTTTGCTGGAAAACCAAACATTCCGCCACAGACTTTTGAATATTAGATTTAAGGCCATCCCAAAATAATTCTTTCTTCACCCTGTGGTAAGTTTTTAAAAATCCTGAGTGTCCTCCTAAAGGAGAAGTGTGCAATTCCAAAAGAATCTTTTGTTTTAGTTGAGAATTCTTACAAAGATATAAGCGATCTTTGTACCATAAGGAATCATTTTTCCAACTAAATATATCAGATGTACTAGGATCTTGCTGCAAATTTTGAATGAGTGTCCACACTTCTTCGTCCTTTTTCCATTCATCTCTTGCTTTGGTTATCCAATCTGGTTGGATAATAGAAATGGCACAAAGCAATGCTTTCACCTCTTCATTCTTTCTTTAGAGTGCATCTGCAACAACATTTAGCTTCCCATTTTTGTAGATTATTTCAAAGTCATAACCCAACATCTTTGTGACCCATTTCTGCTGCTCTTCTGAAGATAGTCTTTGTTCCAAAAAGTGTTTAAGACTATCATGATTAGTTTTTACCTTGAAGTGTCTTCCCATTAGGTAAGTTCTCCATTTCTTTAGTGCATGTAGTATTGCTAACATTTCCTTCTCATAAATAGGTTTCTGTTAATACTTTTCTTTCATTGGACGACTTTCAAAAGCAATGGATCTTTCTTCTTGCATTAAAACAACACCAATTCCATTTCCTGAGGTATCACATTCCACAATAAAGGTTTTTATGAAGTCTGGCGTAGCTAAGACCGGTGCTAGGCACATTGCCTCTTTAAGATGTTCAAAGGCCTTAGTTGCTTCAGGAGTCCATGAAAATGCATATTTCTTCAATAATGTTGTTAGAGGTGCTGCTATTCTCCTATAATTCTTAACAAACTTGCGATAATACCCTGTTAACCCGAGAAATCCTCGCAACTGCTTTATGGTTGTGGGGACTTTCCATTCCTTAATGGCTTTAATTTTGTTAGGGTCTACTTTAACACCCTCGTGAGATACAATATGACCCAGATATTCCACCTCTTGTACTCCAAAGAAACATTTGGATGTCTTTGCATATAATTGTTTCTCCTGCAATAGTTTGAGCACCCTGTCAACATGTTCAACATGATCCTTCCAAGACCTGCTGTAGATTAGTATATCATCAAAAAATACTAGTACAAATTTTCTAAGTAAGGGTTTGAAAATGGAATTCATCAACCCTTGAAATGTAGAAGGTGCATTGGTAAGGCCAAAAGGCATGACCAAAAATTCATAATGACCCTCATGAGTTCGAAATGTTGTTTTTGGAATATCTTTAGCCTTCATTCTAATTTGATGATATCCTGAATGAAGATCCGACTTGGTAAAATAAATTGCTCCATGTAATTCATCCAATAATTCATCAATCACAGGAATGGGAAATTTATCTTTAATGGTGAGCTTATTGAGCTCCCTATAATCCGGACACATTCGCCATGATCCATCCCTCTTGTGTACCAATACTACAGGAGCAGAGAAATAACTTTGACTAGGTTGAATTTTACCTACCTCTAACATTTCTGCAATCATACGTTCAATTTCGCTCTTTGAGCTCTTTTGGACACTGGGAAATCTATAAGAATGGAGTCTTGAGAAGACCTTCTTGGAAGGCAATGAATAGCATGATCATGATTCATATGAATAGGTAGAGTCCTTTGGGGTTCAAAACATGGAATAACATTGTCCAAGACTTTTGGAGATGCAAAAATAGATGATTTTGATGTTGGAACTATAATGAGCTGTTAGTACTGATGCTATGGTGTTGTTCTTTCTTTAGAAGCTTTGTCATGACTTGTTAGAGCTTATTATGTTTCTAGAAACTACTCTGATATAAGTAATTTGGCTTCCTTTTCATCCCTGAAAAAATTTCCCGAGAAAAGTTCTTGCCCTAAAGATTGTAACCGTTGTACTCCTAGTACCATGACAACACTCCCATAGGAATGGAAAGCATTGGACTATTAAATCATATTCCCCCATGGTTAGCTTGATATTATGGCATTTTCCAGAGCAATTTATAGTTCCTCCATTTGCAACCATCACTTGACATTCTGGTGCTGGGTATAGGAAACAATTCAATTCCTTGGCTACCTTACAATCAATAAAATTATGGGTACTACCTGAATCAATCAACACTATTACCTTTTTCTTCTTGATATGTCCTTCTATCTTGAGAGTTTGAGGAGTGGTAATTCCTGCCAATGAATTACACGATATGGTCAGACTCATTTCTTCCTCTTCTTGGGTTGGTTCCTGGTGTATATCCTCTTCTTGTTCATTTTCTTCTTCCTCTTCACAATCTATGTAAAATAATTTCTTCTCAGCACACATATGACCTTTAGTGTATTTGCTATCACAACTGTAGCAAAGCCCTTTTGCTCTTTTTTCTTCCAATTGTTGTGGTGTCAACCTTGTAGGTTGTTGAAATCTAGGAGTAGAAACACTTCCCTCTTTATAGAAGTGAGTGGTAGGCTTCCTTGTAGCCATAATTTTACATTCAATTTTTCTTGCCAACCTGAATGCCTTCTCCAATGAATCAGGTTCCAAAACGCGAACTTCATGTTGGATGTTATCCTTTAAAGTATCTATGAAGAGATCAATCCTGTGTTCCTTTGGAATATTAGTTACCCTTATATTCAATTTTTGGAAGTCCTCAATGTGCTTCCCCACTAAACCTTTTTGTTTGAGATTTATCAATTGGCTAAAGAAAGTGTTGCTCTTTGTATCCTCATAATGTGCTATCATTTCCTCCGTAAAAATTGACCAAGTGACAATTTTTTTACGGGAGCAAAGCCATTGATACCATACAAATGTATTTTGTTCTAAATGTAAAGTTACAATGCGTACCTTTTGTGTGTTTTGCACGTTATGGAGATCAAAATATTGCTCCATCTGTAGTATCCATGTTACAGGATCCTTTCCATCAAACTTCCTCATATCCATTTTTTGAATATGGTGGTTCTTCCCGCCAACATTAGAGTTTATGAAATCACGATTAGCATTTATTTTGTTCTCATCATGAGTTTCCTCTACTATCTTTTCACCATTAGGAAACATTTGTTGTATCAACTTTGTCAAACCTTCCATGTCTGCTTTTAGATCATTCTTCATGTTTTCCATTTTTTCATCGATTTTAGCTTCCATGTCATCCATCTTAGATTCCATGCCAGCTTCCATGCCAGCTTCCATGCCATCTATCTTAGCTTCCATGCCATTCTTCAAACCATCCATCTTAGTTTCCATGCCTTCTTCAAAACTTCCATGTGATTTTTTGTTGCTCTTTGCGAGAGCGAAATTTGTTGCGCTTGCTCTTGTAAATTTGATATGTCATGTTGCCATTCTTCGTCTTCATGAGTCATAGTAGAGCCTTCTAAAGGCTTAATGGGTGTTGAATTATTTTTAGGGGCCATTTTAGAATCTAATACTGATATATATTCTACAATATGCCCTTGGAATCAATTCAACTTGATTCTTCAAACAAGAGTTATGCAATTCGGGAAAAAAAAATACACACCTTTTACTTGCTTTCGAGGAGCTCTATATTGAAATTGAATTATCTCTGTAATTGTAGATCCTCAATATCTGAAATTCGGCCTGGTAGTATCCCTCTGAAGCTTCTTTCAAATGTCACAGGTTTGCCTTGATTTGGATTTTTCAAGGCAAAGTTATGTCCAATCTCCCACAATGACCCAATTATGGACTGGTTCAGTAGAGTGAACTTGTACGACTTGCCATGTGTCACTGGTTCCTCCTTTGGCTCTGAAATTGATAGATAAGAAACTACAGTCCGTGTAATTGCGGCCACTTTTTATAACATTCCAATCCGATGCTCAGAGAGAGAGTTATGAAGATTTTCCCACGATAACCTCTTTGAGATGAAATTCGGGAGCCTGAAAAATACCTAACTTCCACAGATCATATCTCCGAAAATATTGCGAACCAAGCTCTGAAATTTTGCGACGATGTTCCTCAGGATTTCGGCTTCGCTCTCTAAAAATTTCAACTTCTGAAACTTCGTAGAAAAAAGTTATAGCGCAAATGTCGCGATGACCTGTTTAGGTTAAATTCAGGAGCCTGCAAAAAGCCCTAACTTCCACAAATCATATCTCCGAAAATATTGCGAACCAAGCTCTGAAATTTGGCAAGATGTTCCTCAGGATTTCGGCTCCGCACTCTAAAAATTTCAGCTTCTGAACCTTCGTAGAAACAAATTTATAGCGCAAATGCCACGATGACCGATTTGGAATAGCGAAAACCCTAGAATCCAAACCTCTGATACCAAATGTTGTGAACCCAACTCCAAAAATAGAAGAAAAAAGATATCAACACCTTAGAAATAAGCCACTTCGAGGGGGGCAACCTCCAATACATTACATGAATGAACAATTCTTGGATGATACAAATTACAAAACCTCCTTTCTATACATAGGAGTCCATGGGGCTACAATGTAATACTAGTGGGACCACAATGTAATCCTAGCCAACTTAACAATAATAATTTAAGGGCACAATAATAACAATATGGGGGTTACAAGGGTACAATAATAACAATAAGGGGGTTACACTAACAACAATAAGAGACTATACTAGTAATATAGGGACCTAACAAATAAGCTCTAGGTAAGTTGTTGGGAAAAATAGGGAGGGAGGGAGGGAGGGAGGGAGGGTATACACTGAATTCTATATGTTACTGTTCTTAAAACAACCTGTGTATGTATGCAACTTCAGAGAAGCAAAAAACAACATATATCTAGTTAACTGATTCTTCATAAGTTCCATCACATCTTTATCTTTAACTAGTACATTCTTAATTTCATCAGACATCTTGTATGCAGTAAAGAGCAGAATAAATTATCACACATAAGCAACACAACAACACAGGAGAACACTGAGATTTTTAGGTGGAAACCCAATGTGGGAGAAAACCATCGTTGTTGTTGTCTCTGTCTTCTTGTTATTATTATAAAGAAAATACTCTTACAATCTTGTACTGGTACAAACTCTTACCAATACTCAAACACCCAACTGCAGGAGGCTACAACCTCCACTTTTTCTCCAACTCCTACTGGAAAGAAGCTACAACCCCATTATCTCGTTTATCAGCTACTACTGGAAATAAGCTTCTACCCCCTTATGGAAGACTACAACACTCAGCTCCTTGTGGACCACATTTCAGAATATTTCAGACTGAATCCACTTTTAGATCTGAGCCTTCTCCTTGCTCCTTGGTGCACACATTTTTCAGATCATATCACACATGAATAACTTATCACTTGCACACCTAACACCTTGATCTCCATCTCTTTATATAGTTTTAGCCAATACCTTAGGTAAATCCCTTCGTAATGTCGATAGTATTTTTTGACGAGATCAAATAACCGTTGTCACTCTGATTACTATGGGCCAATACCATGGTAATGACCCTTGTTATCTAGATTACCATGATTCAGATTCTGTACATGAATTTTCTTCACAGAACCACGTATGTACGCAACTTATAGGATCCACATATTATTTCTCAAACTTCACCTTTACCATCCACCTGTCTCTAAACTATCATATCTCTGTTTATAGCATCTGTACCAAACTGCATGAGCTAATGTTATCACAATGATGACATCAAGTACATCTTCATCAATCTGATTGCCATTAAAGACAACACGTTAGTGATAATGTCAACTTAATTTTTCTCTTTCACTTCACTTGATGCGCCAAGGGGCTCAGCTCGACAAATATCTACACAATATTTATTTCTTCTGATTTCTAACTTCTTTTAAACACCCATTGGCAAGAACTCTTTAGCTATATGAACTCTTTAGCTATATAAGATAACAACTCGTTATGGAGAAGTAAATTTTAGGCTTCTAATTTTGTTAGCTAACACAATTGTTGAAACAGAGTATATTGCACTCTACTCTTTACTTTACTGGACAAACGGGTGTTTAACTGGTCTTCTTTTATGTTTGAAGGTCCGATTATGTTAAAGATTCAATATTTTTACCACCATTAATATACACTCTGATGGGAAGCTACAGGGATAATGCCCTTGTGCAGGTAGCTGTTGTTTCCATTTTGTTGGGCACTTAAGTCAGGGATGAAATGGACGATATCGAGTGGTGATTGGCACCGGCTTATCACTACGTCAACGTTTTTTCCTGGTGTTTTTCAAGCAGTGTTGGGGATCTGCTGGTAGCTTCAAACACTCATTGGATATGAAATACATGTATACTATATGGGCAAATTAGTTCAGTTTTTACTACTTAAACCATCATTTATTGCTAATTTTTTTGGGCAGCCTTCGTTTCTTGTGTGGTTTTCTATCACACGCTTCAATTGTTGGCTTAATGTTGGCTTAATGGGAGGTGTGGCCATTACAATTGGACAACAACAGTTGAAAGGATTTCTTGGCACACTAAACTTTGCCACTAAGACAGATATAATCTCTGTAATGAAGTCTGTATGGGGTGCAGTCCATAAGGAGTATGTAAACTTACCAGTCCTAATGGATTTTAGTTTGAAATTGTCATCATCTATATAGGTGGCAACCCATTACGGTTTGTTTCTTGGTTGCTTCATATTTTATTAAATTATATCGGAAAACGATAAGTCTCTTCTGTGATATTGTTTTGCAAGGTTGTTCAATAGAAAAATCATAAAGTTCTGTTCTTCAGCCCATTATATTTTACAACATTCAATGGTTTTGCAGTGGGATTGGCAAAACTATTTTGATCGCAGTATTCTTCCTGATTTTTCTTCTCAAAGTGAAATATATTGCATCGGGTATCTCCATTAAATGCTTAAGGAAGAAAAAATTCTTTATCACGTGTATCTTTTAAAAGGCTTATCTATCATTATATCGTTATCAAGACATTTGAGGTCATCTGGGGAAGATAGATATCTCAAAGATCACGAATTCATTCTTCAATCAATCAATAGGCTATTTGCATAGGGATCCTAACTTCTCAATGGCTCAGACACAAGTCCCTGGTCTTACTTTTCAAGTTCACTCAACGCCTTTATTGGATTCTTGGTCTAATGCCTGAAAGATATCAACCTCACTGCTATAGTTTTCTCTTTTAGTCCTTGGGGTTCTTGAAATTGCTGAGAAACTTGTGATTTAATATGACATCTGTTTTAGCCCATAGGGTTTTAGCCCATAGGGTGTAGCTCAATTGATCCAGCTCAATTGATCCCTTGTTATGAAGGCAAAAGATTCAAAGTTCAAATCCCGTGAGTTAGAACAAAAAAACATGACATCTGTTTTGAAAATTTGAAAATTTTCAAAATTGAGACTCTCGAGCAATAATAAGAAAGGATCAACCTTCTTTCCGCATCCTTCGAGCAATAAAAAAATGGATCAACCTTCTTTCCGCATCCTTCTTGTAGCATTTTCTGGGTTGGCTTCTAAATCATGATTTATCCATGCCAATTTTTTTCATTATGATTTTATTTGATCTGTGGCTCAATGGGGCAAAAGAAAAAATAAAACCATGCTTTCTTCCCTAATGTCTTCCCCATTGTTGAAACAAGTGGAGGATGTGCCCTGCAAGAATTCAAATTCAAATTCATCTAATAAAGTAACAAGACAAGACTCGTATTTGTTACGAGTCGAAATGGTTGGCCCTATAGATGCACAATCTGATCCTGATCAATACAGGGATAGTCATGATCACTAAGATTCTGATGTTGCCAGCTGGCCCTCATCCCCCAAAACGTGGGTGATTTCCTTCCAGTTTACAGGGTTGTTGCTCCTTGTTCGGAGCTGGTAAATGTTAAAGCTGCAATAAAGGAGACATTATTGCTTAATAACCCTGTCCACCAATTCAAAGATCAACCCAGATCAGAAAATGTCAATTAATTAGCCATAGAGGGATTGTTCCCCATACTTGAATGGTCAAGGACATACACGTTAAGTTGGTTCAAAGGGGATTTGATTGCAGGTTTAACAATTGCAAGCCTCTGCATTCGTCGGGTTGTTCTCTATTCTAAGTTTCAGTTTTTATTTGTTATATACTTGTTTGGGTTAATAACTAAAAATGCAATATAATGCCATTACATTAAGACAAATAAAACTTTGTGGTGTAGCTTTGAATCTAGTCTTTGCATTATTGCCAGTTTACCAGTTTGAATCAAGAGTGAGAGTCTACTTCTAAATATTTGAAATGCATGTTCAACATTGCATATTATTCAATAACCATGGTCTTGAATGGTTGTGTTTTCTCATAGGATATTCCTATGCAAATTAGCTAACCTAGATTCTCAATATGCCCTAGATGTAAGTTATTTTCTTTCACTTCACATGCTGTGGTGATTGGCACAACTGTACAAACATCTACACGGTATTTATCTGTTCTGATTTCTAGCCTCTTTTAGAGGCCCATTGGCAATAAATATTTAGTTATATAAGATAAGATCATAACTTGCCATTATGGAGAAGTAAATTTTAGGCTTTCAAAATTGTTAGCTAACACAAGTGTTGAAACAGAATACATCTCACTGTACTCGTTTCTCCACTGGACAGATGGGCCTTTAACTGGTCTTCCTATATGTTTGGCGGTAAGTGTTAAATATTCATGCTTTTTACCACCCTTGCTATATGTTGTGACGGAGAGAGTTCCAGGGATAATGCCATTGGGCCGGTAGCTGTTGTTTCCATATTGTTGGGCACTTTGGTCAGGAATGAAATAGACGATATTGAGTCTGCTGATTAGCGCCGGCTTATCATCACATTGACAATTTCTGCTGGTATTTTTCAAACAGTGCTTGTAATCTGCAGATAGTTTCGAACACTCGTTCACATGTATATGCAAAGTAGTTCAATACTGTTTAAACTATAATTTATTCCTATTTCATTTCGGCAGGCTTGGTTCCTGATTGATTTTCTATCACATGCTTCAATTGTTGGCTTCATGGGAGGTGCGGCCATTACAATTGGACAACAGCAGTTGAAAGGATTGCTTAGCATATTAAACTTTATCACTAGGACAGATGTAATTTCTGTCATGAAGTCCATAACGGAGTACGTAAATTTCCAAGTCGTCGTGGACTTATTGTGAAATTGTCATCTATAGCGCACAAGTCATTACATTTGGTTTCTTGGTTGCTTCATATTTTATTAAGTTGCAGCTGAAAACGATTAGTCTCTTCTGTGATACTGTTTTGCTAGGTTGTTACAATAGGAAAATCATGAAGTTCCATTCTTCAACCCATTATAGTTTACAACATTTTATGGTTTTGCAGCGGAATTGACAAAACTATTTTGATCAAAGTATTCTTTCTGATTTTTCTTCTTGCAGCGAAACATATTGTAAGTCTGGTATCTCCATAAAAATGCCCAAGGAAGAAAATTTGCTTTACCAAGTGTAGTCTTTTTATTTTTTTCAGAAGAGAAAAAATACTGCATTTGTATTAATTTTTAACAAAACCGTACATGTTTTCAGGGATATATCCTCCAATATTACTCATAAGCCAGAATATAAAAAATAATGGCAGAAACCCAACATATATAAGCCAGAATATCAAAAATAGTGGCAGAAACCCAACATAGAAATGACAAGAAAAGGAAATGTAACCAGCTTATACAACCATTTCCTTTTCACCAATCATAAAAAACCTGAAAAAACAGTGGCAATAAAAAGCAGTGGGAGCAATGTGGCATTCGAGCCTGCCCGTCCAAGTATATACAATTGCGCCTACAGTAAACTTGGAGATCATGTAGGGAAGGTAGATATCTTAGAGATCATGAATTCATTTGTCAATCAGCAGGATATTTGCATAGGGATCGTAAATTCTAGATGGCTTGTCTTGTCTTAATTTTCAAGTTCATGCAACGCTTTTATTGGATTTCTGGTCTAGATGCCTGGAAGATATCAGCCTCACCGTTCTAGTTTCCTCTTCTTAGTTCTTGGGGTTCTTGAATTTGCTAAGAAACTTATGCTTGAATATGAGATATCCGTTTTGAAAATTTTTAAAATTGAAATTCTCTGGAACCGTAAAAATTGAGATAAACCTTCTGACTGCATCCTTCCCGCATTTAATGGGTTGGTTTCTAATCTTTAAAGTTTGTTTGTCAATCTTATCAATAAGATGGGTTACTACGCAAGTTTTTGAAAATGTTTTTATTGCAACTGTCTTCCACAAATTCAACAAATTTCTTGAGTGAGATATGCTCATCTCTTATATTATATGATATTATACCAGTAAAGTGTGTTTTTTTAATGACTTGTATGATAAAGTGAGATGTTTGAATTGATAAATAAAAAACTCATTGGTCAGCTTTATGAAAGAGAGTTTGAACTAGGAGAGTGGTTCTGTAGAACACTCTACATTCTTAATACACTTCAAACATTATACAGCATACAAGGTTTTAGGGAAGTTAGAACCATACCATAAGAAATAGAAACTAATTCTTATTCTAAGGTCTTGTGAACCAACTCACACTAATATAGAATTCTCCATTATCTTCAACACTCCCCCTTAATGGAAAATGGATTCACAAATATGCCTAACATCTCCCTAAACATTTCAAACTTAATTTTGCCAAGAGGCTTGGTGAAAATGTTAGCAACATTATCACATGTTTTACAATATACAAGATGGATTTCTTTTGATTGAAGTTTCTCCCTGACAAAGTGGAATTGTGTATCAATGTGTTTAGTGTTCTTGTGAAACACCAGATTATTTTCAAGTTTGATTGAGCTCTAGTTGTCGCATTTGATAGCTGTTGCATCTTTGTGTTCTTCCCCGACATCTTGGAGAAGTCTCCGCTGTTGAGAATTTGGAAATATATAGGTTAATACAAATTTTCTTCTTGATAATTACTTGTGAACATACTTGAGGTACTTATGTCTTCTCTTCTTTTAGTTAAGTTAATCTTTCATCAAGTCAATTATCAAAACACAAGACACAAAGGTTAGGCGCCTAGAGCCAGGGAAAAACCTCTCCCTCTTGGAGAGGAAAACCCGCAAAGAATTCTTCTTATTCATCTTCAAATGACAAGTACCATGACCCAGACTTAGACCCTGGACCTAGATTTGCTTTTAGAACTTCGCTCTTCAACTTGTGATGACTGTCTTAACTTCAACACATTCTTTCTTCAGATTAACAACCCTTAACAACTATATATCAACAACTGTATCCTTCCTGCACTAATCCGAAATCTTGTGGCATCAATCCGCAGTTCAGTACACTTGTTATCCTTAATTCTCTTCTTGCATTCCACAATAATCTTCTTCCTGCACCATTGTCTTAAATCCACACTTTGTGTTGTCCCTTATCCGTACTATATCCTTCTCTTATAAACTTAGAAATATCCGCAATGTAATCTTCAAAAATATCTGCACTGTAATCTCTCTGAGTTATCCACAAACGTTTCACTGTAAAATCACAGAGACAACCACAGTTGATCATGAGCTAATGAGCTGCAGTTGACAGGGTTCTATATAGTGTTCTGTCTGGCTTTTAGGCCAACCTGTAGGCCGACTTTCCCAATGAATATAGGCCGACATGAAGCACTGTAATTTCAGTGTTAATGTGGCATCCTTTACTGTAACTATATCTTGTCTTTCATCGTTGATTGAGGGCTGTTGTGAGCTAGTCTTCCAGCCTAGTTAGGTGTCCTTCAAGGTCTTGGGGCATATATTTGCTAGATGAACATGACACTTAATCACAGTTTATACCTAGAGAACATCAAGAAGAAGTCCTTCTACCTACTAAATCATGCTCATGAAACCCATGAAGCGCATACAACAAAAATATATATTAATTTGACTTCTTCTTTTACATAATTACATAACTACATAGTCAACATGAAGACCGACCTAGTTACACTTTTCAACATCCGCAACCAAACTACCTCACATGTTGCTGCACACATAGCTTGATACTCTGCTTCCGCTGAAGACAAGAAAACTGTGTTTTGTTTCTTACTGCTCCTTGTAATCACCCCGGATCCAATGCTAAATGCATAACCTATTATGGATCTTCGGTCATCTACATTTCCAGCCTAGTCGGAATCTGTAAATCCTGTCAATCTAACATCAGAAGAATTAATATAAATAATACCATAATCTACAATTCCTTGTAGATACCTTAAAACACCTTTTGCTGCATTCCAATGACTCTCAAGTGGTTTGGACATGTATTGATTTAGCACACTGACTGCATAAGCCAAATTTGGTCTAGTAGTGGTTAGGTAGACTAAACTCCCAACCAACTATCTATAAAGTGTCGCATATGCTTCTTTAGAGCCATCCTCACTCTGAAGTTTAATGTTATGCTATAGTGGTACTGTTGCAGCCTTGCACTGATCCATCTTGAATCTTTCCAGTAGACCCTGACATACTTACCCTGGGACATAAAAGTTTGTCCTGAATCTCTCCAGATCTCAAGACTCAAACAAGATCTTAGTTCACTAAGGTCTTTCATTTCGAACACTTGTGACATTTGCTGCTTGATTTCTTTGATTAGATCAACAACATCACCTGTAATAATTAGATCATCTACATACAAAGAAATCAACTCTATGTGCCCATTTTCATCTTTCACAGTATACAGATTAGGGTCGTTTTTATTTCTGTTGTAACTGTGTTGCAGAAAAAATGAATCAATCTTTTCATACCATGACCCGGGTGCTTGTTTCAGCCCATACAAAGCTTTCTTTAATCTGCAAACTAAATGTCCTTTCCCTTTCTAGACAAACCCCTCAGGTTTCTCTAAGTGAACCTCCTCATTTAATTCCCCATTTAAAAATGCAAATTTTACATCTAGTTGGTGAATCATCCAATGTTTTGTAATTGCTAAAGCAATCATCATTCTGATAGTATTTAGTAAGCTACGAGGGCGAAGGTTTCTTCATAGTCAATGCCTTCTTTTTGTGAATACCCCTTTGCTACAAATATAGATTTTAATTTATCTATGGTTCTATCTGCATTAATCTTGGGTTTATACAACCATTTACAACCTATGGTTTGTTTCCCTTCGGGAAGTTCAACCAACTCCCAAGTGTTATTTTTGAGAATAGATTCATATTCCTATTCCATAGCTGTTTGCCATTCACTAAATTGATTTGCTTCTCTATAACTAGAAGTTTCAACAACATTCATCATACTAGTTATAAAGACATTCTCCCTATATCTAGCAGGTAATTGAATCTGCCTACCTGATCTTCTGAGTGTTGGTGTAGCTTCCAACCCATTCTGAATTTCCTTTGACGGACTTAGCTTGATTGTTGTATCTGAATTCTCTGCTTTCGTCTTTTTTTGCTGATCAAGGTTGTTACCTGTTTCTTCACTTCCTTCCACCAAGAACGAAATATCCCATTCCTCATTGCGCTTATCAGAGTCATCATGAACCTGCTCATGGAACATGACATCTCTACTAACAAAAATCTTGTGAGTAGAGGGATCAAATAATCTATAAGCTTTAAATTGTGAACAATACCCTACAAAGGTACAAAAATCTTGTGAGTAGAGGGATCAAATAATCTATAAGCTTTAAATTGTGAACAATACCCTACAAAGGTACACCTGGTGGCTTTTGAATCTAGTTTTCTTCCGTCTTCCTTTGGAATGTGGGCAAATGCTTTAGAGCCAAATACTCTTAAATTTTTTACTGCAGGCTTGAATCCATATAATGCTTCAAAAGGAGTTTTAAACTTGAGACTTCTTGTAGGACTCCTATTTTTCAAATAAACTGCAATATTCAATGCTTCAGCCCAAAAACCATTCGAAAGATCCTTACCTTTCAACATGCTCCTAGCACACTCCACCAATGTTCTGTTCTTTCTTTTTGCTACTCCGTTTTGCTGAGGAGTATGGGGTACTGTGTATTGCTATAATATTCCATGGTCTTTACAACTCTTGGTAACTTCCTCCTTTCTGTATTCTTCCCCTTGATCGGAGCAGAGAATCTTTATGTGCTTCTCTGTTTTCTTTTCAATCATATATCTGAATTGCTTAAAGTATTCAAATGTGTGGCTTTTCTTACTCATGAAATATACCCAAAAAAACTTTGTGTAGTCATCAACAAACAATATAAAATTCAGTGCACCTCCTAATGACTTTGTTTGCATGGGTCCACAAAGGTCAGTGTGCACTATTTCAAGTATGTCTCTCTTTTTCCTTTCTACTCGAACATGGAATTATTCTCTATGCATCTTTCCTAATGCACAAGCATCACAATCATTATGCACTTGTTTTAATGTAGGAAGATCTCTTACCATTTCCTTTTTCTGAAGTAACAACAAATCATTGTAGTTGATATGACCAAGTCTCTAGTCCTATAGCTCTTCTGTTGTCAAACTCGATGTTGTCAAAGCTCGATCTAGTGCTGTTCTCAAATCCAATTTGTGTAGACCTCTTGTTCGAATTCCTGAAGCAATAATCTTCATGCCATCCAACATATCTTTAATATAACAGTTAGATTTAAAAATTTCTACCTTGAGATCCTAATCTGTAATCATGGATACAGAAATCAGATTCTTTGTCACTCCAGGTACATACATTACATTATGAATATATCTGACATTACCATTAGGTAAAGTAATAAAAAATTTCCCGCACCCTTTGATCTGATGACTTCTATCATCACCAAGATAGATTGTTGCTCCGTTGTTGATTTCTTTAAAATCTTCGAACCATGGTCTATTCCCCGTCATATGTGTGGATGCTCCTGAATCTACATACTAGATGTCTGCGTCGACATTCTCATCAAATTCTGCCATGAACAATCTGAAGTCCTGAACATGGTCATCATTTGCGAAATGACCTGCATGTCTTTTATGCTTGTGTTCTTCATGAAATTTCTTCTTCTTGCACTCCTTAGCCATATGACTGAGTTTTCCGCAATAAAAACATTTAATTACAGAGTCGTTTTTATTCAGATACATACCTTGAATTTGATTCGGTCTTTTCTATGGATTTCCTCCGTTTTGCTATGATGGATTTCCTTTTTCTTTGCCATTAGCGCAAGATCTACACTCTGGGGTTTCATAGTCAATCATCTTTCTTCCTCTTGCATTAATATTCTTGTCAGTTCTTCAAACTTTGAGATTTTCTCCTCGCACTTATCCCAGTGATAAACATTTAGTAATCATCAATCATACCATTCATGGTAATCGTGACCAAATCTGCATCTGGAACTATCTCACTGATATCTGCCAATTTGTTCTTCAGATCTTTAATCCACGATATGAAAGAAGCAACTGTTTCATTCTCCTCCATCTTTATGGATATAATCATGCTCTTCAAGGACAAAAGACGATTTGTATTCCGGATCTCATACAAATCCTTCAATACTGTCCAGATTTCGCTTGTTGATTTTCATTCTCTGATATGCAGTATGATGCAGTCTTTCACTGACATCTTCAACAACGTCTTTGCTCTGCCTTCTCTCTTCTCTCAATCTGGAATCGATGTTGCCCCCGCTGTTGGCTTCGGTTCATCCCCATTTGCAATCGTCCAAGCACTCTACGTTTTTAGCACAGTCTGCATCTTGAATTTCGAATTTGAGTAATTGAAGCCATCAATTTTGTTACTCTCATTCAAGTATGCTTTGATTATTTTATTATTCATCTTGAAAATTCAAATAAAATACTTGACAGGAAAAAAAAATGATAGATCTACCCCAGATATTTACAGAAAGCAATGTTATGATACAAATCTACCTGATTTGCGATCAATCCAACAGGTTGTTTTTCACGCTGTGACAGGCTTTCGAATCATCTGCATCAGCAAGATTTGCTTCAGATCTCCTCCTTCATCGATGAATTTTCACCGGATCCCTTCATCGGTGACCTTTCACCAGATTTCCTCCTTCATCAGTGGTGTCCACTGGCTTAGATCTATCTTAGATCTCTTCGACGCTTAAAAAATTACCTTTCTTCTTAAGTGGATCAACAATCATCCCTTTTTTAAAAAACTTTTCAAAAGACACTTTTTAAGAACCTCATTACAAAACTCCACTCACAAAAGGAACCATTAAAAAAAATTCCCTTTAAAAGATTAATTCATGTGCTCTTTTCAAAAAGTGCATATATGAAGAAATTCCTTTAAAAAATGTTTCACGTAAGGGGAAGAGCCCTCTTAATTTAAGTAACTCGTATAAAATTTTCAAATGAAAAATTCTCAACCCATAAAAATTTAATATGAGTTGACTAACGCAACTAATGTGACATACGACAGCGTGCTAATGCTTTGTTGAAGCCACTCTCCTGCATTAGTGTCTTAACGCACCAAAAAATTAGATCTGTTCGTGTGCATGCAAAATCCAGCAAGTGTTTGATGATTAACGTGGTTCTCTATAATGGGGACCCGCGTTATAATGCTTTGTATCTCACTACGAGATGCGTTATAGCAGAAATAAGCAGAGATTTTTTTTTTCCACTCAGTCATCAGGGGCTTCTCCTCTGCCACCAAGATACTCTCAGGAATCACAGCGCCTCAGCTATGAATCGTCCCTAGAGCTTTGATACCATGATAAAATGAGATGTTTGAATTGATAAATAAAAAACTCACTGGTTAGCTCTACGAAAGAGAGTTTGAACCAGGAGAGATGGCTCTGCAGAAAGCTTTAGATTCTCAATACACGTCAAGCATTATATATCATACAAGGTTTTAGGGAAGTTAGAACCATACCCTAAGAAATATAAACTAATTCCTATCCTAAGGTCTCGTGAACCAACTCACACTAATATAGGATTCTCCATTATCTTCAACATTGTAAATACAATACGACCCATCTTAACTCTTAACTCCCAATTTATAGAGAGATATCAAATCGCTAAGTGTAAAACTTGAGGAAATGTTTGCATCTCCAAAGATTTGATCATTCTCTGCGTTTGATAAATATGGAGTTAAGATGGATCTACACTGGTTTCAATCGTGTGTGGCCAAGGAAAATCTATCAAACATATGATTAATTTTATCAATAATATGTAAATACATCTAATATTAATTAATATAATCATTTTAAATATGTTAATATGTTTGAGATTTATCTGGTTATTTTAATTTTAAATTTGCTTAGTTACCTCAGTTTGTTGAGATGATAAATATTGTTAATAACTTTAACGATGAAAAATGATGAAATCAAATTTCTGAATGCAAAGTGACAATGCAATAGTGTTGAATGATAGAAAATGTGAATAATAAGAATGTAGTCGATTTTAATTTTAAATTTACTTAGTTACCTCAGTTTGTTGAGATGACAAACATTGTTAATAACTTTAACGATGAAAAATGATGAAATAAACTTTTTGAATGAAAAATGACAAAGTAATAGTGTTGAATGATAGAAAATGTGAATAATAAGAATGTAGTCGATTACAAATAGTTTTGATTGTGATCAATCTCAAATTGTTTCCTTATACTATTCTTATTGTTGCCCTTGTTAGTTTTGTCATCTTTTCATATCGATTATATGAAAATGACAATTGAAATTGTAATCCATTTAAATCTTTAGTTCGAGTTGTTGTAGTAAACATCATACCTTGTCTCTCTTGCTCTCCAATATTAATAGGTTGAATTATTATAACGCAAAAATCAATGTACATTGTCAATAATTTTTTATACTTAGACTGAAATCAATGCATCAATGCACACTGTTATTCTAATCACTTTAAAATTAATTTACCATCATACATCCAATTACATTAAATAAAAATTCAACATCTACACTAAAACCAATGCATCTAATGCAAACAATCAAATAAGATTATAAAAAAACAACTATATTGAATCAATGCATCTAATGCAAGTAATCAAATATGATTAAAAGTCAACATCTACACTCAAATCAATGCATTTAGTGCAAGTAAGAAAATAGGATTAGAAACCAACATCTACATTGAAATCATTACATCTAGTGCAAACAATCAAATAGGATTAGAAATCACCATCTACACTGAAATCAATGCATTTAGTGCAAGAAATCAAATAGGATTAGAAATCATCTACATTGAAATCAATACATCTAGTGCAATCAAACAAATATTATTAGAAATCAACATCTACATTGAAATTAATGCATCTAGTGCAAGAAATCAAATAGGATTAGAAATTGCCATCTACTCTAAAATACAAGCATTTAGTGCAAGCAATCAAATAGGATTAGAAATCATCTACATTGAAATCAATGCATCTAGTGCAAGTAATCAAATATCATTAGAATCAACATCTACACTAAAATCAATGCATCTAGTGCAAGCAATCAAATAGGATTAGAAATCACTATCTACACTGAAATTAATGCTTCTAGTACAAGAAATCTTCTTCCATCTCTCCCCCTCCATATATATCTTTTTCTCCCTCCATATCTCCTTCTTTGCCTCTCTATTTCAACCCCCCAAACACACACACTCTGTCACTCCATATCTATCAATCTCTCTCTCTCCCTCCCTCTCTCCATCTCTCTCCTCTTCCCTCTCTTCACTTCCATCTATATTTCTATCTCCCTCTCTTTCTCCAATATATATATCAATCACTCCTTCCTCTCTCTCTCTTTCTCTCTCTTGCTTCTTTATCTCTTCCCTCTTGTTGTCCTCTCTCCCTCTCTCTCCATATTCCTTATCACCCCCTCTCTCTCTCCACCTTTCTCTCTCTATATATTTCTTCTTACTTACCTCTCTCTCCCCCTCCAACTCCACCTCTCTTTCCCTACCTCTCTCCACTCTCTCACATCCTCTCTCTCCTTCCTCTCTCTCTCTCTCTCTCCACCCTTCAACTCTGTTACTATAGCATCTCTCTCTCCCTCTCTCTCCCTCTCTCCCCCCTTATCTCCATCTCTCCTCCTTTGTCTCTTTATCTCACCCAAAAACACACACACCCTCTCTCCATCTCTCCCTTGCCACTCCCTCTCTCTCTCCACTTCTCACTCTCTATGTCTTTTTTCTTCCCTCCCTCTCTCCCCCTACAACTTCCTCTCTCCTCCTATCTCTCTCCCTCTCTACTCCTTTCTCTCAAGTCCTCTCTCTCGTTCTTCCTCTCTCTCCCTTTCTCTCCTACCTCCCTCTCTCATCCCCCATCACTCTCTCTCTCTCTCTCTCCCCTCCAATCCCGTCTCTTCCCCCATCACTCTCTTCCTCTCTCTACCTCTCCTACCTCCCTCTCTCTTCCATCCAATCCTCTCTTTCTCTCTCCTTCTCTCTTTGCCCTCCATTCCTCTCTCTTCCCCCATCTCTCTCTCTCTCTCTCTCTCTCTCTCTCTCTCTCTCTCTCTCCAAATATGTTACTATATCCCTCCCTTCCTCCTTCTCTCTTCTTCTCCCCCCTTCTCTCCATCTATCCTTCTTTGTCTCTTTATCTCACCGCTAAACATACAATCTCTCTCCATCTCTCCCTTGTCACTCCCTCTCTCTCTCCACTTCTCACTCTTTATGTCTATCTTCTTCCCTCCCTCTCTCTCCCTCCAACTCCATTTCTCTATCTCTCCCTCTCTCCTCCTCTCTTCCTTTCTTTCCTACCTCCCTCTCTCTTCCCCATCTCTCTCTTTCTCTCTCTCCCCTCCAATCCTCTCTCTTTCCAGGGAAAATTTTAAGGATGGAAACTTATCTTAAAGATTAAAAACCTTGGCGAATCTTACTAATCCATAATATGCAAACTATAAAATGATTAGTGATATTTTAGTAAAAATATTGAAATTTCTAGTGATTTTATATAGTCTTTATAGAATTTTGGCGATTTTTAAGGTAAAATATTTTTTTCTTATAAAATTTGGGCTAATCACTTTTAGGAAAAAATGGGAATTGTCGAATCTTTTTTTTGGAAAAAACATGGAAAATTAGTCCATCTATGAATATTAGGCCCTAAAATTTTCCCTGTCCCTCTCTCTCCCCTTCTCCCTCCCTCTCTCATTTTCTCTCTCCCACCTCCATTTGTATGTCTCCCTCTCCCTCTCCCTCTCTTACCCTTCTCTACTTCTCTCTCTCTTCATTCCTCCTCTCCCTTATCCTTCAGTTTATCTCCACCTCTATTACTGTATGTCTTTGTTCTCCCCTCCCATATATATCTAGAGTTAATATTTATAATGATATATTAATATATATTATAATACAACAAATTTAATTTTAATCCAAAGTTATTAAATTTAATAATATTAATATGAATATTAGATTTAATAATAATAATAATATTAATCTTTTAATATTAACATTAGGGTTAATAATGTTTTTTTACATGGTATTAATAATAATTTGGTCCATGGTATTTGCCCATAGGCTTCACTTAAATAAAACCTCTTTTTTTTTTAAGTGTTCGTAAATATAAAGAGGTTTATGGAGTAAAATATAAAAAGATGTTTTGTTTATTTACTATACATTTTTTTATTTACCATGTATTTGTTAGATGTTGATTTCTAATCCTATTTGATATATTTTTATTTATTTACCATGCCTCATTATACCTCTTTTATATTTATTTATTTACCACACCTCTTTTATACATATGGTATTTGGTCCATGGTATTAATAATAATTTATTCCATGGTATTTGGCCCATAGGCTTCACCTAAATAAAACTTCTTTTTTGAGTTTTTGTAAATATAAAGAGATTTCTGGAGTAAATATAAAAATATGTTTTATTTATTTACCATACCTCTAGTTTATTTATATTTATATTTATTTATTCTACCTCTTTTTTTAGTGTTCCTAAACCACTTCATATTTTAAATTTATATTGTGTTTATATGTAATAATAATTAGATTGATTTTTAAATAGGACTGGCATTAGATTAAAAATGTTAAATGTTTATTATGTGTTTACCTGAGATCTACCTCCATATGAAATCTATCACCTCGATATGAGATCTATTCCCATACTAGGTTGTAGAGCGCCTCTGGGCGCAATGATTGTTTGCTAATGTTATTTTTGTTTTCAGTCACAACAAAAAGTCATTAAAGCTTCTTGGCTATGCGAGTTTAGATTATTCTTGCATGCTAATATTAATTTTGTTTTCAATCACAACAAAAATTCATTCTGTTAAAATTTACCATTGAGGCCACTTCAAGAAAAATCTCACTACTACACATAGGGGGTTTTAAAACAATATTTGAGACAATTTTTGGGTATATTTTCTTAACTTGAGACCAATAAAAAATACTTGTGTATTGTCTTAAAAAATTCTCTATAAAGACAATATATAAGGAAAGCATTATTGTCTCTTAAGAGACAATTTCATTTTTGTCTCTTCAAAGACAATAGTTGGGATTAAAGACATATTGTCTTTATAGAGGCAATGTCTTTAATCCTAGTGATTGTCTCTCTAGAGACAATAAAAAAATATATTTTAAGGCAATACAATATCATTTTTGTCCCTTTAGAGGCAATATAAAACAATGAATCAAGAAGAATATCTCACCATTGAAATAAATCAATATAACAAGTATTTAAAGAAAAATAAAATACAATATCGTTGATTAATTCATGTTAGGGCACATTGGTTTCTGATGAAAGACTGGGTTACCTCGACTTCCAATAACCCAATATTTACTCAATACACAACCTTGTATTCACCCAATTATGTAATTTCAAGAACTATTAAAGATATGCAATCAAAATAAGAATTTGGATTCGTCTTTGACAACTTCCGTAAGAGATATTTCTTCATCTAATCATCTTTTTCCCTCCTCATCCCACTCACATACTATTCAACTCATCCAAAAGGTGTAATGGGCACGCCAACGGGCTTCTAAAGACCAAACACAACCTAAAAATTTCCACTGTAGGGGCTGTGAAATGATTTCGAAGTGCTGTTATAAAATCCTTTGGGTGCTACAAAAAAATTTCGTAGCACTCCAAAAACTTTTTTTTTGGAACCTTTGGAAGGTGAAACAACTCTGACCTTTCTAGAGATGATTACTCATACCTAGAATTTCTTCTTAACATTACACACGAATTCATACACCCTTCTTCATGGGGATTTACAACTCTAACTCGAATTTACCAAGTAGGAACAAATCTGAAAGGTTTGGACAACATTCAACAAAACTGGGTGCTCTAGTTATTTCCATATGCAAATACTCTCCAACTTTAATGACTCAATAGTGATAGCATAAACTACAAGATACAATATTTTTTGCTCCATGCTCAAGCGTACTATTTCTAACCTCAGGGGAATAAAAAAGATCATATCGCATTCAAGTCAAATGAGCGTGATTGCATCCGAACAATGATGCTCTGTTTTACTCTAACAACATTCAAATCACACACAGTCTCATACCAAAACAAAATGAATACTCCATCACGGGGCATTGTAACCATTTCAACAAGAACACAAAATATATGAACGAAACACAACGATGTACGACTTCAATATTCATATTATTTAACACAAATCGAATTTACAAGTGAAAAATTCTAAGGACAACAACACACAAGAATGAAATGTGATTACAACAGTTTACATACAAAAATCGATTTGCCCCAAAGACCAACAAATGCATTAACCACATACAGACAGAGGAATACACAAACATAGACACATCTAAATGAACTACTCATTAATCAAATTCAACTATATATTAAACTAGCCAAATATACAATGAGGGCATGTGCAACCAAAGAATCTTGACCTCTGCCTCTTCTCTTTGCACTGGAGCTTCTCCTCTCTTTTTCCTTCTCTCTACCTCTCTGCACACCCTTCTTCTCAAACACTTTTTCTCTTTAGAAAGGAAGCTACCATGGGACAACCAAGAGTCACAAGAGATGATTCGTTTCCCCTTCTCACAAAATAAGGGAAACTGAAACTATATTTACATTAGGAAACTTTTCCTCTAACTTATTCTAAAAACAAACTCACATCATAATGTAGATATCTACAATTTCTTACAAAACATTTAAAATATCTCCTAACATCACCATGTGACCATCCCATCACAATGGAAAGCTTCGGTATAGTCTTCATCGAACTTTGTGCTCCATCTAGGCACCTGCATTAGACTCTCAAGGTACAAAAATCTCATGACCACCTAGTCATATGCATCTGGTCTTCTTGTACAATTTCAGCTGCTGTGCTACAACACACCTTTATAGTAACAAGTATCCACCTTGCTACATGATACCTCACCAAACTTTCTCTTGAGATTGGGCTTTTGGCATCTTACTGGTTCTCTTCTTTAGTACCCTTCAAGCACTCCTTGCTCTAGGCTACTGCAAATCTCCTCACCTTCCTCTACTGTCACCTTCATAGTGAAACCTAAAAATCTTACCATATCTTTAATAAACTTGTACTTGCTCAAAAAATTCCTTAGAATCATAGGTTGTCTCTTCATACAACCAACTATACCTTCCTACTTTACTTTTCTCAATTCCATCTTCTAATTCAGTCCTTGGATAAAATTTGTTGTCTCTAGGCTGCTCATAAAATCTTCATCCGCTTTATCACATTTGTTCATCACCCTTAGGGTGTTCTTCCATGGATGTAACTTAACTTCCTTGAGATTTTCCTTTAGCTAATCATTTGTCTCTGTCTCAGCTTCACCTCGAACAAATTCCATTTTACTCTCTTCTAGAGACTTCATCTATAACCCTGGTCTTCCTCATATTTCCGTAGCAACCCTCTCATCATCTCTAGTTGTAAAATGATTTTATCGACTTCTCTATCAATTTTGTCCTGAATTTATATACTATGGATTCCCTTTGAACATTTACTATGACTCTCAATAGTAAAAAATATCCTTATTCTATGAGCTCCTCCTTGCTCACTATGAGCTGCACCCAAGCCACTGCAACATGCTGACTCCATCAACCTATTTGTAAAGACCATACTAAGTTCCTCCATTTTTAGGTCCCTATAATACTAGTGCAGTCCCTTATTGTTATTGTTATGCCCATGTAGTCCCAATACTGTCAATATTGTGCCCCATAGAAGCCCACTATTGTTATTGTTGTGCACTTACATTATTATTGTTATGTAGGCTCTCATTATATTGTGACCCCTTAGAATCCTATATATAGAAAGGACGTTTTGTCATTTGAATAATCCAAGAATTGTTCATTTATGTGATTTAAAAGAGGTTTTCCCCTCCAAGAGGCTATTTTTCAATTCGTTGATCTATATTTTATGTTTTGTGAGATGGTTGCATAACATTTTGTATCTGAGCTTTCGATTCTAGGGTTTCGCTTCTTCAAACATGTCATCTTGGAATTTTTGCTATAAATTTTTTTCTACAAGGCTTTAGAAGATTAAATTTTTACGTGGAGCCGAAATCTTGGTGAACTTCTTTTAAAATTTCAGACCTTGGTTCGCTATATTTTCTGAGATATTATCCGGGGAAGTTAGGGTTTTTACAGTCTCCAAAATTCAGTCTCAGACATGTGACCTAGGGAAAATCTTCATAAATTTCGTTTCAGGCATTAGATTTAAATTTTGTAAAAAGTGGCTGAAAGTGCACAAACTATAGGTTTTTGTGTAGAAATTTCAAGGTTGAAGGGCGAAATAATGACACGTGGCACACCGTACAAGTGCGATCTAATGAACCAATCTATAATTAGGTCATCGTGGCAGATCATGCATAACTCTTTCTTGAAGACTCCAATCTTGGTCTGACTTGTGAGGTTGGAAATAAGACTCAAAGAGCTACCACAGGACAAAATTTCAGACCTTGGAGATTCGAAATTACAGAGATACATCAGATTCAATATCAAGCTCCTACAAAGCAAGAAAAAATTGTGTATTTTTTTAAAATTTGCATAAGTTTTGTTTGAAAAAACAATTTGAAGTAATTCAAGGGGAATAATGAAGCATAAATATCATTGTTTTATTCCAAAATGAATTGAAGCAAGAAAATAGAAACAACTAGTAAGAAACCAAAAATATCTACTATGACGCATGAAGAACAGGAAGAAATGCAACATGATATATCAAAGTTACGAGACCAAGTGCAACAAATTTCGCTCTTGCAAAGAGTAACAAAAAATGAAATGGAAACTAAGATGGATGGTTTGAAGAATGGTTTAAAATGAGACATGAAAGCTAAGATGGATGGTATAGAAGAAAAAATGAAAGGAAATATGGAAGATTTGAAGAATGGTTTAAAAGAATACATGGAAGGTTTGAAGGAAGGTTTGAAAAAGTTGCTACAAGAAATGCTTCCTAATGGTGAAAAGTTATTAGATGAAACTCATGATGAGAACACAAGAAATGTTAATAATTATTTCATAGAATTTAATGTTGGATTGAAGACCCACCATATTCCAAAGATTGATATGAGGAAGTTTGATGGCAAGGATCCAGTAACATGGATGCTACAGATGGAGAAACATTTTGATCTCCATAATGTGCAACACACATAAAAGGTACACATTGAAAATTTGTATTTATAACCCAATTAGTTTGTGTTGAATTTCCATAACCTTGGGTCTAGGTTAGAGTCTTAAAATCACTGACGCTACCAAAACAAGAATCTTAACCATGAACTACTTTGCACAGTGGAAATATAAAGCAGTAAATCACACATGCACACTTATACACAATTTAAAAAAAAAATGTACAATAATGTATAATCACCAATATTCGTTATATTAAACCAAAATATGAATAATACAACAATAAATGGTATACAAGATACAATGAAAAGCTTGATGTCGTATCTCATCTTATCAGTCCTTCGCCTCCATACTTCTCACTAGTAGTGACTTAGTCCATCAAGGATACTACAGATTGAGACTCTAGGAGGGCTGCCACCTAACACTGTTGCATGTCCATATGTAGAGTGTACATGGGCTGATCCAATATGATCTCTGGGCTGGCCAATTTCCGAGCTCCAAACTGCCGGACTAGCAACAAATTTCGTCCATCAAAGTGTTGCACTTCGGCACCGAACTTCGCCCAACCTTTAACTTCTCTTCGTCATGTCAAGATAAATCGAATAGGGCTACTTTGGGTAGCCAACACACTACCCTCCAATGGACCAATGGCACCCAATCCAATCACTGCAAAATATTCACTTAAGGAGGCTCTCGATCACCCAATCAAGCCTCCAACTTGGCTCCCATAGGCTGCAAAGTCACAATCCAATTCTGGTCAACCCTTGACCCAACACTCATCCACAAAATGTTGTTTTTGTCCTCGCTTGCCACTGCTATCACTGCAACTATGGTTAGGGAACACAATGCTGCCCCTCCACCCTTACAAAGTTAGCAACTAAGCCTTCTATGGTTGCGGCCTTCCAAGGAAATACACCCCTTAAGCCACTATGCCCCTTGCTAGGTATGTCCACCTAGATGCTGCCCTTAAATCACACTATATCTGAATCCTTGTACAAACAATCCATCCTAGACCCACATCATATGTCCTCTCTCCATCCTGAAGGGTACAACCCCTGATCCTTGGATCTCCAACTGACTCTTGTCGCCCAACATCATTTGCAGCTTCAAGTCCCATTCAACTAGAGTCTCAAAAAACCCCTATGACCCTATCATATGTTTCGTCGCACCAGTGTCCATGTACCATCCATCCTCCTTGATAGTACCCTATGAGAAATGAGAAATCATGGAAAAGTCCTCCTCTTCCAATCTCCTGGAGAGATTATCCATCTCAGCTGAAGTGGCAACACCGACAACCTTCTTTCCTTTCCCCTTTTCATCATCTTTCCTCTTCTTTAGACATCTCGACGAAAAATGACCCATCTTGCCACAGTTGAAAAACTTGAATTTACTCAAGTCCTTCTTTGGCTTACCCTTCACTCGTGCTGCAAGTGCCATATTCGCATCTACCTTCCTCGATGGATCAAGATCCTCGTCTCACAACTCTTACTGAACGAAGTCGTCCCATAGTATATTCTAGTCTGGAAATTTATCCCTGGCAACAATTCCTTTGATGAAGGGCTTCCATTCCTCTATGAACCCTTTCAAGCAAATCCTTACCATAACTCCATATGAAACTTTGGCACTGACCATAGCAAGCTCATCTCGAACCTGAGACAACCTCTTCAGATATAAAGTCGTTCCTCCACCCTTTATCATCTTGGTGGACCTAAACTTGTCCTCCAATACCAATACCCGGTTCTCGTTCTTATTCTGGAATAAATTCTGAAAAGCCATCCATATCTCATGTGCATTGGTCTTCTTGAACAAATGAGGTATTGAGGAATCCTTCACACCATCAAGAATGATCAACCTCGCCTTCATATCCAATTCTTCCCATATATCTAGTTCCTTAGGTTTGGTTGGATTCTTGATCTCTTTCTCAGAAAAATCCTAGATCTTGTTGACCTGCAAGACCAACTTGATCCTTTCCTTCCAAGGAGTATAGTTGGAAAACCCTTCCAACATATTCTCATATTAGAGACTTGCCTGCAACTTTGACATTGTAGTGATCCCTTCACTTACAATGTGACCAACTCCCTCTCACGTTGTACTTCTTTGTGCATATCTCTGATTTACTTACTTCCAAATTAGCTCAGACACGCTCTGATACCATGTTGTATTTGCATGACCTTGGGTCTAGGTTAGAGCCTTAAAATCACTCATGCTACCAAACCAAAAATATCAACCATGAACTACTTTGCACAACGGAAATATAAAGTAGTAAATAACACATGCACAATTATACACAATTTTTAAACAAATTGTACAATAATTTACAATCACCAATCTTCGTTATATTAAACCAAAATTTGAATAATACTACATTCTATGGTATACAAGATACAATGACAATCTCGATGTCATATCTCATCCTACTGGTCCTTCACTTCCTTACTACTCACTAGTAGTGCCTTAGTCCATCAAGGCTACTACACATTGAGACTCTAGGAAGGCTGCACCTAACACTGCTGCACATCGATTTGTAGAGTGTAAATGGGCTGATCCTATCTACTCTCTAGGTAGACCAATTACCTAGTTCAAAACTGCCAGGCTAGCAACAAATTTCTTCCATCAAATGGTTGCACTTAGGCACTGAACTTCACCCAATCTTCAGATGCTCTTCGTCACGTCAAGATAGCTTGTCTAAGGCTACTTTGGGTAGCCAACACGCTTCCCTCAAACAAACCAATGGCACCCAATCCAATCACTGCAAGATATACACCTAAGGAGGCTCTCGATCACTCAATCAAGCCTCCAAATTTTCTATAGGTTGCAAAGTCACGATCCAATTCTGGTCAAGCCTTGACACATTACTTCTCCACAAAAAACTACTATCCTCCATGCTTGCACCTGCTGTTACTGCAACTATGGTTAGGGAACACAACACTGCCCCTCCACCCTTAACACATTCAACAACTAAGCCTTCTATGGCTACGGTCTTCCAAGGAAAGAAACCCCTTAAGCCACATTACCCCTTGCTAGGCCTACCCGCCTAGACACTACCCTTAAAGGTGTTGAAAAGTGTAACTAGGTTCGATCTTCATGACTTGTAATTATGAATTTATGTAATGAAGAATACAAAGATAATAAAATGTATTTTTGTAAAGCTTGCTTCATGGGTTTCATGAGCAAGGATTTTTTATTATAGGTCAAAGACTTCTTCTTGATGTCTTTAGGGATTTTCATCTTGTCATTTAGAGTCATGTAAATGAAGTGTTCTCACACTTGCAAAGGAAATTCATTGATGTATATATATGCCTCCAATACCATGTCAAATATTCTCCACAAGTCAGCTTGAAGATGATACATATTCTCCTCGTTGAAGTCGGCCTCAATATAAAGGATGCACACTTAAGTCAGATCAAAATAAGTCACAATGGTTCACTAACACAGGTAAGCTAATTTATAGGGTCAAACCACTATAAATACCCTAGTAGACTTCACAAAAATCATAGTGAAGGAAGTCCGCATATCTCTAAGTTTTTGGGACTATAATTGAAAATGGAAATGTTTGGATAAGTTCTGAAGTTTAAGGTGAATTCAAAGTACAATTGACTGGTTAAAGAGGATACAAAACAACAAAGGTAAAGGTTTGTTATAAGTGCATATTCCAGAGAAGGAAAAGGTTTGTTATAGGTGCATATTCCAGCAAAGGGAAGGGTATGTTTAGGTGGAAATATTGGTGACAAATCTGCGTAGGAAGGAGAGGTACACTTACCTCTAGTTTTTGGATCTGCTACACCTTGCATATCCTAGTAGGCTGAGACCTACTAAAACAAATGATGAAGTTTACTGTCAGCGCATATTACAGTGCGAAGAGGATATATATGGCGAAGAAGTGATCTACCGTTAGACGAAGAAGAGAGATATAATATCTCTATATTGAGAAGCATGTATAACTAGTATATCTTGGAAAGAGGCTGAAGTTGAATACACTAAAAATAAAGAAGCACATTGTTTAGGGCTTGGGACCGAGCTTCCCTAATACTGGTGCAAATTAGTGCAGAAAGGTGCAGAAAAGAGAAGATCATCATAAGGAGCCTAGAAGAGCAGTGATAAGGTCTTCGAGTTGTTATCACTCTCCCCAACTTCCCAAGGCTGACAATAGGATTGGAGAAAGGTAACCAAAGACCAAACTTTAGGTCAGGTAGCTAGCCCTACTCGGACCATAGAGGGCTCTCTCTATGTCACTTTGCAATAAAAAGGATGACTATATATAATGTTTTATGCTATTTATGATGCTCAATAGATTAATTTTTTGTTTGTTTGGAGTTTTGCTGTATAGGAATGACAATTAGGAGACTAGGTCTAGGGTTTTGATCTGAGTTCAAGGGTTTAGTTGCAGAGGTAAGGGTGAGGCCAGGTAGGTAAGCTAAGAATCATGATAAATTTTTCATTGTGTATAGAGTGAAATGAGAGGGAATTAGAACAAGCATTAAACTAAATTCATTCATCAGAAGAGCAAGACAATTTCATGAAAATCTTATGAAAAACAGAGCATGGAAAGTATGTTTTCTGTTAATAAAATGATAAGAATTAGCATAAAAAAGAATATATGTGATATATGAGTAAGATAAAATTCAAGATCATGAGTTTGCAGAGAAAAACAAATGCTCAGAGGCATACCACAGGAATTTCAACACTATGTCTGCAACACTGTCTTTGATTTCATTAGCAAAAGCTTGTACAATAGGTCCACTGCAAATAACACCTATCAAACCCCAACTCAAGACAAAACAGAGTCTAATTATAGAAAATATAGACTATGACACCTCATCAGGTCGAAATCCAACCCAAAATGGATCATAATTGCAAAAGATGAGTCATTTCGTAGTTTCTAGGGAGGTTAGAAACCATTCCCTGAATTTTCACTATAAACTAGGAGTGTTTGTCCCTTATATTAATTACAAATACCATCATAATAGGAAGAAAAAACCAACCTAATAACTCTAATGAAAACTCAGAGCCTCGAATTTGTGACCATTTTTGAGCTTGACAAGTGTACTGAGGGAATCCAATGTTGATATGTGACAATTCTGATTGAATTATTTAAAAACAAATTGTAGAAGCATAACAGAAATTTGGAGGAACCTTTGAGTCACTTTGAGAAGTTCAAATCCACTTCATTAAAAATGGACAACTAGCCCTGTGTGTCTAGTTTCCAGAACATCCTAAATTTTTCAAAATGACCCATGGGAAGGCCTTCAAAATTTCATTCTCTCAAGGTTACTCCAGTGTGTTCCAGAAGCGTAACAATGTGTTCCAGAAGTGTAACAAATCCCTTTGAGAGGGACTTTGGAGGTAGTACCAGAGGATTTTGGAGCTGCAAGTTGTATGGTTGGAAATATTAGGATGTCCGATACAAAATGGAGTCATAAAGCACTGCAAACCCCTGAAAAGTTTATTTGAAGACAACTTGTCCAGAATTGTAGAAAATGACATCGAGAAAGTGTGTTGTTGGAATCTATCTCGAACCATAACACCTGTGCATAAAATGAAGGATTTTTTTGTACTTTGGCCTATGATTGACAAAAACCTCTTTCACTTTTGTAAAATTCATCTCCATTACTTCAGAAACTGATTTTGAAGCCAAATTGTCCCTGTGATAGTAGGATAAGTTAATGAGATGAAATGGGGGTGATATGGTTGACTAAAAATTCTGATAAAAATTCAATGAGTAGGATGGTGTCTTGTCTCCATAATGAAGGTGAAATGAAGGCATATGAATGAGTGGAAGTCATTAAAATTCTCAAAACAGAGTCATTTCCCAATTTTGGCTGTGGGAAAAAACTAGTGAAAAAGTGTTTTGATTTTTGAGGGTTATGGAGTTGGAATTTTTTTTTGATAAAATTTGAGAGGAAAGTGACATTTCGCCACTCCTAGGATTGCATGCATATTGGGTCAAAATATGCGCAAATACGCTCTTCACGAAGGATTATGTGCGCAAAAGCATTTATGACTTGCTCAAATTTGATTTTCCTTAGACCTTAGAGATTTTTAAATACTTTCCAGATTCTGTAATGTCTTCCAGCCCTGTAAATTTTTCTGCTTGACATTAAATAATGTCATTTTCGACTTGTACGATTTTCCAGTGTTAACACCAACATCTATTTGATTATTTCCATTGCTAGCTTGTGAAGAACTATTATTGTTGTAGTCATTCCTAATTGGTGAATCTGGACGTAGTGGGAATTGAATCGGTGGTTGATTCAACCATTTTTGGTATCACTCCTTTCCGATTTTTTCTCTTAATTCAGTCTTCTCTCAATTTGACATTGTCGTGGGGTGCAACAGAATATGGTAGGTAGGTCGCTCATCATTACTAGAATCCTAATAATTTCAAAAAATATATTTGAACGTGATTAGTACATAATCTATGATATCAATTAGTAAGAACGTTGACAATGCCTGATTAATTTGTTTGACGTTGAAATAATTACATTAATATACCAAACAATTATTATTACCATCATTGTCCTGGGATTGTTGCTAGAAGATGCAATATTGTTACAATTGGCAGGGTGAAGTGGTTGTCCATTTTCATCTATCAAATGCGCTTTGCGGTATGTTGCTCCTGATAAGAGCTTCCAACGTTTTGGAGTTGTTTGAATATTTTGTGCATCTGAAATCGATTCTAAATCTTCATGAACCTGCAAATTTTTATACATTATAAATTTTATTAAGCTAATTGACATGGATAAAAACACAAATTCAATTAGATAATGAAAATATAAATAAAATTTGAAGTAAATATTACGTCTCGAGATGGATAGGGAGAAATTCGCGATGGACTTTGAGAAATATTATGGAACGAGCTGGATTTTGAATAATTGTTCGTTCGATATAATTATGATATTTTCTCGCTGCATTTGAGCAAAATCAACAATAAATTTTTGTGTACACACCTAAAAGTAATTTTGGTGCCTTAAAAATGGACTTATTGTTATTGGTGCTTATGTACCAATAATTGCACGGGTGCATTTTAGTTATTGCACATCGGTGTCGTGTTATTAACTGACGCATCGGTGTGGTGTTATTAATTGATGCACCGGTGACAAAAAACCGCGAATAAAAAAAACAAAACTTTATTTTTTTTAAAATGAAAAAAAACAGTAAATTGAAAAATGGGCAGAAAAACATTTTCGAAAATCTAATTTCATAAAACAATTATTTAAATACTAAATCATTTTCATTATTTCACTATTTTTGCAAAAAATTCATCCAGAGATTTGCATGAGACATAACTGGAGCAAGAGAGCACGAGAGCACTGTGGACCAACGAAATATTTTTGAATAGAACCATTTAGACAATCAGAATTCCAAACCTCTGGTGATTCAAACCCTGTAGCATAGAATTTCAAACAATCTCGTGATTAAACTTTATTATTTTTTTTACATTTTATGCAGTATTTTTATGCAGTAAGTACAAAATTTAAATTTACTGTTCATTTTTAGAAGAAAAAAAAACAAAAAAATCCATTTTATCCTAAACCCTTCATTCTTTTTGTTTCGGCCCTTGCTTCTTTTTGTTTCTGTGATTTCAAAATTAGGGCTTCCCATTTTATATTTATAGGGTTTGTAGTGCTATATATGTATGTATGTATATATATATATATATGACATCTAACCCACGGGATGAATTACTTAGTCGGATCCCAATCCATGTTGGCCCTTGCATGAATTTTTAAAAAACTGATTTTTTAAAATCGGTGCGTCATGCGTAACCTAATGCACTGGTGTGTTGTATTATCATAGCGCACCACACACGTACTGTTTGATAAAAAAAATTTAAAAACATATATTTTTGTAATCTATACGCCATATGTAGAATAGGGCACCGGTGCGCTATTTCATTATAGCGCACCGCACACATACTCTTTGGCAAAAATAATTTTTTATTTTGTGTTAATCGGTGCACCATGTAACAAATAACGCACTAGGTCTCCTTTTTGACAGAGAATACCATACGGTGGTCCCCTGTTTGCACGGGGAGTTTGTAAGAATAGGCCACACTGCCCCCTCCACGACACTATATGCTACAAAAACTAACATTAAACGATTTTTATTTTTTTCTCTGTATTAATCGGTGCGGTGGTTAACATATAACGCAACGGTGCTCCTTGTTAACATAGATCACCATATAGTGTTTTATACTGTTATGGCAATGCATTTATAAGAACACAACGCACCGACGTCAGTGCATACAACATTTAAAAGTGCACCAGTTTTTTGATATATTTTTTTTACCTGAAAAGTTGATGATTTATTTATAAAATATATTAATGAATGATATGGTACAGGTTCCATATTGATAAATAAATGACTAACAAGAGATCAAGTAACAAAAATACTGATAGCACGTTAAGAAAAGAAAAAAAATGCATGTTATTTGTAAATTCTTTACAAAAAATATTATTTTTGAAGTATACGTAAGTTTAACTAATATGTATTGTTTACTGTGTATCATGGAGAGCCACAAAATAATGAAGCTCGATAAGATTATTTCTGATCTAGGACCATAAGAGCGTAAAATCTTGATGGAAAAATTGCAAAATGATGAATCAGGTGAATGAAAATATACTATCGATCCAATATGAGTTTCTTTTTTTAATTTTCATTAATAATATACTTAAAATTATTAGATAACATGTTTCAAACAATATATTAATTCACATATGTTTAATGTTATACATGGACCAACAACTCAGAAAATGAATGTTGTTCTAAGAAAAGGAAAAAAATAGAACATGCAAATGAAAATGAATTGCTCCTTAACTCATATGGAGTGGTGCTGGAGGTTAACGAAAGGGGGAAAAATTTTTACAGAAGTTTGAGGGATCTAGTGGAACAAATATATAAACATTCTTTCCACTTACAATACAAAAATTAATTCAATGATTCCAAGAACCAAATTGTATCTAAACTACAGGAAGAGTTTCTAGAGAATTGGTCAATGAGACATGTCATACTTTTAATAGCAAAAACGTACAACAACAAAAAAGAAGGAATGAAAAGGTAATATTTCTTTAAATGTTTTTCTAGAATTATTTATAAATATCATTTATGAATATCACTTTTGTTATATTTACTTTTCATATATCAATATAAAAATTAGATAGTTTATTCTCATGTTACATTTTCAGGAAGATTATGAAAATCTCAAAATATGAAGGCGTTGATGTTAGAAATATGTCAGTAGCCATGTCAAAAAAGGTGTAAAAGGAGATGGTCAAAGAAATGGAAAAAATTGCATCGCAGGAGCCATCTCAACAACAACGTGCTTCAAATGTAATATATAGTCATTGATTTTTTCGATCATTAGGTACAATAAATAAACAATTTAGCATTAAATACTAATTTTCTTGTAAAAAAGAAAAGAAAATGGAACCCATTCAGTACATAAAACAGGACGACAAGGAAGAAAATGGTTGACATCTATGTTTGTGAATAATTGTTACTTCCTTATAACAACTTAACTAGATTTCATTTTTGTATATTTTAAGTTGTTTTACAACAATAATCATTGAATTTTTTCAAACATGTGCTAACATACAAAGGAGAACCATCAGACGAATTGATTGACATTGGGTTAAATATGGGTTGTGAGTATATGTTGGCATATCAGAAATTAATTGTGGAATTTGTAAGCATCTATCGATCTTGTTTTACTTAGCTCCGTCTATAATTAACAAAACAAAAAATTCCTTTATATTAAATATATGATTTTTTATGGGGTATAAAACTTGCAGGAAACAAAGTATGGAACTGCGCCAAGAAATGAAATCTTGAAAGATGGCATGAAATTTGGTTTTGAAAGAATGTGTATAGTTCATGAGTCAATTGTTGCTATGGTACGTCATTTATTTTCGATTTACATTGATGTATATTATTTAATATTGCAATTTTCATTATTCTCACCAATGTATAAACGCTCATTAGAGTTTTTTGTTTGTTTGTTTAATGTTTGTAGATGGAAGGTGAAGAAGAAGAAAACAATCAACATCGTGAACAAAACATTCCTCAAAATAACCTAAGTCATGGAAGTAGCTCGAGCAGTGACAACAATTCAAGCGAAGAATGATAGTCATTATGTTTGGATATCAAAACAAGCCGTTGTATTTTTTGAAATATTTTGCTGTGAAATCAGACATTTTGTTTGATGTAATGGACATAATGTCCCAATTGAAAGACAAAAGGATATCAATAACTGTCCCATTTTGTATGACAAAGAATGTCTTATATATATATATATATATATATGTTTTAATTTATTCTATTACGTTATCCATTTTTGATGTGAAATGTAACACCACTGATTAAATTTATGGATGATTAAATATTATAATGAAGAGATGTGAAATTTGATGATATGGTATAAAAAAATAATCCAAACATCACATTCAAATGCACTAATAAAAATTTAATTGATATGAATATTGTTATATGATATGTGTCGTCTTTTGATGAATAATGAATTTTAAAAAATCACAATAATTATGATATGATATAACAAATTAATCCAAACATCACATTCAAATGCACTAATAAAAAATTAATTGATATGAATAATGTTATAAGATATGTGTTGACTTTTGATTAATAATGAATTTTTAAAAATCACAATAATTGCACTGTCATAGGTCAATGTTTCTAAAAAAATACAAAATGAACATCGATGTGTGTCAGATACTATACACCGGTGCATTTCTACGACCTATGAGCACCACAAAAATACCAATACCAATTATAACTCTCAGTGCGTTTGTGTGATACTGCGCACCAGTGCATTTATGTGAGACTGCTTACCGGTGCATTTGTACGACCTATGGGCACCGCACAAATACCAATATGAATTAGAAAATTCAGTTTGTTTGTGTTATATTGCGCACCGATACGTTTCTATAATACTACGAATCAGTGCGTTGATACGACCTATGGGCACCACATAAATCCCAATACCAATTAGAAAGGCTCGGTGCATTGTATCACCTACAGTGCGACCGATGCGGTTTTAGACCTTTACGGCCCGGTGCATGCACTTTCGACCGCCCTGGACCGACCGTCTGGATGACACGCAGTGGTGTGTTGACACCTGAATAGCGCGCAGATGAAAAAAACATCCGTAATAACCTCTGGCCGCCCAGTATTTTTAGTTGTATTGAAATTTCGTTAGAAGCTCTGCCAAAATTTCTATTACCGAAAACGGATGTTGTAGCAAATGTTTTTTTGACAATTTTGGTCGATTTTATAACATAAAAAACCTCATTTATAACCTCCGCTAGAGGTTCTTTTCCTTGTAGTGTATCCACATCTAATTGGATGTGGACAAACATCTAGTTTTTTTCATGGTTTGGATGTATGAAGTTAACCAAACCACATGTCTTGGTGGATCCTACAATCTTTGTAGAATATTCATAATGATAGGTTTTTTATTAAGGTAGACCATATGGTGATTTTATCATTATAATAACACATAATTATGATACCTAAAACTTTGGAATAGTTGTTAAAGCCACTTCCTCATAAGAATGATTTATCCATGTCCTCATCATTATTATTGTTCGTTACATACTCTCAACAAATCCTTTTGTGTACAATTCCTCCATTACCAATATTCATACGCCAAACTAACCATGCTATGTAGATACACCATATATATACATATATTTGTACAAAGTTTCCAAACTAGATACCTTCTAGTCATATTTTAGTATTGAGACACAAAATGACATGAAGTGTTGAGAAACAAGCGAATACAAGCCTAAAGAAGCAGAAGCATCAGGATTTAGAATTCCTTATGTTATTGAGTAGAATGGTGATCTAAAGAAAACAATGACATAGTGAGCTTTAAAAAATGATAGAAATGTCCCCCAAAATATGCTTCCGAAAGCCAGCTTTGCCAACTTTTGAAAATGGCAACAAGAAATATTGAAAATGGCACCCATGAGGCTTCTGATTTAATTTTCCTCTAATTAAATTATAAGTAAATTGTAATTCCACATCACATGACAACTTGTAAATGTTAACCGAGTCAAGAAGACTTAGTTAGCCTAGTCAATTCGAGTTGGAGGTCAAACTAGAGGCATGTAGGGTGTCTCCCACTTTTTAGGAACCGTGGTTGATTTTATTTTGAGTTGTAATTAGTTAATTCAAGTATTTGAGTTAAAATCAGTTTAACTAGTTCTAACTAAGAGATGAGATAGGGATAGGTCCAATGAATTAAATCTGATTTAACTCATAAGTAGTGGTCAATTAGTTAACTGGTAATTCACTATAAATAGTTGTTACATGTTAGTTCTAAGGAATGCCTAGTTGAGATTGGGGTTAAAGGGAATATAACTATCAGTTGTATAATTATAAAATTGTATAGGTCATGCATGAGGTCGTCAAATTGCCTTAAAGGAATTGCATAATCAATTCTTTGGAATTTATTTATTAATAAGGCCACAATTCCTCCAAGAATGTGTAAGAAAGGCTGGTCAGACAGAGGTTGAGAATTGGTTAAGTATTGGACCGAGTTTGCCTAGATAAGAGTGAGACAATCAGTAGAGTGCAAAGGTTTCTCAGTAAGGGAAATACAATTGTAGTGTTTCATGAGCTTGACTTTATGCAATATACAGATAGTGGGGTTTTGAGTAGTTTTCCACAGATACATCTTTTGTTGTGCGATTGAAGATTTCTTTCTCTTACTTGTTATGTGATTGTGTGATCGAATTTGGTTTTCGCAAATTTGTAGAAGGATTCAATTTTTTGTTTTAGTACATTACAAGGTCAGTTGAATCCCTTTGGATAATTTCTACACCAACGCTAGTGCTAATAGGGGAGTGCATGTAAAGCTGAGATAAAAACTCTTAGCACCTAAATTGCATACTAAATTTTGATTCGTCACATAGGAGAAAAAGGTTTTATTTGGAAAATTCAATATATGAACCTGCTTTTTTGGCTGAGGTTAACTGATTGGATAGCTCTATTGTTCAAAAAAAAAAAATTGGCAGTTTGAAAGTATACAAGGCTAGAGTCAGGGATATGTTATGTTTAAGCAGTTTTTGGAAACTTCTATAAATATGGAATGTTTTTATGCTAACAAAATGAGACTGAGGAAGCCTTGGTAAATCTTGAATCTTATGGATAGAACTCTTCATTTGCAAGAAGACCGCGATGAAACAGAGGAAGTTCTGTTAGGGTCCTATGATTTAGCAGATTGGTAGACCAAATGCACAGGGTAACATCAGACCAGCCTTTGGAGTCCTAGGACCTAGCCTTCCTGGACTCAGAGAGGGCTCTCTCTATTGTTTGCAAAGGATGTGAACTTGTTTGTTTTTAGGGTTTTGATTTTTAGGCTAGTTGTGAAGTGTAGGGTTTGTTGTTTGTTTTGGTTGGGTAAGATGAACAGGTAGAATAGGTGGAGTGAGAGGTTTTCAAATCATTGGGCTATGGAGTCAATGAAAGTCATGGATATCTCAATAATGAAGCAGAGTGCATTACAGGGCCAATCTAGTAAGGTTAATGGATCCTTAAGGTTATGTGTGAAGTGGAATGGACATCAAGTTGGTGAATAAGTTAGGGCAAAGGGAAATCAAGAATCCTTTTTCAAATACCTATAACAAGGAGGTATTAAACACTGATAAGAAAAATATATAACTCACGAGGTAGGGAAACCCATTAAGCTCAATGAAAATACTTAAACCAATAACCATTCAAGAAAAATAATTTCAATTAAATATAGAAGGAAAGAAACTCATTTAACTTCTAGTGATTTCACCTTCAAGCTTCAAAAAACATTTAAGATCACAAATAACTTTAATTCATGAATAGGGTACTCCTAAACATCATAAATCAAGCTATAAAAAACTTTGAGCCAAACTGATAGGCATGGACAAAGGGCAAGATCAAAACATGACCTCTTTGACTTAATTTAGCAAGTAGTACTTCAAAGAGAGGTTTCAAGACAGAGTTTAGATAGTATCAAATAAGCAGGGCTTACCATGAAACATATTTGTAAACTAGCATACTAATCCATTAATGAAACAAACAAGTTTAGGTGGGCCTAAGGAGAAATTAATAATTCCCTAAGCTGACCCAACAGAGGAAAACATCAAGGCAATAGAAGGTAGGAGAACTAAGGTGCTTCAAAGAGCATTTCTCAACCTATACTTTTCTGTTCTACTGCAACAAAGAAAGATGAAACATAATGATAAAAAGAAAACATGAACAAATTAAGAATACATCACCATTAACCAAGCTCAGGGATCCTACAAACAAGCTTCTCCATCATCAATCCAAGCAAGCCATTCATAAACTCAACAACACCAATTTCTTCTCCAAGCTCATAAAAACCATGTATTGATCTCAAAGCTCATCAAATTCCAACTTTTACAATTAATCCCTCATTCTCTATTTAACTTAGCAAAGGAGGGAAAAAACCCTAGATAGGGTTGGAAAAAGTCAAAATCACCCATAAATGTCATTTATGCCTAAGAGAGCATGCAAGGCCCAAGGCACAAAATATCTCATGAAATAAATGCTAAAATAACTTCTTGCACCTAATTCTAGAGTGATTTGCCTCAAAAAACACTAAAATATGATTTTGCAATAAATGAGTGTATTTTGTTGACTTTTGGTCAAAAACACACTAAACAGTCCATTTGTGCAGCACCACCTCAGGCAGAAAATAGGCACTTTTGCAACCAATTTTTGGACCCTTTCCCAATGTCGAATTTAGCTCCGTGATGGCTCATGGGAAAGCCTGGTGAGTCTACCTTCCAAAAATATTTGTAGTTTCCAGATCCAGATCTTGTAGCCTAGTCAAAATGTCAAAAACCCAAGAATGCCATTAGCGTAGCGTCAGGTCTGAAATAGAGGCAGAATGGTGAAAATTTAGGTGTTTTTTGACCTTTTGAGGGGTCAAAACTACTCCAATTGTTCTAAAAATTGGTGAGAATAATGTGTTAGGTGTGAGAAATTCAAAAATGCTGAGTTCTCCTCCTGAGGATGCTCCATGTATTAGCGTAGCGCCAGTGGCACTGCGCTAATGAGCCTTTAAAATCACAAAAAAAACAAAAAGTTTTCCAAATTTGCTCAAAATTGGTGGAGATCTTCTTCAAGGGAGACATGTTGAGAAGCCTCAGCCAAAAATCCAAGGTTTTCATGACCTTTTTCCTCCTGTAGAGTTTGGACTTCAATGAGGGCCTGCGTCAGTTTGGCACAAGCAAGTTTGTTTTTCTTTGCATAATGCTTGGTCATCTTTCTTTGCAGATCTAAGCCTTCATTTGCCTTATTTAGCTTGGCCTCTAGGTGTATGTTTTCCCTCTCAAGCCATGATTCCTGATCATGTTCAATTTCCATGGCAAGGAGTTCATTGGGGGAAAGTTGCTCTGCTAGGGTTGATTCCTCTTCCTTCTATTTTTCCAATGCTTTCTTTAACCCTATGGTTTTTGGCCTCTTCCTAGGTTGTTCCTCTTCACCTTCACTTTCTTCATATGGGCCTATGTATTCTTCTAGTTTCACTTGTTCTATTTGGGATTCTTTCTGAGCTTTGAGTGCTCTAGCCTCATAGATGGCTTTTTGGGCACTCGTTTTCTTGTTTTCCATCTGATAGAAGTGGATGGCATCCTTTTCCTTCTCCAACTCAGCTTCTAGGTTGTTTATTTGTTCATTAATGTCTTGGAGGAGGGAGTTTGAAATTCGTGTTTCATTTTCTTTATCACTGTCTATATGGATATGTTCAAACTCCATTTCTATTTCAGGGTCCTCCTCTTCTACCTTTACCTGTTGCTTACCTTTTTCCATCTTTTCTTTGCCCTGGTCAAGTCTTTGAGCTGATGTAGGTGGCAAGGTCCCTTTCCTTTTGGGCGCAACAAACACTTGCCTTGGCCGTCTTTGGTATGTGCATGCAAGAGGTGTGATGGTGGTTTTGGTAGTGTCTTCATCATGGCTGTGACCTTTGGTGCTGTCAACATCTTCTTCACCTTTACTAGGATCTTCATCAGTCATTACTTGCTATGTTTCATCACTGCTCCTTTGATCCTAAATACTATTACCACCCTCACCTTCTTCACTATTGTATGTAATGTCACCTTGGTCTTCATTTGGACTATTAACCTCTGCACTTTCTTCACTTTGGTTTTGTTCATCATTAGGACTCATTTCCTCTTCATCATCCCCTGCACTATTATCATTTTCATTTTCACTAGGAGGTTGATTGGTGTCACGAGTGTCATGGCTATCTCCTTTGTTGTCTTATTTCTCACTGCATGTCCCATCAGTGTCATCCTCTTTGTTACTGTTCCCTTCTTCAAATTCTGTTTCTTCCTCATCATTTCCCTCTTCCATATAATCATTGTTATCCTCGTGAATTTTCTCATTTTTTTCATGGTCATGCACATTTTCCCCTTGACTGTCATGTTCACTATCTTTTTCTTCACCATCATTTCCTTCTTGCTCTTTCTCATTGATTTCTGTCTCTGCCTCACTGATTTCATCTCCTTTATTGTCAGCCCTTTTTTCATCATTTTTTGGCTCATCCTCATGTTCATCATTTGTTTCCATGTACGATGTCCCATTATGAACCTCTTGGTTTTCAACATTATCATCAAACTCATCGTCATTATGGATTGATTTACTATCACCTTCACCGTGATCTTCATGTGATTCTTCATTACCACTTCCTACTTCACCTAATGCATCAAGAGAAGGAGAGGAAGGGAGGTTTGGTTTTGGTGAGGGTACTTGTGCAGATGAGGAGGGAAGATTTGGTTGATGAGGAGGTTGTGGGCTTGTGAAAACTTCATGGGCTATGAACACATCCCAAGGTATTCCTTGCTACTCCAACTGATGTAGTACCACCATCTTGATCAAGGAATGGTGGAACAAGCTATGCATTTTTTGGGAATGATTCCTCTTCCAGACAACTGAAGACATCTTCTCCATGCTTTTATAGAGATAGTAGGGCAAGTTGAGCATCTTAACCCCTGTGAAATGCATGAGGAGTCTGACATGGTAGGAATAGAGCTTGGAGTATCTCCCCTCACAGGTGAAGTAATTCATGATAACCAACATCAAGGGTGAAAATCTTTGTTTGAGGTGTGAGAAAGGGAAAATTGTCTTGTTGCATTCTCTATACCTTGTTTTGATGAATGGCTCAAAAAATTATTTGTCTAAATTGCCCTTCTTAAACCACTTCTCACCTACTACAAGGATACTTGTGGCCTTGGAGATGGCACTTGCTGAGATCTCAAAATCCACTCCTGCAAGGCTTGAGTGCTTGTTGTGTAAGTTGAGAATGAGGAGCCTTGTAAGCTCAGGGTGGCTCTTCACTTGTTTGACATTCTCACAAAATTGAAAACATCTTGCATTCTGAAAACATGACAGGATCCTAGGAGAGGAGGTGATGGCCATTGTGCTTTGAGGTTCCAATATATTGACTTTCCTTCCCTTATGTTTTGGTCTTAAAGGCCTTTGACCACTTCACTGCTACTGTTGTTTCCATCTCCTGGCATAATGATAGGAGATGTTGGTTAAAAATCTACGATTTGATGAAGTAAGATGAAGTCAATTTGTAGAGAATGAGTGATGTGGAGGTTAGGGTTCTTAGGGTTGAGTAGCTTTGGAGCTTAAGGAGGCCTTTCTCAAAAGTGTATTGTAGCCACCCTAACTTAATTACCCTTACATGACATCAAACTGGTTTCAAGGAGGTTTAAAAACAAAGGCTCCTTTGCATATAAGACCTAGGGTTCACCCACGTAGGGTTTGAACTTTAAATCCACAAAAATACTAAAATCAATTTTGAAAATTGCTTGGGGATAAGGAGGGAGTGTCACCTACCAGTGTTAGCCTTTGGTGAACCTTTGGAGACGAAATGGAGGATAAAAATTTGACCTTGAGGCAAGCTTTTTCTTCTTTGGAGGCCCCCTACATTTGCACAACGCCCTGCATGAGCTGTCGGGTCAGCGCGTTAGTGCAGCGCCGGTAGGCCTTCCCATGGGTTAGTGCAGCGCCAGGCGCGTGCAACAACGGTCAGTCTTTGGGGGAGTTGGGAACGCATTTGCATAGTGCCCAGCATTAGCGTAGCGCTGGGCCAAATTTTCGCAGCACCGTGTTATTTTGAATGGGCGGAGGACGGATTAGCGTAGCGCCAACTCTTATTTGCGTAGTGCCACTAATTTGCGCAGCGCCAGAAAAACTTGCCCAGAGATGGTCAGAAAAACTCTGTTTTTATCCTGAAGCCTTTTTTCTTTTCACCAAGTGCTAAATGAGTTTTAAATGAAACTGAAACACCTTTATTCCTCTTGAGAAAAATAAATCAAACTTATAAACCCACTTTACTATGTTTTCAACCTTTTTGTCATTTGACTGATACCCTTTATATCTTTTGCAGGGTTTTTGAAGGCTTTCTCAAGGCATCTTTTCTTCTTTTGTAGTGATGGTTGGCCGAGGGGATGTAGATGTCCTTTTCATCCTTTTTTATCTTTGAAAGTCTGGCACTTTTCAAACTGTTTTTGGCATGCATTTGACAAACTGAAAACACTGTTCTTATCCCTTTTGGCATTTTTTATTGCAGGTGACCTTAAACATGTATTTTTACCTCCTTACTGATTTTTTAGGCAGTAATATATTTATTTTGACAAAGATTTTAAGAAAATCATACCATGCCATGTGTTCCCTCGGCCACTTATGATTTTCTACAGGTGCCTACAACACATTTGTCATTGTTCTTCTTAGTCCCTTTTTGAGTTTGACACCTTATTTTCTCAACAGTGAACTTATGCTCAGCATGATTTTCTCCTTTGGAAATTTACCTCATGCTTGCCTTCCTTTGATCATTTTTAAGACATTTAACTGCACCGGGAAGCCTAGGCTCCATCACACTAATATTATTTACCATTTCTCCCTTTGGTGTGGGTGAAGCAGTGTTGCTTTGACAAACCCTAGAGAACACCTTGGACATCCTTTGAATGCCTTCTGTTGTTATGAAAGAGGATTTATCATCTTCATTTGACCTTTTTTGTCTATTTTTCCAAACTCTTAGGTTTTAGCTATGTTAGAGAAGAATAAGCAGTGTTGTCTTCTAAGTTCTCTATATCCCTTTTAAGTTCATTCATTTATGTTTAGTTCACCTCACCTTTTTCCTTTATTCATTCATGATTTCTGAAAATCTTCAATGTGTCCTTGGTTGTGTTGTTGTTCCTTCTGTCTTGGTGGTCTTTGTGATGGTTCCTTGCCCTGCAACATTGTTTTTTCAACCAATCCCAAAAACTCTGAATCTCAATGTACATAGGCCTGCTGCCTTTTCCTTTCTGTGGATGTCTTCTTGTGATGATTCACCCTATTACCTTACCTCTTTTTTATGTTGATGGCCATCTTCAATCATTCTTTGCAAAAATGTGAGCAAGGGCAGTTGTCCCTTGTAGAATTTTTGCTTTGGCCAAGGCGACCTTCCTTGAAGGGTTTTGATCAATTTTGGACAAAGTTATTTGACCTTCTTCTTCTTTGAATGCAACCTCTTTACACAGGAAAAACAAAGATTTTTAGAACACCAAATCAACCCTATGACCTATGAAACCCTAGGTGACCTAGTGGAAGGCTCTTTGGACTTGGCCTTTTCTTGAAAAATTGATTTGGGATCCTTAGGTGTAAAACTTAGTTTTGTACAAACTGATGTATTGAAGATCCAAAATCCAATGTACTTGATTTATCTAAAGAGCCTACAGAGATAGTTTTGAGATCATCAATTCTTGAGGTACTTTTGGAGATATAAGAGAGCTAGTTGATTGGTGGCCCTAGGTAGCAGAGGAGGGGTTAGGTAAAAAAAAATAGAGGATTGAGGCCAAAGGTGACAAAACATAGACAAAATGAGTGACATGAGCCCATGATGGGTCTTCTGGAATTGGTGAGATGATCTTGACATGATGGGATGATGAAATAGTGAAAAATTTATCATAAGGATAATGAAGGCAGTGAGATTTCTAGAACTCACAATGTTCATGAACTTTGTTTCTAGAAATACAGGATAAGTATTTAGTCATCCATGAGAAGCAAATATTATTGATGACTAGGAGTGGCTCACTTGGGGAGGGCAACTCCTTTTTAGGAGGTGTCCAGAACTTTAGAGCTTTGGCTTAATTGAGACCAGTGCCTCATCTATTGGGCAGATTTTTACCTCTTTTCACTTGTTGATGCTTACTTTGAAGTTGTGATCTCAATAATATGAAATACATGATTAGCTCAACATCATCTTTACCTACCCAACCTACTTTCCTAACATTTTTTCTTCGTTGGGTGCACTTGAACTGGCAAACCCTTGACATTCTTTTTGTCTTAAAAGCTAAACAAACTATATATTTCTATATTATTTCTTCTAAGAGTTCAGATTATGCTAATGAACTCTTTTTATATTCTACCTAGACTAACTGACTGTCAAGATTAGGCCGTATGATAGACTTCATTCTCTAAGGCAGAAACATGAAATTTGAAAGCATGGTTAAATCAGGATTAGGCTCAAAAAAGTCTTTGTCCAATTTTTTCTTCTTAAACCACTTATCACCTACAACAGAGATACCTATTGTAAAAATTATATAACATATGCATGTATACATCCAGATTCTCCTGATCTAATAATATTTATCTTCTTGCGAAATACAGAATCCTTCCACTGTTAATCTTTTGCGGAAATTTAAACTCAATTGCAAACACATGAAACAATAAAAACAATCGCACATAACACAGATGTTTAACGGGAAGCCTGAAGCTAAAAACCCCAACTATCATATATTATGTATCATGGATATCATGTAACAATATCATAAAAAACTTAGTACATCAAGCTTTCATTACAATCAATCGTCACACACTAACATGAAGAAATATGCAAATCCATGCACTGATTTCTTGCCACTTGATGGCTTGCCTCCACTGCACAATCCCTGTTGAAGAAGACCCCTGAATGAATTAGAATTGGCCTTGCCTTGACTATGTAATCCTCATTGGCAACTCCAATGTGTGTGTGATGCAATCAATGCATCACTATAGTCACAACAGATAGTCCATCTCACCCTTTCACCTACCTCTCAATTGGGTCTCCATTGGTACTGACATGCATTGTAGTTAACTGTTGTATTTTTTCAGTTGATTAATGAGTTATTATTTGTGAATTAATTAACTAATTAATTCACTCCACTCTCACTAGTGCATCATTCAGTTAGACTAGATACAACTAGATCAACTGAGTTTAACTGAGTTAAACTGAATAACAACTCCATGAACTACTCTTCCAACTCTGTCATAACTTTTCCACTTTAGTTTTAATTGAGTCTTCCATGCATGAACCACCAGTAAACCCTAGGAATTGCGTAATTCCTTCAGCCCACTGGTTTGCTAAATCTTTATATTGAAATAAAGTGCTCCAAGAGAATAAGTTGATACTTAGAGTATGATTATTATTAAGGGCTAATAATAATCGACACATCTATTTTTAGATCGACAATCTATAAATAGACTTCACCCAATCTTCTAAAAATAGAATTTAATCTATTTTTCCAACTTGACCAACCATCCACAAATAGCATCCTGCAACTTCTGAAATATGATCACCATGTCTAAAAATAGACATAGTCTAAAAATAGACTTACACCTAAAAATAGCATGCGGGCCCACTCAGTGAAGGTGACTGATTTTCACTAAGCTCATCATCTTGTTGAATCTCAACACTTGTGGCCTCAGAGATGGAACTTGCTGAGATCTCAAAATCCACTCCTCCAAGGCTTAAGTGCTTGTTGTGTAAGTTGAGAATGAGGAACCTTGTAAGCTCAGGGTGGCTCTTCACTTGTTTGACCACCTCACAAAATTGAAAACATATTGCATTTTGAAAACATGACAGGATCCTAGGAGAGGAGGTGATGGCCACTGTGATTTGAGGTTCCAATCTATTGACTTTCCCTCCCTTATGTTTTGGTCTTAAAGGCCTTTGACCACTTTCATTGCTACTATTGTTTTCAGCTCTTGACATAATGATAGGAGATGTTGGTTGAAAATCTAGGGTTTGATGAAGCAAGATGAAGATTGTGATGAAGTCAATTTGTAGAGAATGAGTGATGTGGAGGTTAGGGTTCTTAGGATTGAATAGCTTTGGAGCTTAAGGATGCCTTTTTGAAAAGTGTATTGCAACCACCCTAACTCACTTACCCCTACATGATATCAAACTGGTTTCAAGGAGGTTTAAAAACAAAGGCTCCTTTGCATGCAAGACCTAGGGTTTACCCACTTAGGGTTTGAAATTTAAAGCCACAAAAAGACTAAAATCAATTTTGAAAATTGCTTTGGGATAAGGAGGGAGTGTCACCTACCAGTGTTAGCCTTTGGTGAACCTTTGGAAACGAAATGGAGGATAAAAATTTGACCTTGAGGCAAGCTTTTTCTTCTTTGGAGGCCCCCTTCATTTGCGCAGTGCCCTGCTCGAGCTGTCGGGTCGGCTCATTAGCGTAGTGCTGGCAGGCCTGCCCGTGGGTTAGCGCAGCGCCGGGCGCGTGCAACAGCGGTCAGTCTTCGGGCGAGTCGGGCCCGCGTTTGAACAACGCCTAGGATTATCGTAGCATCGGGCCAAATTTGCACAACATCGTGTTGTTTTGAACGGAAAGAGGACGGATTAGCATAGCGCCAACTCTTATTTGCGTAGCACCATTGATTTGCGCAGTGCTAGAAAAAATCGCCTAGAAACGGTCAGAAAAACTCTGTTTTTCTCGTGAAGCCTTTTTTCTCTTCACCAAGTGCCAAATGAGTTTGAAATGAAACTGAAACACCTTTATACCTCTTGAGAAAAATAAATCAAACTTATAAACCCACTTTACTATGTTTTCAACCTTTTTGTCATTTGACTGATACCCTTTATATCTTTTGCAGGGGTTTTTGAAGGTTTTCTCAAGGCATCTTTTCTTCTTTTGTGGTGATGGCTGGTTGAGGGGATGTGGATGCCATTTTCATCCTTTTTTATCTTTGAAAGTCTGGGCACTGTTCAAAGTTTTTTGGCATGCATTTGAAAAACTGAAAACACTATTCTTATCCATTTTGGCATTTTTGATTGCAAGTGACTTGAAACATGTCTTTTTACCTCCTTACTGATTTTTTAGGCAGTAATATATTTATTTTGACAAATATTTTAAGAAAATCATACCATGCCATGTGTTCTGATGCAAGAGCATTAGGCTCAAAGAAATACCTTGTGTGTAAATAGACTTAGGGGTTTCTAGTTTTCAAGAGAGTTAGATTTTATGTAGTGAATTTAATGGGTTTTAATTAATTTTAGTTAAATGTGGAGAGAATTGTAACTGCCCTCGAATGATTAGTGGGCATATGAAGAGATGAGAGATTCAGAAAAAACTGCAGAGTATAAATGAGTTGGAATCAGTTTCCACAAATCTAGGGACTTAGTCTAAATTTAGGAAATCTGGAAATTTAGGAGTTTTGTTGAGCTGGTAGAGGAATTGAAGCAATTCATTATTTCCTTGTATAAAAATAAGCCTCAAAGGCATTAATAGATAGACCGGCATAGACCTGCAGACCTGCATAGAGCTAGAGAGCGGAAAAGACAGAGTAGGAGGTAGAGGGGCCATCGAATTGAAGATCTGGCCAAGACAGGAGGTTTTTGTAAGTAATTTCAAGTATATATTATGGAAGAAATTGTTTCAGTATTACATGTGCATTGGTTGATTTATTCTGTGTAAATAATATTTGAGTCTCCGTATATTATGTATGAAAAGGACTCTATGATAGGGTCAGGTAGTGCTCTGTTCTGGTAGAAATTCGATGCCTATTTACCATGATTTTGGCTGAATGTATGAAGGGTTAAATTGATTGCAACATTGAAGAATTGACGTTGAAATTGGTGGAGGATTCACCGTATCCTATTGTGAATATCTGTAGCACAAAATCCGTCCTACGACCATCTCAGTAGTTAATATCTGAAATCGAAATTGAAAGACAGTGAAATAAGTCTCATTGCACTGAAAGGGTTCGATACATGGGTGGCTATATAAATGATTGAGGGTCTGGTTATGAGCCTGTGTTAAGTGTTGATTCACTCACTGAGGAGTGGATTCGATGGGCAATAGGTGAGATTACATATCAAAGGGTAATGGCGTAGAAATGTGGAGTATGAAACCCGAAAATGTTTGCATTGTCAAATAAGGCGAGGTTTGAACTAAATTCCGTGTGGAAGTTTCAGTTAAGAAGGAAGCGGAACCTTGAACACTTAAACCAATCGGAACTGTGAGGAGAACTGAAGGGCGGTTTCTGGAGAGAAAACCAGTGGGTTTGCATTATTTTGAAACGGTAAGTTGTTTCGTAGAAAACAAATGCAATACAGTCCGGCATCCAACACGTGTCCTGGAGTGGTTTTTGGAAACCACCTATTTCGAAATTTTTTTGAGCTTTAAAGTTATGTTCAATAAAAAGTGCGATAATCGTCCGATGTGAGGTTATGAGAGATTGACGACATTCACACAGGAGAGTTGCACGAGAATTAGCTCAAAGGTATGGCCCGACGTTATTGCGTTGATAATTGTTTATTAATTATTTAATGTGTGGGGTCCAGAACCTTAACATGGTTCGGCGTGGGTTTTTAACCAGAAGGTTGAGGATCTTTTTATATTTGTTATCAATTGGATATGCATTAACCCCCTCATACTTTAATATAAATTGAATTGTGAAAGGTTGAATTCGCATAAACAGAATTGCGATGAGGTTCATTTAATGAAGAATGAAATGTTGGTTAATTTCATATGATGGGTTTTTGGACCATAGAGTGCGAGGAATTTATTGTAGGGTTTTAAACCATTAAGTGAAGAAGTTCCCGCATATGAAGATTGAGTATTGGGTTATAATAAAAGGGTACATTATAGGCATTGTGGGTTTTTATAACCTTGGAAGAAAAAGCCTCTAGATATAGTTTCAATTGGGACAAGAATTTTGGAGGTGCATTTATATGCATAGGAAAGTGGGGACTGTGGGTTTTACCCGGCATCATGTGGTATCATAGAAAGATAAGCTCTTTGAAAATTAATTTTTGAAATGCATATGTACTGAAGCAGTGATGAAAAGTTTTAAGTTTTAAATCTGTATAACAGAATTTACAGAATTGATTAGGTGTGCAGTGAAGGTATTCAGATTTGCAGAGTCTGGAGTTGAAGACAAAGTGTTTGAATATTGCAGCACACAGAGGTGCAGTGCAGGTGAAAGAAGAAGCAAGATTATACAAAAAATTGAAGGTGAGTAGTATTTAACTCTGGTTTGAAGTATTGTTTGCAGAATTCAGGTTGCAAGCAGTTATGGAAGAAATCTCAGCAAAAGCAGATCACAGCTTTGAGAGCAGTGATGAAAGAGTCCAACAGAGGATTCTAAAGTGAAGAAGAAAGTGTGGCAGAACCCGGAGAATTCCCAACAGAGGTTGGATGAAAGAAGAACATGTGTGTTCTTGAGAAAGTTGCAGAGTGAATCCTAGAGAGAGCAGAAGAGAGTGCTCAGAAGGTTCCAGTAGAAGGGGACCAACACTTGCCAAAAGCCCAGATCCGGAGGAAAGGATTGGTGAAATAAGTTGCAGCAAGAGAGCTTGCTGTTGTAGAGGCTTGGTGCATCTGGTGAGTGAAGAACTCATGCAGGGGAAAATGGATACTGATAGCCATAGCAGAGATTGCAAAGGTTCTGAGAGAGGCCACCACATAAGAGTGAAGGAAGATGCCAAAGAAAATGGCATGAAGAAGAAATTCACTGATGAAGAATATTGGAAAGAGGTAGCTGAGATCTGGGAACAGTTCAAAAAATTGGAACTGTTGATAAAGGAAAGCCAGAGAGTTGGTTGGCTTATGAAGAAGAAAGTAAAGTGGCAGAGGCTACAGATGAAGAGAGAGAAAATGATAAATTCTCAGCTGAAAGAGAGATTACTTAGGATGATTGAGTATCTGAAGAAGGACTTGAAGACTGAAACTTCAAGTGAGACCAAGAGGTCAAATGGCCTTACATCTGACAAATTTTGTATGTTTACAGGAAGAACATGTGGGAAAGAAAAAACTACTGATGTTGTCACTAAGGAAGAAAATGGAACAGCCAGATATTGTGAAAATGTCCATGCACAGTTGGAGAAAGGTTTTGCTTTCCAACATATTGTAAGTAGAGGAGATTTAAATTGTGATGATGGCTAGAAGCTGGAATTCGAGAGATCAATTGGATAGCTCGAATAAACTGAAGAGAAGACCATTGAAGAATCTCTGAAGTATATAGAAGACTTGGAACATCAGGAGGATTTGATGATCAAATCATCAAGTGAGACCATGGGGTCTTATGGTTTTACAACTGACAAGATTTGTGTGAATGCAGGTATTGAAGAAGACAGTTCATATGATGAAACTGTGATAAATGAAGCTGAAAGTTTCCAAGTCACATATGATGATTATCTTTCGGATGAAGATCAAACTGAATTACTGCAGCAAAAGGAATTCATAAATTCCTTGTTTAATGAAAGAGATTGCTTCAATGAGGACATGACAGTTATGTTTGATGATGACCAATTTTTTATTAATGCTGATAATGACAAATTTCTTTTATTAAATGGCCAAGTGAGCAGTGATGGATAGATAACTGGAATTATTGCAGAAATGGAAGATCATAATTCTATTCTGATGAAAGATGAGGAGATAGTGACAGCAGGAAACTTGACTTGTGATAGAAAGGAAGATAGTGAAGACAGTATGAATGTTTTCTCATATGAGATGACAAAATTATGAAATGAGTTAAGTGTTCGGGAACAGAGGATAGAAACATAGAGAAAATGTGTTTAGATTGTAAAGGCAGAGATGAATGAGGATGAGAAGGTTCATTTTTATGAACTAGAGCGAGGAGACATCCTTGAAGAGGGTGATGCAGAAGAGAGACTAACTGACAGTCTCGAGAATTGTTTGAAGGATTGGAATCAGCATACTGATGTGTTGATAGAGAAGGAAAGAATTACAGGACAACAAACTGAAATGTTGGCCAAGGAGAGAAAGGCACTGAGGCCTTATGATGTTTGTTTTAACAATTGTTTTGTGAATGCAGATTTTGTTGATGCCAAAGGAAAGTTGACACCATTGGGCAGTCAATTAAAAGAGAAGGAGAATTTTGTGAAAGATTTTAATCCATGGAATGAAGAATTTAAGTTGCTGGAGATTATGTTGAATCAACAGGATTCAATGCAAGAGAAAGAACCTCAATTGCAAAATTGGGGATTGCAGAATGTGAAGATACAAAGGAGTGAAGACAGGGAAGATTTTCTGAGTCTCGGAAAAGATTTACAATTGCAGAAAGAGGAATTGGTGACTGGATCATCAATTGAGACCATTGGGTCTTGTAATTTTGAAATTTACAAGTTGGCTATGTTTACAGGGACTGCAGAAGACAATCCATCACTTGGAGTTGTCTTGAATAATGATGGGCGGCTGAAGGAAGGTGAGGCTATCATGTCTTATATGCAGAAACTTGTTACTGTTGGTGACAAGGAAGAATTGGCTTGTCTGATGGGCCAAGAGAAAGTTGTAGGGCAGATTTTTGGAACTGCTACAACAGTGGAGAATCAAAATTTTATTCTGACAGAAGATGAAAATGCAGAGCTCGAAGAACTTGATTTGATTGCCAGAATCAATCAAGATGAGGATGGACAATTGCTGAAGATTGTCAAGGAAGAAGAAGGAGAATATGTTGAAACAAGTTTGCAGCATATTGATGGAATGTTTGAAATTAGATGGCTGAATTGTTTGCTGAAAACATTTAGAGGAGAGAATGAAATGGAAAAACAACAGATTGAAGTGTTGCCAGAGGAAATGTTAGAGCAACAATTTGGAGTGTTGCCAGAAGAGGAGGAAGAGACACAAAGATTTTGTAATTTTGATGTTTGTTTTATGATTGCAGGTACTGATGGAAGGACTAAAGAATGTTTGGTCCAAGGAGAGAGGAAAAGAGATGATGATAGTGACTGGAAATTTAAATACCAGTCGAGAGAATTGTTGAAGTCAGAGAATGAAGAGATTGTAATTAGTGACAATTAGGAAGAGTTTTACTGTTGCATAGAACAAGAGGGTATGGACGATTGGGTGGCAGTTAGAGCGGGAGCTAGGGCAACTGCAGGATTTCAGCAAGTTAAAGATAGGGCAGCAGTAAGAACTGAGAAATTAATAACTCAGCAAGCAAGAGCAGAAGTAGAAGTTCATAAATCAAGATGGAGCAGTATCCAGCAGTCAGAAGATAATTTAGATCAGGAGATTGAATTCATAAGAAGGCTGATGGTGAAAGTTTATGAGAAGAAGACAACAGCAAGAAATCAAGGAAGCAGCAGCAAAAGAAAGACAGAAAGAGAATGTAAGAGTACAGCCAGTGGAGCAAGATAGAATAAGATATGGAAGCCTGGAGAAGTATAGCAGAAGAATGTTGCAGCAGATGATCAGCTACAGAACAAAGTGTGGGATCCAGGAAGACAAGGATGAAAGCACATGATCAGGAGATCATGAATCATATTAACCTGGGGAATCTGATGCAAGAGCATTAGGCTCAAAGAAATACCTTGTGTGTAAATAGACTTAGGGGTTTCTAGTTTTCAAGAGAGTTAGATTTTATGTAGTGAATTTAATGGGTTTTAATTAATTTTAGTTAAATGTGGAGAGAATTGTAACTGTCCTCGAATGATTAGTGGGCATATGAAGAGATGAGAGATTAAAAAAAAACTGCAGAGTAGAAATGAGTTGGAATCAATTTCCACAAATCTAGGGACTTAGTCTAAATTTAGGAAATCTGGAAATTTAGGAGTTTTGTTGAGTTGTTAGAGGAACTGAAGTGATTCATTATTTCCTTGTATAAAAATAAGCCTCAAAGGCATTAATAGATAGACCAGCATAGACCTGTAGACCTGCATAGAGCTAGAGAGCGGAAAAGACAGAGTAGGAGGTAGAGGGGCCATCGAATTGAAGATCTGGCCAAGATAGGAGGTTTTTGTAAGTAATTTCAAGTATATATTATGGAAGAAATTGTTTCAGTATTACCTGTGCATTGGTTGATTTATTCTATGTAAAGAATATTTGAGTCTTCGTATATTATGTATGAAAAGGACTCTGTAATAGGGTCAGGTAGTGCTCTGTTCTGATAGAAAGTTGATGCCTATTTACCATGATTTTGACTGAATGTATGAAGGGTTAAATTGATTACAACATTGAAGAATTGACGTTGAAATTGGTGGAGGATTCACCGAATTCTATTGTGAATATCCGTAGCACAAAATTCGTCCTACGACCATCTCAGTAGTTAATATCTGAAATCGAAATTGAAAGATGGTGAAATAAGTCTCATCGAACCGGAAGGGTTCGATACATGGGTGGCTATATAAATGATTGAGGGTCTAGTTATGAGCCTGTGTTAAGTGTTGATTCACTCACTGAGGAGTGGATGGGCAATAGGCGAGATTCCATATCAAAGGGTTATGGCGTAGAACTGTGGAGTATGAAACCTGAAAAGGTTTGCATTGCCAAATAAGGCGAGGTTTGAACTGAATTCCGTGTGGAAGTTTCAGTTAAGAAGGAAGCGGAACCTTGAACACTTAAACTAATCAGAACCATGAGGAGAATGGAAGGGCAGTTTCTGGAGAGAAAACCAATGGGTTCGCATTATTTTGAAATGGTAAGTTGTTTCGCAGAAAAAAATGCGATACAGTGTGGCGTCCAACACGTGTCCTCGAGTGGTTTTTGGAAACCACCTATTTCGCAAATTTTCTGAGCTTTAAAGTTATGTTCAATAAAAAGTGCGATAACCGTCCGATGTGAGGTTATGAGAGATAGACGACATTCGCACAGGAGAGTTGCATGGGAATTAGCTCAAAGGTATGGCCCAACGTTATTGCGTTGATAATTGTTTATTAATTATTTAATGTGTAGGGCCTAGAACCTTAATATGGTTCGGCGTGGGTTTTTAACCAAAAGGTCGAGGATCTTTTTATATTTGTTATCAATTGGATATGCATTAACCCCCTCATACTTTAATATAAATTTAATTGTGAAAGGTTGAATTCGCATAAACATAATTGCGATGAGGTTTCATTTAATGAAGAATGAAATGTTGGTTAATTTCGTATGATGGGTTTTTAGACCATAGAGTGCGAGGAATTTATTGTAGGGTTTTAAACCATTAAGTGAAGAAGTTCCCGCATATGAAGATTGAGTATTGGGTTATAATAAAAGGGTACATTATAGGCATTGTGGGTTTTTATAACCTTGGAAGAAAAAGCTTCTAGATATAGTTTCAATTGGGACAAGAATTTTGGAGGTGCATTTATATGCACAGGAAAGTGGGGACTGTGGGTTTTACCCGGCATCATGTTCCCTTGGCCACTTCTGATTTTCTGCAGGTGCCTACAACACATTTTCCTTTGGTCTTCTTAGCCCCTTTTAGAGTTTGACACCTCATTTTCTCAACGGTGAACTTATGCTCATCATGAATTTCTCCTTTGGCACTTTACCTCATGCTTGCCTTCCTTTGATCATTTTTAATACATTTGATTGCACTGGGAAGCCTAGGCTCCATCACACTAATATTCTTTACCATTTATCCATTTGGTGTAGGTGAAGCACTGTTTCTTTGACAAACCCTAGAGAACACCTTGGACATCCTTTAAATGCCTTCTGTTGTTATGAAGGAGGACTTATCATCTTCATTTAACCTGTTTTGTCTATCTTTCAAAACTCTTAGGTTTTAGGGTTGTTAAAGAAGAATAAGAAATGTTGTCTTCTAAGTTCTCTATAGCCCTTTCAAGTTCATTCATTTCTGTTCAGTTCACCTCACCTTTTTCCCTTATTCATTCATGATTTCTGAAAATCTTCAATGTGTCTTTGGGTGTGTTGATGTGCCTTCTGTCTTGGTGGTCTTTGTGATGGTTCCTTGCTTGGCAACTCTATTTTGTCAACCAATCCCAAAAACTCTGAATCTCATTGTACATAGGCCTACTACCTTTTCCTTACTATGGATGTCTTCTTGTGATGATTCACCCTATTACCTTACCTCTTTTTATGTTGACGACCATCTTCAATCATTCTTTGCAGAAATGTGAGCAAGGGCAGTTGTCCCTTGCAGAATTTGTGCTTTGACCAAGGAGGCCTTCCTTGAAGGGTTTTGATCAGTTGTGGACAAAGTTACTTGACCTTCTTCTTCTTTGAATGCAAACCTCTTTACACAGGAAAAATAGAGATTTTTAGAACACCAAATCAACCCTATGACCTATGAAACCCTAGGTGACCTAGCGGAAGGCTCTTTGGACTTGGTCTTTGTATGAAAACTTGATTTGAGATCCTTATGTGTAAAACTAAGTTTTGTACAAACTGATGTATTGGAGATCCAAAATCCAATGCACTTGATTTATCTAAAGAGCCTACAGAGATAGTTTTGAGACCATTAATGCTTGAAGTATTTTTGGAGATATAAGAGCGCTGGTTGATTGGTTGCCCTAGGTAGCAGTGGAGAGGTCAGGCAAAACAAAACAGAGGATTGAGGCCAAAGGTGACAAAACATAGACAAAATGAGTGACATGAGCCCATGATGGGTCTTCTGGAATTGGTGAGCTAAGTTTGACATGATGGGATGATGAAATAATGAAAAAATTATCCTAAAGATAATGAAGGCAGTGAGATTTCTAGAACTCACAATGTTCATGGACTTTGTTTCTAGAAATCTAGGATAAGTATTTAGTCATCCACGAGAAGCAAATATTACTGATGACTAACAAGTTCTAGTAAGTTCAACCAAAATTCTTTTATCAATTACTGCTTATCGAGGCTGTTTAAAGGCCTTACTTGGCAGGGTTGTTTTCTAAAAACTAACCGAGCTTTTTGTCACAAATCTATTGATGCTAGTGTTTATGACAACGATGGTAATGGTGAGGCGAGTGAGATTCACACCAAAGTTGATGCTGCCTCAAGCGATAATACAAACGTCCTACTAAATTGCATTATTTAGATTGCAAAAAGCTCTTTCGTTTGATAACAAAATCAAACCCTTCTAAATTTTGAATATTTCAAAATTTGAAAAGACCCAATAAAAAATTTGGTTCCCATCTTCTCTCATCCAGGGCTCACTTTAAAGTGTAATGAATTTTGAATGGGCAACATAATAGAAATAGCTCTCCCATGCATATTTTGAGAGCTTCATAATTGATGTCTCAAATCACCCCAAAATACCTGTATTGAAAGTTTCCCTAAAATTCGAATGAAAAAAAATCCCAAAGAGCCTATAGGCCATGCAATAAAATATCTTCACCTGTACACATCGACATTCGCGAAGTTTTTTATCGGAAAGTTGAAGCGAAGATGACGGTCACGCGTGGTCTCCTCGTTAATAGTCGCAACTGAAGATTCGCCTGTGACTTACGAGTGCGGTAATTGGGAGTGCTAATCTTTCCGATGCACTTATAGATATAGCTCATTGAAACGACCCTTACACCTCATAACATAAACGCATCAATTCCATGACGAGGGCGCGACAGTGGGTCCATTTCCCGACTCTGGTGAAGATTCGAAGGCGCTGGTGAAGGACAGTCCAACCGTGTCCTGGGCGGACGAGTTGTCAACGAGCGAATATGGCTGAAGCAAAATCTTTCCACGTGTCAAAGTTTTGCTGGCCAAAAGACGAAAATGGAGCTTTCTTGTTGGCTAGAGCACACAATGTTTGCCTACCCAACTTAAAAATAATATGATGTCTTCAGAGTCGTAGTAGTAGAATGAAGTAGTGTCATCACAGCAGTAGAATAAAGGGAATGACAATATCAGATTAATTTCTCATTGAAAATGATTGACAACACAAACATGGACAAACTATACGGATCCATAGGAAATGCAAGGCATTCCCAAAGACAAATATAAATTTGTGGCAGGTAATAAACTCAAAATGCTATCTCACTAATTTCTCATGTAAAATTATTAGACATTCATGTCCATAGCAGTCTCGGCCAAAGGAAACAAAAGATTTGATATAAATAAATGAGATTTAGTGCTAGGGAACTATTGGTACCAGTTACCAAACAGAGGATCGATTGAATTATTTGCGAGAAACGTTGCTGCGGCAGCTTCTGTTCCTGGACTATTACGTAAAATACCAAACAGATAAGGCAGCGATGTTGAACAGAGCCATTGTATACCAGTAACTATCTTCGCCAAAGTTGTCGATTTAAAGCAGAGTAGATCGAGGTTTCATATTTATAACATTTTGCTATGAAAGATGTGTGAAATACTTATTGAACTGACTTTGCAAAATAAGAAATTTTTTAATTTTAATTTTATTTTAAATACTCTAATCAAATTAACATAAAATTACATTCTATTCTTTTTACAATATTGCTGTGATAAGGAGCTGTGGAGCTCCTCTAGGCTATAAGGAGTTGATACTCCATACAAATCTTAAGCATCCAACTTTTAAATGGAAACAGGCATTGCAGATTCATCATGTCGACCATCACCCGACCTTTCTACCAGGGGTAAAACAAAGGCGGCAAATAAATACACCAGGGGCAAATTTAAAGCCATATCTCTCTTTACGGAAAATGATGGAAATCTTACAGACATCCCAATCTTTGTCAGCGAAGGCACACTGGATGATCCACGAGGGCTTAGAGCAAGATAACCGGATGCGGATTCGACATGACCCACATGTTATCCATGAACATTCGGGGGCTGGGCAATGCCTCCAAAGCAAATTGCCTGAGGGAGTTGTTATTTGATGTGAAACCGATCATTTTTTCTGTCCAGGAAACTATGTATAATAGGGAGAAGGCTATTAAGATGTTTCTCAGTATGATGAAGGGATGGTATGCAGCCGCAGTGGACGCAGTGGGGCTGTCGGGGGGTCTCATATCCATATGGAACCCGGAATATGCTTCCTTTCGAGCATTTAAATTCTTCGGCGGAATTTTATTATCAGGCCACCTCAGAGGGCGGGAGGAGATTGTTAACATCATCAACATATACGCGCCTTTCTGTAACAGATACGTCTTTTGGCAACGAATGTTCACATCGGGCATTCTCAGGCTGCAAAACATTATCCTCATGGGGGATCTCAACTCTTCAATCCGAGCTGAAGAAATATGGGGCAAATCTGCTCGTATGGATCCACTATCCGCATTCTTGAGTGATAGTTTTCTTGGCTTACATATGGTGGATATCCGACCGATCCCACTTCTACCAACCTGGACAAATAGGCGGGTTGGCGACAAATTTATAGGAAAAAGACTGGATCGTGCTTTGGTACAAAGTAATCTCATTGATAGCTGGGGAATGCCGCGATCCGACATCATAGTATCAGAGATATCGGATCACATGCCAATCAAACTTTCTTGGCGCTGCTGTGATTTTATTAGAGGTCGGCCATTCAAATTCAACAGGATATGGCTCGAGGACGAGGAATACACGGGAATGGTCTCTTCACTATGGATGCAAGCGGCGGATGATTTGAGTCTCAAGGATTGGGATCTTTTCCATTACAAATTGCAAAAGATTAAGGTGGCTTCGAAGGATTGGGAGATTCGGAAAAAGGCTGCGCTTAAAAAAGAGTTGCAAGAAATCTCAAAGCAGATGGCAGAATTATACACCTCTATCACAAACTCCAATCCTCACGAAGCAACTATATGTCTTCTGAAGGACCTGGGAGCCAGGAGAAAGGAAATTCTGAGGATTGAGGAGGTCTCATGGAAGCTGAGGAGCAGGATCACATGGCTAAAGGAGGGTGATCTAAATACACGTTACTTCCACAAAACTGCAAATGCCAGGAGAAACAGGAACGCCATATGGCGTATTAAAAGGGACGATGGTAGTTTCGCTGTTTCCAATGCTAATATTCAAAACGAAGCATTCACTTACTTCTCTAAGTTCTATAGGGTGGATCCCATGATCTCTGCTGACAATCAGGCCTGGGTACTGGATCATTTCACCAGATTTTTTGAAAATGAGGATATTACATTGATTGATGAATGTATAAGTGGGAATGAGGTATTGACGGTCCTGATATCTTTCTCTAAGGACAAATGCCCGGGACCGGATGGGTGGCCCGCAGAATTTTTCATATTTTTCTTTGATGTGCTTGGTACATAATTGACGGATATGATGGAGTTATTTCGAAAACAAGGTATTATGCCAGCAAATCTGAATTCAACTTTTATTGCGCTCATTCCCAAAGTAGCAGATCCTCAGTCTTTTACAGAGTTTAGGCCCATAGTGCTGTGCAATCTCATATACAAGATTACCACAAAGATTATAGCAAACAGAATCAAGGCAGTATTATCAAATCATATTTCAGCGGCGCAATATGGTTTTCTAAAAGATTGGTCTATTCATGACGCTATTGCCATAGCTCAGGAGGTGATGCACTCCATGCATTCGGGGAAAAAGGAAGCTCTGATCATGAAGGTTGACTTACATAAGGCGTATGACTCGGTCGACTGGTCTTTTATAAGGATTCTACTATTCAAGGTTGGCCTTCCAGTGCGTATCATCCGATGGGTGATGTCGTGCGTCTCAAATATCAGTTATGCAGTTATAGTTAATGGCACTCCTACAAAATTTTTCAAGGCGGGTCGGGGATTGAGACAAGGATGTGCCCTGTCCCCACTCATTTTCATCCTTGTCATGGATGGATTCAGTAGGATCATGCACTCTGCAGAGGAGAAGGGCTACATCAAGGGTTTTACATTTTCAAATTCTGTTTCTACAACTCATTCTCTATTTGTTGATGATTTACTTCTATTTGGACAGTTGATTAGGAACCACTGGTTTTATATTCACATATGTTTTAAACGTTTTAACTCAGCAACAGGATTGGCCATTAACTGCAGTAAATCCATTCTCATATATGAACATGGGGACATACAGGAGATCAGATTTATTGCTGAGTTTCTAGGGGTGGATGTTCGATTGGCTGCTGAGGGTTTCAAATACCTGGGCTACTTCATTAAACCCTGTGGATACCGGAACAATGATTGGAATTGGATCATGGATAGATTCAGAGATAAAATCCATTCATGGTCTCACCGTTGGCTGACCAAGGGTGGTCGACTTATCATGATCCAGTCAGTATTATCCCAGATGATGGTGTTCTGGGGACATCTTCTCTTCATACCTGCTGGTATTATAAGAAAAATAAACAGTATTATTACTCATTTTCTGTGGGGTGGGACAGAAAGCAACATGAAATATGCATTATGTAGTTTGACAGCAATCAGCAGACCCAAGGACATGGAAGGGTGGGGCATATTGAACACCCATGAGTTCAATATTGCGCTACTGACGAAGTCCTTTTGGAGGGCCATCAAAAGACAGGGTATTTGGTATGAGATCAACAGAGCAAAATATTATCAAGGTGATATCTTATATCTGATTTGTTGTGGCAACCTTCCTTTCCCTCGAAAACTTTCTTGTATCTGGGGCAGTTTCAAAAAGATCATAGCACATGTGGCTCCTAGATTAGTTTGGCAATTTCGAGATGGGAGCCGTATACCTATTGGTGCACCTAATGTTCATCTTATGCCGGCCCAATATGGTCCATCATTTCGTCTATTACATGCATTGACACAAAGGGGGATTATATACTACTCACAAATAATTTATCAGTGGTCACATAGTGCTCCTATATTCAAGAATGCTGCACAGATTGGACTGACCGATGAATTGGCACATGAATGGGAACAATTTCGGGACCACTTGCGGGGTGCTGGTTTGTGTTATGCTGCTGGGGGTGACCATATTATTTGGAATGGACCGATGAAGAACAATATGATAGTGGTGCAGGAGGCATATCGGAACAACATTTCTAACTCACTTCAGATTAACGTCACCAAAGTATTTTATCCTTTCTGACACAGGAATATACCCACGAAAATTATAATGTTTGGTTGGCTGATTTGGAGGGGTAAGGTGCTTACTTGGGAAAATTTATTGAAGAGGGGTATCACGGGGCCCAGCGTCTGCGCATTATGTCGATCTTAGGAGGAAACATCTTCACACCTTTTCTTCACATGCTCTGTAACTGCAAGACTATGGAGGCTTTTCAGTGTTCACATGTTAACACCTGCCTGGAGTCCCATAGACTTTATGTCCGCTGCATAGGAATGGGATAAGCTAAACTGTAATTTCAGATCGCTTCCATTCTATCTCACATGGGAGTTATGGCTGGCCCAGAACCGAATCATATTCGAGAATCGCCCTTTCCATATTCAACAGGTTTATACTGCGATAAGGGACTGGATGGATGATCGGCCTTTACTACAGCCTAAAGTGCCTGATTGCTCTGTTCGAATAAGACCTCATCAGATCAGTATCCCTGCAATCTATTTCGATGGAGCATCAGCTGCGGGTATGACCGGATGTGGAGCATGGATTAAATTATCCGGTTCAGAGCGATATAATATCTGCTGGAACGGAGGCCCTGGGACCAACAATAAGGCGGAGATCATGGCATTGTGGGGAGGCCTCCTGATTGCACATGATCTACAAATACAGGGTGTCAGCATATATGGCGATTCTCAACTCATTATTAACTGGATTACCAACAGGTGCCTCATGATGTCTCCGCATCTTCAAGGGTGGATTGAAAGGACACAGCGTGTATGGCAAAGATTAGGCAGTCCGCCCATTAATCATATATACCGTGAGAACAATTCGAGGGTAGACAATCTATCTAAGATGGGCCTGGAAGCTGAATATGGATTGATGAAGGTGTCACATTTTCTTGAGGGCAGACACATTGGGGCATATTCCATCCCCATTCCATAAGTCTTGTTTCTTTTTGCATCATTTTGTTATTATGCTATATAATCGTTATAAGGGGATATGGGAGATATTTGTTTTTTGATACAGGTTTATGAACAACAATTTTGGAGGCTTTACACAACTCTAATGACATGAGTACGTCATTTGTCCAGTAAGCTAGTGAAAACAGGGAGGATTCGGAATGATTGGACAATGTATTTATACCCTTCTACAACAAATGAACCAGGTACCTAATGGACAAGCTGTTATAATTCTTCATCATATTTGTTATGGAATATCGTTTTATATACAAAGTCACGACAAGCGAGTCTGATACATGACAAGCGAGCGAGCATGTGAATTAGAAGTGAGACTTCTCTCCTTTTATATCAGAACAGAAGCTACAGGTGACATTCAATGACTCAATGAGACAGAAAATCAGTTTCTGATGTACCCGATATATGATACAGGGGAGCCTGAATATTTTGCACGAGGTAGCATGAAATGTTGAAGCAAGAATACCTGGATTTAAGCAAGACAAGCGAGCCGACAAGGAGGTGATCACACAACAGCTAGTTTTGGTATATGAGGATGATGTGTTTATCAGCTTATTATATGCAAGCGAGCCTGATTCTTAAATTGGAATTAGTATAGATCAGAAAAAGGACTTTTTTGTATATTAATAGAAGGGGAAATTACGGGCAATAGGATCCACTCTAACACAGATTTTTTACAATCTCCCACTTACTCGGCCTTTCTACACTTATCTTTTAGCTTTATCACAGATATTAGTGGATGTACTCCCTGACCCCAGTAACTCGTTTTTACTAGAATAGTACCCCTTTGTTTATAGGATGTTTACTAGTTGTAAGGGATGGAATATTGACCCCAGATATGGAGGCCAGCCTATTACCTTTGCTCATTCTCTCTATTAATGAGCAATTATAATATGGCCAAAATATGATGGAAATCTCATTGTATTCTTACTACTGACGAGATCATATATGTTAATGTACTGTTTATATATTAATATAATCAGCGTATTTTTTTCCTCTGAAAAAAAAAAAAAATTTAATTAACTTGTAAACAGTATATATACATAAATGTAAATGTAAACAGTATATAAACATAAATGTAAATTTCTATTATAATTCTTAAATTAATCTAATTAATAAAAGTTTGTCTTTGTTTTTTTCATTAAAAACAGAAAATATAATTTCTAGTTGTTGATGATTTTTCAAGTAATTAAATATATATAGATTCAATGTCTAAAAAATCTCAAATTACTCAAATTCTAAGTAGTGCATAACTTAAACTTACCATTTTAAACTTTTATACTAAATTTAAAGCAAAATTATCTAAAACAATATTAATATTCTATTTTCATATATATTATAGGGTATATTATAAGGATAACATATTGACTAAAATAATACCAATATTTTATTTTCATATATATGATGTAACCTATAATAAAAAAACAAATATTGACTAAATTTTTTTAAATAATAATATTTTGGAATCCATTTTTCTTTCAAAATGTATATGTGCGTTTCTTCTCTAACAATCCATAAATGTGAAGTTTATTATATATACATTTATCCCTATCCAAAAAGGTTGAGTCAATTTGAGAATTTTTTTTCAGCAAGAAAAATACATCTGGTATTATATAGTGTTACCAGGACACAAACTAGAAAACATCAAAATAGCCATCTACAATACATCCATGTTCATCACAGAATCTCGGAAATTTTGAAAACAGATAGAGATCTATCATCTGTCCATTTGTCCCCGTCAGCTTTTAAGACAAAATCAAAACGATATACAATACATCATAGCAAATCTCAGTACAAATGTTCTACAAAAGAAGGCAACTAGCGCCCTAAAAGAGAGTATTTCATCACTCAGTTCCTGAGACAGTTTCAGCTTACAAAAACATAGAACTATCATCTATCAATACATACTTATCAACTTGTAGATAAAAACTATCTATATTTGAAACTTCATGGTAAAACTCTGCAATTTACGGCATTCCACAAACAAGAAATCAGCAAAAATTTTAATTTAAAGTGACTTTTCCTTTCACTCTGATACTTGAGACGTTATGTAGCTCATAGAACATATCCCCAAAACTCTCAATTAGACCTCTTTTAGACAGTCTCTCTGGTTCCATATTTTTCTCTCAATACACATGACTAAGATCGATGGTTTTGAAGGATCTCATTAGGTCTTTATCTATGTAAACACATGAACAACAAGCCAACTATGCATCCTCTCGTGAGCTATTGGGTAACATTCATCACAGAATCTGCCAAGGCTATATGCCAGTCAGACCTTGCACATTCTCTGAGATGTTTTAATTTGGATTGTTGAAATGCAACTAAGCAACCTCTGTCAACAATATAACATCTTGAGTACAAACCCTGCCTGAGATATAACCTTAGGCTAAGACTTAAATTATACATTCATTTCAAAATTGCTTCTTTGCTTTTCACATTTTAAGGTCCTTAAATTGTCGCTGCAACTGCTCGATTAATCCATCGTCACCTCACTGCTTAGCTTAGGACAACCTTTAGCATCAAGGTACTCCATACCTGGAAGCCCTTCTAACTCTTCTAACTCGGAGCACCCTTGAACATTTAATAGTCTAAGCTTTGTCAGTTGGGCAAATCCCCGTATGCTCTTCAGCTTCACACAAGCATGTGCCTGCAACTCTTTCAAAGATAGCAATGATTCCATACTTGGCAGCTCCTCCATATTTTCGCACCGGCTAATGTCCAGCACTTGCAGTTTTGCAAGACCAGAAAACCCTGTTATTTTCCTCAAGTTAGAACAATTAGTCAATTCCAGTTTTATGAGTGCATTTGGCAATGTTCCGACCTCCACCAGATCATTACAAAACCTGAGGGAGAAATATTGAAGGATGGGGCAAACACCTGTAGAAAATGATACCTCTGACAATTTCGTGTTGCATAGGTCTAAAACTTGCAGCCAAGGCATGCAGTTGTCACTGGAAGATTCCAAATTATTCCATGTTCTTAATGTTTGCAATGGACAATTCAATACTCTTAACTTAGTTAATTGAGTCAACAGTCCAACCGTCAACAACAAATGTTTCAATTTTGTGCAATTCTCGAGCCTCAATTCCTTTAAGATCTTCAACTGACCGAGTGAAGGTGGTAGACTGTGCAGGTAAGGGCTCCCTACTTCCAGAACTTCCAAATCGTCTAAGTCCCCAATTGCATTTGGCATTTCTTTTATGTTTGTACCCCTAAGATATAATTACATAGATACAAAGTTTCATTATATCAGAGAATTGGTGAACAATAGAGAAATTGTTTTACAACATTGTAAAACAGAAGAGCAATATGTAGATATTTTAACTAACCATTGGGGCAGAAGACCTTTGAATTTTTAAGAAAATGCTTGGGTATTATTGATAACCCAGCAGCTGACTTTAAGGGGGAGTGTTGAAAATATTAAAGTCACTTGCCGTGCCTTTGAGCAGAATAAAGAGTACACAGAGGCAGCAACAAAGATTTGAGTGCACAACACTCTATATTTAAGAAGAATGGAGAATCCGTGAGGATGAATTTAATTCTTGATGGGCCACAGCCACAACAGCAGAGAAGAATTAATTTTTGTTATGGGCGAAGTCATTTTTGCAGAGGAATGAAGATTTCCCGTAGATCTGAACTACGAAGGAGCAGTTTTTATTAATACAGTCATTTCGGGATTTAAAGTCCTCAACAACCAAATATGAATGAAATTGAATAAGACAGGCAGAAGTTCTTTAATTTTTGAAAAAGCAGGACAAGTGGTTCCCACCACTTGAGCGCAATCGCAGATTGTAGTTTTGAAAGTTTAAAGTGTCTTGTTGATGTGGATGTTTGCGATGTGCGATCATCGCACCATCACAACATCACAATGTCGCAAAATCACCCTCCGCCCATGCCAGAGTTTCGTTGAAAGTTGCAATGTGCAATCGTCGCGCCATCGCACGATCGCACAACCGCATGTCATATATATATTACCGCCGGTTGAAGTTTGCGATGCGCGATCGTTGCGCCATCGCACGATCGCACAATCGCAAGTCCATTTGTTTTTTCGCCGCCAAAGTGAAAGCTGCGATGCGAACGACGTGCCATCGCACCATCGCGTTTTGTTGATCCGCCAATATCGCACATTGCAAAATAGCCGACTGCGATGTGGTCCCCACTCGTACGTCGCGCTATATTAAATTTTATGTTCCGCAAAGGTATTTTCTTTGTAATTGGTTTTATTTCTTTGTTTTATGGTTTTTGTTCCCGCCGCGCCATATATATAATGAGAAAGGCCCGCGAGCCTGTAGAGTAGCATTGTCATTTGTTTTGTTTCACACAGCAGCGCGGAAGAAAAGAGAAAACACAGCAGTGTTGGTGATTTGGTTAGAGAGACAGAGATTTGTTTGTGTAGCACTGCGTCTGTAGCAGTCATTAGTTTTTGTTATCCCTCCGATAGAGGAAGATTTGTATCAGTTTTTGAAGACATAGAAGATTGTTTTAAAAGTCTGAAAAACTCTGTCTCCTGCCAAATTTGTTTTAACTTCTCTGTGTTGTAGAGGGGAGATTATTCTCTCCACTTCTCTTGTTTGGAATTTTCAAAATTCCAACAGATATGCTACTTGCGAAGGCAATATTGCAACTTTCATGCAACAGGAAAGATCTATACATTCAAGTGTGCTGACATTTCCCAGTGTTTCGCTGGAAATGGTTAGATTAGAGCACGAACTTAAATCAAGATATTTAAGATGAATTAAATTACCAAAAGAACCTGGAAGCATCTACAACTGTAGGGAGTGAGACATGCCTATGTATTTCAGGTTTATTAACTTACCGAAAGAGTTTGGAAGCATCTGCAAATGAGAGGAGTGAGACAGATCGATGTGATCCAAGTTTATTAAGTACCCAAAGGTATCTGGTAGTGACTTTAGATTTGAGCAGTTTGTTAACTCCATTCGTTTCACGACAAATGACAAAATTCATCCGGCAATGTTTCCAGATTACTACTCTGGAGGACAATTCGTTCGAGGTGCTTCAGGTGCCCGATGGACTTTGGTAACTTTGAAAGGGGAGAAATAATAACTAACTCTCGCAACTGCAAAGGTGCCTGCAAAATGTTACGGAATTTCAACTATAAGAAAGAATTCGACGATTAGCTTCTGCAAAACCCTTCAAATTTGTTCCCGACCATGTGGCGCTAAATCAATAAACACACAAACTTTAAATCGAAAAGTTTTTATTTACTTGATATCTGGATTGCCACAATAATTTCAATTTATCCCCCCCACACTTCTAAAACCCTAGGGTTTTCCAGTGGGATCCAAGAAGGCAGAGAAGAGTAGGGGCATTTATGCCAGCGAAGCCATATAAGATTTGGCGACCGCACCGACCTCAAAATACGCTCGGAGAGATCACCTGCAGTATCAAGAAGTTGCAACTTCCTAGTACCAATACCACGATAAGGTGTGTTGTGCCAACACTTCATCATGCGGTGCCAAAGTAGCTATTGACTCCACCTTTTGTAGCATGACATTTGTGAGTTGTCCTCATCACCATCTGTGTTATCACCACGAAGAGCCCTAATTCCACGCACTTCCGTGATCGCCTGTTTATTGGTGAAAAATGAGGAATAAGAAAATCTACACATATTTGTATCGAACAATTTATAAAGGATTGAATGATGGGAACAATTACATGTTGCTGGTACAGATCATCAATGTTCTCTGTCCAACGCTAAATACGACGGGGGAAGACTGTCAACTCAACAATTTCTCTTCCCATATCTCTAAGCTGTTCATGCATAGTTATCTTATTTTCAATGACCCCCACAAGACATAGCTTCTGTAAATGTTGAAACCCAAATGAACCCTTCCAGCCTGATCCGTCCCATATTCTTATTGCCATATCTCTTGTTGAGAATGCAGCAAGATGATGGAGCTTAGTGAAATGAAGTCGCCTTCACTAAGTGGGCCCGCAGGCAAATTCTGGCGCAAAGTCTATTTTTAGACATACGGAGCATAATTTTGGAATTCCAGTTGGAGATTCTTAAAGTATGCGACATGTCGGTAAAAATAGATGAGACCCTTATTTTTAGGACCCAGGCTATTTTTAGACTGTATCGCCTAAAAATATGGAAGTCAAATATTACTTACCCTTAATAATATTTTGACTATAAACAGCAGTTTACTCTCTTGGAGCACTTCAGTTTGAGTCATGGAGGTGGCTCATGCAACTGACAGAAGGAATCACGTGGTTCCTAGGGTTTGATGGCATCTTGCATGGTTGACTTCAGTTAGACTTCAGTGGCAGGAGTTTTGGAGGAGTTAACGGGACAGATAGTGGAGTTGTGTTCGTTTGTTTTAGTTGAACTAGTTGGGATTAGTTAACTAACTAATCAACTAGATATGAGTGGAGTAAATTAAATAATATTTAATTTACTAAATATTAACTCATTAGTCAACTCAAGAACACTTCAGTTCACTACAGTGCATGATCAGTTCAGTGGAGACCAGTGGAAGAGGTAGATGAAAGGGTGAATAAAGCTATCAGTTGGTAGATTTGTTTTGCATGAGATTTGCATTACACTTGGAGGAATTGTCCATGACAATTACGCAATCAAGGGAAGGGGATTCGAACCTTGAACCTCTTCATATACATGCCATGATTGCGCAATAGAGGCAAGGCAATTGGCGGGGAGTTTTGAACCTCAGACTTGTTCAAAACTGAGTCAGATTGTGAGTAACTTCATGAGAGAGTACTGAGTACTTGCGAGGAGTATTGTACTTGTTTGGTTACTTGATTTCTCCATTATAATATACACAATAGCTGCGGGGTTTTCAGCTATAGGCTTTCCCCATACATACTGAGTTAATGTGTGATTGATTTGATGTGAGATTGCTTCTATTATTTCCACATGTGACAATTAATTGTAGATGAGATTATGTGTTATGCATGCAATTCGAAATTGATGTGTAATCGGGTTAATATCCATTGAATAAGTGATTTATTCAGCTAATTTCTACATGGTATCGGAGCAAGCTTAATTGTCGAGATCTATTACGGTGATTGCAAACTTATTTCCTCGGACAGAGTCTGCATACGGGCCAGGAAGCCTCCGGATTCATCTTTCTTCGGAAAGTGAAAGGTCTGGTAAAAGCCCCTTGCAGTCAATCTCTGATTTGGAAATAATTTGTTTTCAAGTGTAGATCGAAGCGATAGAGCTTGGAGTTTGGAATTCGAATTTTGCAGAAGGTTGGTTTTCTTGGTGCCGGTGTTGAAAATGTCTTCTTTCAACGGTTTGCGACTCGAATATGCTCTTGAAGGCAGTTCGAATTATGTTGCATGGAAGGATCGCATGGAAGCAGTGTTAGAAGATAATGGTCTGAAGGAGTTCGTAGATGCGGATGTCCCAAAGCCCACTGATGCAGCTTTGGTCGATGCATGGCAAAAAAAGATCGCGAAATGTCGAAGGATCCTGTTGGAGGGCGTCAAGGATCATATTGTATCCAGCCTGCATGGAAAGGCTACTCCATATTTAATGTGGAAAGCTTTGACGGATCTATTCCAGAGTAAGAGTGACCAAAGGAAGCTGGCGCTCAAAGATAAGCTCATGAACATCAAGATGGAGAAGGGCGACAGTATCGCCAAATACCTCACGAAGTTCACTCAATGCAGAGATGAACTGGGAAGTGTGGGGGTTACTGTCGATGAAGAGGACATGGTCGACCCGGCTCTCCTTGGTCTTCCGAAGGCTTGGCACTCATATCAAGACAGCGTCAATGGTCGGGAGAAGCTGCCGGGATGGGAGCGCCTTTGGGCGGATCTCATGCAGGAGGAGATAAGGAGGACTACTCGAGATGGATCTTCATCAAAGGGAGCTGATGAAGAAAACTGCGCCTTGGTGTCCAAAGCTAAGAAAGGGAAGGGTAAGAAAACCTCTCATTCTGGAGCTAAGGGCAAGAAGCAGGATATGGCGAAAGTGAAATGTTTTCACTGCCATGATCACGGACATTATGCTACCAATTGTCCAAAGAAGAAGAAGAACAAGCAAGCGGGAAGATCTGCAGATGGAGAAGCTATGGCTTCACAGTTCGAGCTTGACTTTTCACTGATTGCATGCTTGGTTTCAAGTGTGATGGGATCGGTGTGGTTCTTGGACAGCGGTGCGTCATTTCATATGACGGGAGATCGGGAGTTGTTCTCAGATATGGAGGACAAGGATTTGGGCATGCACATCGAGATGGGCGATGACGGTAGATACAGTGCGACTGGTATCGGTACCGTATCCTTTCAGAGGGAGTCTGGTAAACCCTTTGTCTTAAAGGATGTCATGCATGTACCTGGATTGAAGAAGAACCTGATTTCAGTAGCAATGTTGGAGGATAAGGGGTATGATGTGGTCTTCAGCGAAGGAAAAGCCTTCCTGCGCAGTAAGACTACTGGAGAGACCCGTAAGATAGGGGTTCGAACTCAGAACCTTTATCAGTTGCAGGTAGATGACTGCGCAGCTATGGCATGCAAGGCTGGAGATGTGGTGAGCCGGGATGATGAGGGCGAACTATGGCACAGGAGATTGGGCCATCTTCACCATGGAGTTTTGAAGATTCTGCAGCAGATTTCTACTGGACTTCCTAAGGGCACCCTTGCGCAGTCAGATCAGTGCAAGGGGTGTACTTTAGGGAAGTATGTGAAAGCCATCTTTCACGAGAAGGATAGTCGCGCCACGACGATCCTTGAGAGAGTTCACACAGACGTGTGTGGTCCTTTCTCAGTTGCTTCGACAGCAAAGCACAGGTATTATGTGATCTTTGTTGATGATTTCTCTCGAAAGTGCTGGATCTTCTTCATGCAGAAGAAGAGCCATACATTCGCGAAGTTCTGTGAGTTTAAAGCACTGGTCGAGAAGGAGTCGGGGAAGAAGGTGATTGCTCTAAGGAGTGATAACGGTGGTGAATTCATCCCGGCTGAATTCAAGGAGTTCTGCAGCGCAGAAGGGATTCGGAGAGAGCTCATCGCACCCCATAACCCACAGCAGAACGGGGTGGCTGAGCGGAAGAACAGAACGATCGTGGGTGCTGCACGGGCGATGTTGCATGATCAGGGCCTACCCCTTCACTTGTGGCTGAGGCATGCAATACAGCAGTGTATGTGCAGAACCGTTGTCCTCACAAGGTTCTTGGCATGAGTACACCAGAGGAGGCTTATTCTGGCAAGAGGCCTGATATTTCCCATTTGCGGATTTTCGGATCTCCTGTCTACATGCATGTGACGAAGGATGCAAGAAGGAAGTTGGATCCAACTGCTGAAGTTGGAATATTTGTGGGGTACACTGATACACCTCACAACTATCGGGTGTATGTGCCAGACAGTCGCAAGACTGTTGTGCGACGGGATATAAAATTCCAGGAGGAGAAAGCCATGCAGTGTTCGCTTGAGAGGGAGCTACACTTGCATGCAGATGAGGAGCTGTTAGTTCCTAAGGAGGAGTTTCCGGATGTGGATCAGCCACAAGAGGAAGTTCAGGAGGTGGAAGAAACCACCCATGCAGCGCCAACCATCAGAGGGCGCATGCGCACTACAGAAGCTGAGCGACTGGCTCGAGATGCAGAGAAGGTTGTAGGACCACCTACAGCACAGCGCAGACAGAGGCAGTCACCGGATTGGTACACTGGATACATGGCTTTTGTGAGTCAATGTGTTGTGACGGAGCCATCCTCTTTTGAGGAAGCTGTGGAGGAACCCGCATGGGTTGATGCCATGATCGAAGAATATGATTCGATCGTCAGGAACAGTGCATGGGAGATTGTCCCAAGACCGGGGGGGAAATCAGTGGTGGGTTCGCGATGGATCTACAAGGTGAAGCAGGCGGCTGACGGGAGTGTGGAGAAGTACAAGGCGAGATTTGTCGCCCGTGGCTTATCACAGATCGAGGGGATTGACTATGAGGAGACTTTTGCACCTGTCGCAAGGTACTCTTCCATACGGACGATCCTTGCTCTCTCAGCGCAGATGGGGTGGCACATTCATCAGATGGATGTGAAGACTGCGTTCCTCAATGGAGTTATTGAGGAAGAGGTGTACATAGAGCAGCCTGAAGGTTTTGAGATCTTCAGCAGTGAGTCGCATGTGTGCCGACTCAAGAGAGCACTGTATGGGCTGAAGCAAGCACCTCGTGCTTGGTACACTCGGATAGACAGCTACTTCACCGGGCTTGGATTCTCCAAGAGTGAGGCGGATCCAAACCTCTACCAGATTGTGGTGGAGGGGAAGCTGTTGATCATCGTACTGTATGTAGATGATCTGATTTTGACTGGCGACGAGCAGTTGATACTTTCATGCAAGGAGGATCTTGCACGAGAGTTTGAGATGAAGGACCTGGGCATCCTTCATTATTTCGTGGGATTGGAGATTTGGCAGCGCAGTGGAGGACTGTTTGTTTCTCAGGGCAAGTATGCCCGGGAGATTCTGGAGAGGTTCAACATGCAAGGCTGCAAGCCTATTGACACTCCTCTTCCTGGTGGTTGGAGGAAGGGAGATGCTACTTCGGAGGAGGTAGTGGATGCCACTGTCTATCGACAGTTGGTGGGGTCGTTGATGTATCTGGTCAATACTCGACCCGATATATGCTATGCAGTTAACCAGCTTTCGTAAGCTATGGTTAAGCCTACCAAGCTCTTTTGGAAGGCGGGCAAGCATGTATTGCGCTATATCAGAGGCACATCGGGATATGGTCTATGGTACAGACAGGAGGATGGAGTGAAGCTTTCTGGTTTCACTGATGCAGATTGGGCAGGGAGTCCAACAGACCGGAAGAGAACTTCTGGAGGAGTTTTCAGCATTGGGTCGACAGCAGTTTCCTGGTACAGCAGGAAGCAGAGATCCGTGGCACTCAGTTCAGCAGAGGCCGAGTACATGGCAGCAAGTTTGGCTGCATGCGAGGCTATTTGGATGAGGAAGATCCTCGCAGTTTTGTTCAGGTTGCATTTGGAGCCTACAGTGATCTACTGTGATAACCAGAGCTGCATCAAGCTCTCGGCTAATCCAGTATTTCATGATAGGTCCAAACATATCGACATCAAGTACCATCACATCAGAGATTGTGTTCAGCGGAGGATCATGATGCTTTCATATGTTCCCACGGAGGATCAGGATGCCGACATCCTGACGAAGGCGCTCACCCAGAGCAAGTTCGAATTCCACAGAGGCAGGATAGGGGTTGCAGATAATCCATATCTTGCTGAGAGGGAGTGTTGAAAATGCAGCAAGATGATGGAGCTTAGTGAAATGAAGTCGCCTTCACTAAGTGGGCCCGCAGGCAAATTCTGGCGCAAAGTCTATTTTTAGATTATGTCTATTTTTAGACATACGGAGCATAATTTGGGAATTCTACTTGGAGATTCTTGGAGTATGCGACATGTCGGTAAAAATAGATGAGACCCTAATTTTTAGGACCCAGGCTATTTTTAGACTGATCTCCTAAAAATATGGAAGTCAAATATTATTTACCCTTAATAATATTTTGACTATAAAAAGCAGTTTACTCTCTTGGCGCACTTCAGTTTGAGTCATGGAGGTGACTCATGCAACTGACACAAGGAATCACGTGGTTCCTAGGGTTTGATGGCATCTTGTATGGTTGGCTTCAGTTAGACTTCAGTGGCAGGAGTTTTGGAGGAGTTAACGGGACAAATAGTGGAGTTGTGTTCTGTTTGTTTTAGTTGAACTAGTTGGGATTAGTTAACTAACTAATCAACTAGATATGAGTGGAGTGAATTAAATATTATTTAATTCACTAAATATTAACTCATTAGTCAACTCAAGAACACTTCAGTTCACTACAGTGCATGATCGGTTCAGTGGAGACCAGTGGAAGAGGTAGATGAAAGGGTGAGTAAAGCTATCAGTTGGAGGATCAGTTTTGCATGGGATTTGCATTACACTTGGAGGAATTGTCCATGACAATTGTGCAGTCAAGCCAAGGGGATTCGAACCTTGGATCTCTACATATACAAGCCATGATTGCGCAATAGAGGCAAGGCAATTGGCGGGGAGTTTTGAACCAGTAACCTGTTCAAAACTAAGTTAGATTGTGTGTGACTTTATGAGAAAGTACTGAGTACTTGTGAGGAGTATTGTACTTGTTTGGTTACATGATTTCTCCATTATAATATACACAATGGCTGCGGGGTTTTCAGCTATAGGCTTTCCCCATACATACTGAGTTAATGTGTGATTGATTTGATGTGAGATTGCTTCTATTATTTCCGCATGTGACAATTAATTGTAGATGAGATTATGTGTTATGCATGCAATTTGAAATTGATGTGTAATCGGGTTAATCTCCATTGAATAAGTGATTTATTCAGCTAATTTCTACATCTCTTTCTTTTCCTACGAAAAAACAGGCAATGTCCAGGAATATCTTTCGTTCATTTTGATGGAGTGTATTGAAGCTAATTTTAAGCCTCATTTGGATCTCAGAGGGAAGTACTTGTTCAAGTCTATCCAGTTGGGCTTCCCAATATGATAGGTCATTTTTTTCCATTAAGGAGTGCCCCAAACACTTTCAAACACAAAGGCAACCCGTCACAGGCTTTTATGAACTTACTTGCGACATAGCCAAATCCTGGAAGTGGATAGGGCTGCTTGAACGCATGCAAGCAAAAGAGCTCTCGGGATCGTTCTTCATCGAGGCTCGTTAGCTTATAAATTGCTATGTTTTGAACTCCTGAATCAGTGAGAACATTTATGTCTCTAAATGTAATCAATATTAAGCTATCTGACCTGAGAACACTTCGAACCGGCAAAAATGCTTCCAGCTGATTTGCGTGATCCACGTCATCTAAAACGATGAATGCATTAGAAGCTAAGAGATTTTTCTTAAGAATCTGTATGCCCTCATTGACGCTGTGTATATGAATATTAGAATGAGTGAAATCGTTCAAAAGTTTACGCTGCAAATAACTTAATGAATTTTTCCTTGCGTTTTCTCTGACATCAAATAAATAATAAGATTTTCTATAATCTAACCTATTCCTATTGAATAGCGCTTCTGGAAGGGTTGTCTTTCCCATCCTGCCCAACCCAACAATCCCCATGACTTGAGGTTTTCTACTCTGCTACTGCGCTAGGACGTTATTTTCAAAATCCTTCACCTTTTCCTCCAAACCAGTTGGATATTTAGCAATCAGGAATATCGGTTTTTCAACCTTTCCAACATGTTGAATTATAACTTCAACTGCTGTAACGCAGTGAAGGATAAATGCTACAGGAGTTTCTCTGGAGAACACAAGCTAGAAATTAAAAATCTGCATTTAATGAAGTCTGCAAGTTGTTGTTTAAATATCTCTGCAACAGCCGCCAGAACATTGAAGAAATTGTGGTTTCAAACCACGCAACCAGGAAACTTAAATGCTCTCTTTGCTGCCTCTTGATTTCTGCAACCACCACATTCAAAGCTCAGATATTTACCCACCAGTTTTTACCACGTGGCATTGCATGATTCATTCGGGTTTCACATGACTCGTTCATGAAGTTGGAGAATCTGGACCCGAATTTTTATAGGGTGAATTTAATTTGGAATTCGCATAACACATTGGGCCTACGTCAACATTTGATTTTGGAACGCGAAGAGCATTTACAAAAGAGTTTGATTTAATTTTTGAAATCCGTAAAGTTTCATAAAGTTTTTAAAGACCTTCGGTAAAATTTATTTTTACTAAGGTTAATATATATTATAAATGTTTTTAACATTTATAATATATATATTTAATGTGTTATTTTTAAATGTTATGTTCTGGAAAGTTTAAAAGGCCCGAAAGCCAAAAAAAAAAAAGAGGGCCGTGAATGTAATTTTTATTTACTGTGTAATTTTTTATTAAAAGTTTATTTACACAACAGTGTATAAAAAGGGAAAAGACAGATTGTAAGTTTAAGAAGTTTTTACACACAACAGAGTGTAAAATTTTGAGTTGCACAACAGTGCGTTTATTGTTTTTTTTTGAAGAGAGACAGAGTATTTTCTGTGTGAGACAGAGAAGAGTTTTGCTTGGCACTGTGTTTTGTAACAGTCCAGCATTTTGTAATCCCTCATAGAGGAAGAAGCTTTTATTGTAATAGATTTTTACAGTGAATGAAATAGAATTTTTTCAGTGTTGAACTCTGTCTCATTTGAGTGAAATTTTTAATATTTTGTCTGTGTTAAAGCAAGGGAATTTCTATTCTCCTGTGTGTTTGGAATTTTCAAATATTCCAAAATGGTATCGGAGCTAGTCCAGGCTATTTGAAGGTCAAATAAGCTGAAGGAAAGGAGTTCTTTGTTGCAGCAGTTTCTCCAGCAGTGTGAAGACTCAGCCAAAAAGAATCCAAAGGTATTTCTCTATACAGTTTTTTGTGTTACTGTTGTAGAACAGTCAAGTGTTTTTTGAATCATAGTTAAGAGTGCAGAATGGCTGGAGCCAGCACTGGTATGGGTATGGGAAATATCCATCTCCCAATGTTTAATGGGAAAAATTATGACTACTGGTCAATAACTATGAGAGCATTATTTATCTCCCAATACTTATGGGAATTAGTTGAGGATGGCTTTGAAGAGCCAACAAATGAAGAAAAGTTTTATGTTTTAACTCAAGCAGAAAGAGAGATGTTGAAGAGCAATAAGAAGAAAGATGCCAAGGCTCTTTTCTTCTTATATCAAGCAGTGCATGAGAGTGTGTTTCCTAGGATAGCAGCAGCTAATAGATCCAAAGAAGCATGGGAAACTCTCAAGACAGCCTATGAAGGTATGGAGAGAGTGAAGACAGAAAAACTTCAGTTGTTGAGGAGAGACTTTGAGACTCTCTGTATGAAAGAGTCAGACACTATTGACTCATTCTTCACTCATGTGATTGGAATGGTCACACAAATAAGGTCACATGGAGAAACTCTTGAAGATAAGAGGATTGTGGAAAAACTCTTGAGAAGTTTACCCTCAAGATTCGATGTGATTGTCACCACCATAGAGGAGACTAGGGATCTCACAAAGTTTTCAGTGGATGAACTACATGCATCACTGATGACCCATGAACAGAGATTGGGTAGAAGTGAAAACTCATCTCTGGAGCAAGCCTTTAAGACCCAGATGTCTTTCGGAAGAGGAAGAGGGCAAGGCAGAGGAAACAAGAGAGGAAGAGGCAGAAGCCAAAACAGAGGTGGAAGAGACAGTCCAACAAATGCTCAAGGAAGGGGCAACAATCCAAATCAGCATCAAGGCCAAGGCAGCAACCAACAAAGTGGTCAGCAGAATGCTCAAGGACAAAGGTATGACAAGTCCAATGTCCAATGTTACCATTGTAAAAAATATGGTCATTATGCTAATGAATGTAGAAAGAAGCAGCAAGAAATGGCAAGTAGAACTAGTGCAAATTTCACTAAGGAAAATAGCAGCCAAAATAATTTGTTTTTAGCTTGTAATATGGCTGAAGAAAAAAGTGAGGATTTATGGTTTCTAGACTCTGGTTGTAGTAACCATATGACAGGAAACTTGGCAATGTTTTCTATGTTAGATGAAAGTGTGCAGTCACAAGTCACACTAGGAACTGATAGCAAAGTTTCTGTTATGGGAAAAGGAGATGTAAATGTTTTAACAAGATTAGGTGCAAAGAAATCCATAGCAGATGTTTATTATGTTCCAGGAATGAAATGTAATCTCTTAAGTATTGGAAAGCTTGTCCATAAGAGGTATAATGTTTTCTTTGAGGATGATGTTTGTACCATCATGGACAAACCACCCAACAATCAGTGTATTGCTGAAGTGAAGATGACAAGGAACAGGATGTTCCCTCTCAGAATGAGAGCAGATTTGAAGAATGGTGAAGAGAAAGCAGCAGTTGCACAAGAGACTTACCAAAGCGAACCAAAGGATGATAATTGGTTATGGCACTTGATATTTGGTCATCTCAACTTTGGAGGTCTTAATTTGTTGAACAGAAAAGGAATGGTAAGTGGTTTACCATTGATAGAGAAACCGGACAGCCTTTGTGAAGGTTGTATCTTGGGGAAACAACACAGAGAAAGTTTTCCTTCCGGGAAAAGTATAAGGGCAAAGGCACCCTTAGAGATTGTCCACTCAGATGTATGTGGACCGATGCAAACTCCATCGCTTGCAAGCAGCCACTATGTGTTAACATTCATAGATGATTTTACAAGAAAAACTTGGGTTTACTTTTTGAAAAACAAAAGTGAAGTGTTTGAAAAATTTAGAAATTTCAAAGCACTTGTTGAGAACCAGAGTGGGCTGCATATCAAAGTCTTAAGGACTGATAGAGGAGGTGAGTATATCTCTAAATATTTTCTACGTTTTTGTAGAGAAAATGGTATTCAAAAGCAGTTTACAACTAGATATACTCCGCAGCAAAATGGAGTAGCCGAAAGGAAGAACAGAACCATAATGGACATGGCAAGGAGCATGTTAAAGGAAAAGCATTTGCCTAATGATTATTGGGCTGAAGCTGTACATTGTGCAGCATACATTTTGAATAGGTGCCCTACAAAAGCAGTTATGAACAAAGTGCCAGAAGAGGCATGGAGTGGCACAAACAAAAGTGTCACACATATGAAGGTTTTTGGATGTGTTGCTTATGCACACATTCCAGATCAGCTAAGGAAGAATTTGGACATCAAGCGGGAGAAATGTATTTTCATTGGATACAGTGAGGAATCCAAGGCTTATAGGTTGTATAACCCATCCACGAAGAATTTTATTGTGAGCAGAGATGTTTAGTTCATTGAAGAGGAAGCTTGGGATTGAAGCATAGAGAAAACAGTGAATGTTAAACATTGTTTATCTCATGATGAAAATAATGATGAGTTGGCTGAAATACATCCCCAAACAACAGCACCAACACAAGAGCAGTGATGCACACCCTTGAGGAGAAATGAAAGTGCTTCTCCAAGCACACCACAAGGAGGAAATTCAAGTGCTTCTTCAAGCACTTGTACATCTAATGAAAAAGGTAAGAAATTCAGAAGTTTGAAAGATATTTATGAACAAGATATAACAAATGAAGGTATCAATTCTTTGTTTGCTTTATATTGTCATGTTGATGATCTTGTTCATTTCAAAGAAGCTATTAAGGATAAGAAATGGATAGAAGCTATGGATGAGGAGCTTAATGCCATAGAAAGAAACAAGGCTTGGGATTTGGTTGAACTCTCAAAAGGTAAAGATGTCATTGGAGTTAAATGGGTCTACAAGGCCAAGAGTAATGCTGAAGGAAAAATAGAGAGACACAAGGCCAGAATTGTTGTCAAAGGGTATAAGCAGAAGCATGTGATAGATTATGAGGAAACTTTCGCACCAGTTGCTAGAATGGAAACCATGATAGTAGTGCTGTCCATATCAGCACAAAACAAGTGGAAAGTTTACCAAATGGACGTGAAGTCAGCATTCCTAAACGGAGTGTTAATGGAAGAGGTTTACATTGAACAACCTCTCGGATATGTAAATAAAGGCCAAGAGCACAAAGTGTGCAAGTTGAAGAAAGCTCTTTATGGGCTGAAGCAAGCGCCAAGAGCGTGGTACAGTAGGATAGATTCCTATCTACTGGAAAATGGTTTTGAAAAGTGTGAGGGAGAACCCACCCTCTACATCAAAGAAAAGGATGGTAAAATATTGATTGTAGTTTTATATGTTGTTGATGTTATTTTTACAGGTAATGATGATTGCCTTATTGAACATTTTAAAATAGTCATGAAAGAAGAATTTGAAATGACTGACATGGGTTTGTTGAGATACTTCTTAGGAATAGAAGTAGAACAAGATGAGAATGGGATTTTTATCTCATAGGCAAAGTATGTTAATGAGGTTCTTGAAAGATTTAACATGCAGGAATGCAAAGCAGCAATCACTCCCACAGTGATGGGATTAAAACTCAGCAGAGAGGACAGCAACAAGGATTTTGATCCCAGTTTATACAAAAGCATAGTTGGCAGCCTCATGTACTTGACTACAACTAGGCCGGACATAATGCATGCTGTTAGTTTGATTTCCAGATTCATGGAAAAGCCAAAGGATGCACATTGGCAAGCAGCAAAAAGAATTTTGAGGTATGTTAAAGGTACTAAAAGGTTTGGTATTTGTATACTACTTCAGAAAATTCAGATTTAGTTGGATACACTGACAGTGATTGGGCTGGAAGTGTAGATGATCAGAAGAGCACTTCCGGTTATGTTTTTCACATGGGTTCAGGAGCCATTTCATGGGCTTCTAAGAAACAGCCAATTGTAGCGTTGTCTACAGCAGAGGCAGAATATGTGGCAGCTACAACAACAGCTTGTCAAGCAGTTTGGATGAGAAAAATGTTGAGAAGTTTATGCCAAGAGCAGACAAAAGGGACAGTGATTTTTTGTGACAATAGCTCAGCTATTGCATTGTCTAAAAATTTAGTTTTTCATAAGAGGACAAAGCACATTGACACCAAGTTTCATTTCATACGGGAATTGGTAAGCAATGACGAGATTGTTTTGCAGCATTGCAGAACAGAGGATCAATTTGCAAATATCCTCACAAAGCCACTTCAGCAGAAAAACTTTGAACATTTCAGAAAATGCATGGGTATGTTAGAAAACCCAGCAGTTGAATTTAAGGGGGAGTGTTGAATTATAACTTCAACTGTTGTAACGCAGTGAAGGATAAATGCTACAGGATTTTCTCTGGAGCACGCAAGCCATAAATTAAAAATCTGCATTTAATGAAGTCTGCAAGTTGTTGTTTAAATATCTCTGCAACAGCCGCCAGAACATTGAAGAAATTGTGGTTTCAAACCACGCAACCAGAAAACTTAAATGCTCTCTTTGCCGCCTTTTGATTTCTGCAACCACCACATTCAAAGCTCAGATATTTACCCACCAGTTTTTACCACGTGGCATTGCATGATTCATTCAGGTTTCACATGGCTCGTTCATGAAGTTGGAGAATCTGGACCTGAATTTTTATAGGGTGAATTTAATTTGGAATTCGCATAACACATTGGGCCTACGTCAGCATTTGATTTTGGAATGCGAAGAGCATTTACAAAAGAGTTTGATTTACTTTTTGAAATCCGTAAAGTTTCATAAAGTTTTTAAAGACCTTCGGTAAAATTTATTTTTAATAAGGTTAATATATATTATAAATGTTTTTAACATTTATAATATATATATTTAATGTGTTATTTTTAAATGTTATGTTCTGGAAAGTTTAAAAGGCCCGAAAGCCAAAACAAAAAAAAGAGGGCCGTGAATGTAATTTTTATTTTACTGTGTAATTTTTTATTAAAAGTTTATTTACACAGCAGTGTATAAAAAGGGAAAAGACAGATTGTAAGTTTAAGAAGTTTTTACACACAGCAGAGTGTAAAAGTTTGAGTTGCACAACAGTGCGTTTATTGTTTTTTTTGTAGAGAGATAGAGTATTTTCTGTGTGAGACAGAGAAGAGTTTTGCTTGGCACTGTGTTTTGTAACAGTCCAGCATTTTGTAATCCCTCATAGAGGAAGAAGCTTTTTTATTATAATAGATTTTTACAGTTAATGAAATAGAATTTTTTCAGTGTTGAACTCTGTCTCATTTGAGTGAAATTTTTAATATTTTGTCTGTGTTAAAGCAAGGGAATTTCTATTCTCCTGTGTGTTTGGAATTTTCAAATATTCCAACACAACACACATTCAACCACTTGATCTATCAACTCCCCCTCGTCTTTGGTTATTGATAAGAAAATAGATACAAACTGTGAGAAATACAAACCTATGTGCATCTGATCAACGTGAAACACTACAAAACTGAAAGGGAGGGTTGAGATCTCACCCATTATAAGCGTCCAAATCGAAACCGCTTATTTCTGCTACACGAAGCAAAGCATCTCTACAATTTTGAACGGTGGTGGAGTCATAGAGCAGTTTGCCTTCACCAGATTGCTTAATATCTAAGTTGCTTAACGCTTGCACATAAACTCCATCTTTGGCCCCTGTAGACTGAAAATCATCTCGTTTCACACCGTAAAACACCGGAATAATTCGAGCCTCCAGCTTCAACATGAGGAGGAGGTCATTCAAACATGGCGTTGATGCTGCATATGTTCGAGAGAAAATAGCCACATGGACAGAAGCAGTTCTTATGGCAGCTTCTATTTCCGAAGTAACATTTTCTCCCTTTTGCATTTCAGGCCGGTCCAAAAAGACTCGGATTCCGTGTAAAAGAAGACAGTGGTTGAGATGGCTAGCTAAGGTTTTCCGTACATCCTGGCCTCTATGGCTGATAAATACATCATAATAGATGTTATGGTTGCTGTGGGGATTTGCGGAGGTAGAGGTGCTCGCAGCAGCGGCTGCAGAGGTGTCAATCGCTTCAACTGTAGGACGAAGAGAGTCAGGGCGAAGAGGAAAACTTTCAATTTCCATTTCGATTTCAGTTTCAGGTTGGTCTTGGGGACATGAAGATACAGGTGATGCCATTGGTAATTCCTATTCAACTGTACAAACAAAAACTGAAAGCTTTCGAAGGCCCGATGTAAATTGCAAAAACAGGAAGCTTTCGAAGTGTGATGCAAATTGCAGGGATGAAAACCTTTAGATGGTAGATGCCAAATTGCAAGAGAGGTAAGGATAGGTTGAGTAGCCAAGGAAAGCAATGGTAACTTGTGGTCTCCTCTCTGTCAATCAATATGTTTCAACAGGTAGGGAGCGATGAGATGAATGGGAGTCTGAAAAGGGATTTTCTAAGCACATTGCGGCAGTTGGATCACTGAAGATTCCGCTACCAAGGAAGGCGACGGCAACTTCCGTGCTTCTCTATGTCCATCGATATGTTTAATAACAACGGGGATTTCTTCCTCAGGAGGTAAAGTCAAAAGCCAACTAGTAAACGATGTTGAAATTTCAAATCGATGCCATCAGTGACGTTTAAGCAAGCTGATAAACGTTTGTTTTAGACGTGTAATCAAATTGATAAATGTTTGTTTTGGAATTGTCTAATGTTGTAAGATTCCAAACAATAAAAGATTTGGATAGATCTAAAATATCTTAGTGTTCTCATTTAATATAATATTTCATCAGGAACCAAAACATAAGAAATGCAACCATTTATCTATATTATTATTCACTGAAAGTAAAATACATGTCCATACCATAAAATCATACAAATGGCATGTACAACTACTTGACAATGAAAAATATAAGAAATTTAAGCCCACTTGTGAATCCTGGATGGATCCACGACATAAATATCACTGCAGGGTTTTCGTCCCGGGATCAATACTATCACTGGCCAAGCCAAGTTCTCAACCCAAACATAATAAGATAGATAATACCAGATTGCTCTAAATGCCTAGCTTCTCTCCCCTTTTATAGGCTTGATGGGTCAATACCAACAAGAAATACCATGGGTCAATACCATGGGAAAATACCACGGTAAGTACCATGGATCTATTCTATCCACTTTGACTGGATCAAGAAAGGGAATATTACAAATCCTCTTGCCCAAAGATTGCTTGTCCTCAAGCGATCCACTTCTATCCACAACAAAAGCATTTGTACATTGATACCAGGATCCCATACAATCCGATGCGCCCTCCATGTTGAATGGTCCTAAATGGATCCTTCAATACCTGGATCCCAAACAATTCTCCGACCAATCCTTCCCTCAATAGATTTACCTGGATTCCAAACAATCATTTCCCCAATAGATTCTCCCGGATCCCAATGCCACCTAAATTCTGGGACCTGTGGGTTATGGTACCATTTCAGCCCTCCATCACTGGCTACACCAAAGGGCCCAAGTTGCAATATGCCCTTGGCTGTGAGTATCCTCCAAATAATCAACCTATCAATAGAATATCAACTCATAATCTCTCGCCAATCCATACTTGGGGAGGGCTGAATATTTGCAAATCTACTATGTTGATGTTGTTCGATGCTCAATTCATGCTTCTCTACTTGGTTACCCAACATGATGTAGTTGGAGAATTTTTCCCTTATCTTCCCAATGTATAAAGGTGGGTTAATGTTGGTAGTGTTGCAAGAATTATCTATGTACTCCTGTAGAGGGCTACTCTGGAACTCCCAATCGTACTCCTCTTGCTACCTTATGAGAGATTTGAGTTGTTCTTCAACACTAGACAACTTGGTCTTTGGTTCGGCACATACCCCTATGAGTTCCTCAATTTTTCTGTTCTCCTGTAAGGCAATGTCTCGGACTGTCCAGACTTTCTGCTTCAACAACATAAAATCTGTCTTGAAATTCTTAATCCTTTCTCGAAAGTCTTCTACTGGAAATTCTAGTGCTGTGCTGACTGTCTCTGTATCTGTTTGTACTCGATGCCTAATGACCACGTCTTCAACTTGAGCCTTTGACCAACTCTCTAGGAATGGTCCATTTTGCACATTATGTTTGTCATGTTGCTCCTCATGATCATACTCATCATGCATACTATATTTGTCCTGCTGCCCTGCATGATCATGATTATCATATCGATTTATTACGGCTAGCTCCTCCTTTGATTCTCCTAGAGTGTATTCTTCTTGGACTTCTTTACATGTGAAGATAAATTGTCCATCCTCTTTGGTTGTCCAACATGGATGTACTGGTGGACTGTTGTTTATACCTGATTGCCCATACTCTTTATGGATGTCCTCCGGTGTATTTATAGACTCAACTACCACATCATCAAGAGGAATTACCTCCTTCCTTTCATCATGTACTTTGTCAATATGATTGATCAACTTGTCCTGCAAGTTTCTCTGAAGAACATGGTGTTGCTGCTCACCATTTGTATTTGACTGCTCAGATCCTTCATAAGTCCTCTCCTAAAAACCAGCGAACCCATCTATGGATGAATCCTCATGATCTAAAGAAGTCTCTAATTTTTCTACCCTTGTCGCCTCCTTATTATCTGGACATGAATGGTCAAGTGCCCAAACTCCCTTGCATACAAAGCATAAGCCTTTCCTCCTTAGTTCATTCTTGCTATCTCTACAAATCTTTGTTAGTTCCTCTTTGGTTAACTTCTTTTTAAGTAGTTTGATGCTCTGTTTGATCAACCCCTCAGCTAGTTCATAAGCAGCAGGTGATGCAATTAGCTCCTTCCTCCAAATGGCCAACAATTTGGATCTCAATTATTCGCAGAAGGCCTTGTATTCTCTTAAGATCGGAGACATGATATTTTGCATCTCTGTTTTGATGAAGTTTGGATGAGATGTTGTAATTCTATCACAGAAGTATTGGATCATCTGAAGGATTAAATCATCACACTCTAGATCCAACATAAGCATACCAAATCTGAATTTTTCCATGCGTTCCAAAATTGTGCACTTCTGGAAAAAAGTAAGAACGGTGGTGTTGTCCAACCCTTGGAGTGCTTCTACCATTACTTGAAAAGTCCTCCTCATGATGTCATCATTGTAGGGCAATAGCGGTGCTGTTAAGGCTATGATTTTACTAAGACAAGAGGCGACCGTGAGTCTAACCTTTTCACAAGAATGCTCTGAGAACCTAGGTTGTATCAAAACAAGCATGGATCGCTTCAAGGCCCAACTTGACCCTTCCCATTCTTATTTATCTATCAAGCTCAAAGCCGTATTTAATGTGTCTAGCTGTAGGAGAACATCTTTTGACTTTGTACCCTGCAATTTGGATCCAAGATCAAAGAGACACTTACTTTTTACTTTTTATATCTTCCTTCTGAGTATCTTTTGACTGCTGAAGGATAACATGGACCTTTCGAGAGAAGGGTCTGTTGTTCTGCTCTTGCTTTTGATTTGTATGTTGTTGCCATCTTTGATCCACAAAGGTATTGTAGCCCAGAGAACCGACTGATATATCATTATGTTGATTTTTGTGGCGTGTCCAAAAATAAAATGATGACATTGGCATCAATGGATCTCAATACTTAGCTAATGAGAACTTTCCAACGTTTCAACAATGACCATATTTGCAAGAGAGATATGAATCTTCCATACACATGAATAAATATCATGGGTACATTTATTCATAAGAGGCTATATACAAGCTATAAATGATTTTGTCAATCATGCCTTCATATATTTTCACAAATTTAACCCACAAACTTATAAATGATTTTCCCTTCACTTATGTCTCCCAATAAAATAATTTACTAAAAAATATAAAAATCCAACTAGGGTGATAAATATCACCGAAGTGAGAAATGTTGGCTAGGGTGAAAAATAAATTTCACCGAAGTTCCTTGCATAAAACTCTCAGGCTGACAGGATGCACAACTTTGATACCACTGTAAGATTCCAAACAATAAAAAATTTGGATAGATCTAAAACATCTTAGTGTTCTCATTTAATATAATATTTCATCAATAACCAGAACACAAGAAATGCAGCCATTTATTTATATTATTATTCACTGAAAGTAAAATACATACCCAGACCATAAAATCCTACAAATTGCATATACAGCTGCTTGACAATGACAAATATAAGAAATTGAAGCCCATTTGTGAATCCTGGATAGATCCACTACATAAATATCACCCCGGGGTTTTCGTCACGAGATCAATACTAGAACTGGCCAAGCCAGGTTCTCAACCCAAACATAATAAGATAGATAATACCAAATGCCTAGCTTCTCTCCCTTTTTATAGGCTTGATGGGTCAATACCAACAAGAAATACCATGGGTCAATACCAACAAGAAATATCATGGGAAAATACCACCGTAAGTACCATGGATCTATTCTATCCACTTTGACTGGATCAAGAAAGAGAATATTACAGTTGCAATAGAAATAGAATAGCTTGGATGGCAGTTTTTTTTTTGTTTGTTTAAATTTGGTAATTTTTTTTAATTACCTAGTTTGAGTGTTTGAATTACATTATGGTGGAAATGGATTTAGCACCATCAATAACCTTTAGTGCACCCAAAATATTAAAATTTAACTATTGTAACCCAGATTTTCAAAAATATTTGCCGACAAAGATTATGAAAAATTCGAACACCGATTTTTAAAAATCTGGGTTATAATGGTTAAATTTCAGTATTTTGGGTGCACAAAAAGTTTTTGATGGTGCTGAATCCATTTCCACCATAAAAAATGCAATTCAAACACCAACTACCTGCTTTTTTGAAAACTGTCATTCTGGCTATTATGTTGCATCTATAGACAACATTTTCAGGGTTTTGGGTGCCTCAAGAGTTTTTGATGGTGCTGAATCCATTTCCATTATCAAAAATGCAATTCAAACACTCCAACTACCTAATTTTTTGAATTTTTTTAACCAAATTCCAACAAAAAAAAACTGCCAATGAAATTATAGCATGCATTTTGTCCACCACGTAATGTGTTGTACAATCTAACCTATAGAATTTAAGTGATCCATAGGTCCGTAAAGATATTTTCTCCTTTTTCTTCTGCCTGAATACCATCCAACGATAATCTATTTGTGTTTGGGATCGATTTTTGTCAAAGTATTCGATATTCGAATCATATCAGCGAATTTTTGTATTGCCCGATTCGGACGTATTTGGTGAATATGGTTGATACCTATCAAGTCCGTTTTCAAGGTGATGTGAGTGCACGTAATCAACTTTGTTTATTTTGAATCCCTCTCAAGTAATATTAAAGTAGACCAGGTACAGTGGAGCGGACAATATGGTCTTGGGCCCCACACAAGAGTCTTCACCGACTCTTCACGCGATTGGAATGTATAGCTTGCCGTTGAGTGATCTTACAATGATGAAATTTACGAGCAAATTAATCGTCAAATACGGCCAACGCTCCAGCCCACCCGTCTCGAATAGCTTTCCAACACTTCAAGCGGTACCAATAGCTTTGAATCGCTTAAAACAAACGCACCAATAGCTATGGAATGACGTTGTGGAATTGCTAGAAAAGTTTTTTCTTAAACCTCATTCCATAAAATTAAAATTAGGTTACATTAAAATATATAATTAACGTATTAAGAAACTATAAAACCAAAACGCTGGTTACATTAAAATATACAATTTTTGACTTCAATTTTTTTAGAATGTCTTAATGAGTTATAAATTATTTTAAATTTTAAAAAGCTTAACGCTGTTTCTTACTATCTTTAAGGGTCTATTATCTATCTTAACTTATATAATCATATGGTATCTTTAAGAGTCTATTATCTATTAGTGATCATTATACAGAAATTCAAAAAATTAAGTGCTTAGAGGACTCAATGTGTGTAGGGTTTTTGACACTATACTTTGTCGCTGTCTAGTCTACTATATGTCCGAGTAGGACGTTCTGTGATGCTGCTGTAAATTGATCTCATGGACGTTCTGGTGATGCTGGGGCAAATGGATCTCCTGAATATCTCTGCGAATTTTTGTCATAATTGAGGCTGCCTACCGGTCTCCCTCAATCTCTTGGGCTATGACAATCGCCTTCACCAATAGACATATGAATCGACTCTTGGAATAGAGACACTCTGGTGAGAGTATTACCAAGATAAGTTAAAATCGTGAATTGACGGTTGGAATAGAGACACTTCTTCCTCTTTCTCCCTTACATCCTGGTCCCACCCCCTTACATCCTGGTCCCACCCAGAGATCAAGGATTTGGCATGGTTGGGAGTGCCATCTCAGTAAGCTTGAAATAGGTTCTAGATTATCTCTTTACAAGACTTCAGTCCTAATGTTCCTTCTTAGTATACCAAGCTTTAACCATTTTCTTTAAAACAATTAAAAGTCGTTGAAATTTGGTAAAAAAATAATAAATTTAATAGTAGTGTTTGAATCATAATTTTTAAACTATGAAAATTAGTTCAGCACCATAAAAAAAATCCAAACGCCTATATTCTTGAAATTTAACACATGTAACTTGGATTTATAAATATCCTTCTAAAATTTTATCGAATCCTTTATCAAATTTCTATCATTTTCGATACAAATTTATAAACCAGTTAAACTACGGCTTAAACTTTACCCTCTACCGCGTGCGAAACTGACAAAATGTCCAACTGTAAAAGCATTTTGTCAAGTACCCATCGACGTCAATATCCGTCACATGCACGTTCTCCACTAAGGCTTAATTCTCAATTTGTAGTTACTCCTAACCACTTGTAGGCTGAAGAAAAACCTTCTGTGGGGGCTCCACAAGCATTTTTCTTGCATGGTCCCCTCTCTGTCAATCAATAGTTTCAATGGGGATTTCTTTATTAAGAAGGAAAAGTAAAAGTCAAGCAGCATACCACCGAGGATAGGCACCTTTGAACTGCGTTCAGATTCGGCGAAAAAAACTGTGGGGAAAGGTACAACTATGCGAAGAGTCGGTGAAAAAAACTGAGACGAAAGGTACAACTGTGCGAAGAGTCGGTGGAAAAAACTGTGGTGACACTGGGCCTCAACCAGCATTTTTCTTGGAAGTTGTCTACTTTAGGTATAGAATAGTTTGGACAGCAGGAATTTGGTTCAGTAAAATTCAAAAAATAAGATAGTTGTGGCGTTTGGAATCTATTTTTTAAGTAAAAATAGATTTAACGCTATCAAAAACTCTTAAAATATTTCAAATATTGAAGTTTAACAACTATAAACAAAATTCTGATAAAATCTTTATCAATTTTTTTCAAAACCTCTGTCCAATTCTAAACCATTCTATTACTTTTTTTAGACTACACGTTTCTTAAGGGGATCCCTCTCTGTCACTGTTAAGCAGAACGCCACTACGAACAAGATGTACCTTTCAACTGCGTGAAGAGGCTGGAGGGTTCCCCACGCAATTTTTTTTTTCTATGCCTCGTTGCATCTGGTCTATTACTTCGGCACGCATTCAAGGGTTCCAAAGTGGTAAACTTCATACGTATACAACGGAGCACATAAATGTAAAACAAGCGAGTATACACCACAATGCATAATTATATAAATTGAGTAGTCTAATTAATTATTGGATGTCCTATAATTTTGTTGGAAAGGAAATTTTTTGAAACTTTAAGTTCTAACTTAGAGTCTTATTATCTGCACAATTTAAATATTTAGAGATATTTAAAAATGTTAGATGTATTTATATATTAAAAACAAATTTTTAATCACAGAAATTATAATCTCATGAAAAAATTTAACATCAAATTATGATTTAAAAAAAATTAAAATAGTGTAATGATTAAATTATTTTTCATATAATTTGATGATAATTAGATATGCATCTTTTTGTAAGGGTGTTGTTTACAAAAGCTACAATTTTGACAGAATGATCATTTTTCACCATTTTTCACCAAAATCTAGCTAACCATAGAAGTGTTTGAATTATGTTTTTAATGGTGGAAATGGATTCGACACCATCAAGTACCACAACGTAGCCAAAATTTGGAAGCTTGACCATTGCAACCTGGGTTTCCAAAAAAATTCCATCAGATCTTATCAAAATTCTGTCGGAATTTCCATTGTTTTCCGAACAAAAACATAAGCTCCTTAGACTACGCACATGAAAAAGAGAATATGTTAAACTACCGGAAACATATAAATTATCCAACTGGAAAAGCATGCATTGAATTTTCTCTATCACAAGTGCCCACCAACATCAACCTTTGTCTTAAGCTCATTCTCAACTTGGACCTACTCTCTCACAAGTGCTCACATCAATGAAAATCTTTGTCATAAGTGTGTTCTCCACTTGGACCCCTGCAACATCCGTACTTAACTTCTTCTTGCAAGTCCATCGCTAGCCAGTTCCAGACTCCAAGGCTTGAAAGACCTCAACTGAAGTTTTAGATGATCCTTTACTGGGACGAGCTTCAACAAATGCCAAATTACCCTAGGTGGAGGGTCCTAACAGTGGTTCTTAGTCCAATTATAATTTTTCAATGAGAGTTGCTTAATTATTACTTTCCCCCCTTTTTTCAGGGAAACAAAACTATCATAATTTTGTGTTAAATTAGCTAATGATGTCTCTAAGGAAGACAAGCTCTTAATAGAGTTTTAAGTTTTACCCTAGCAACAAAATGTGACTATAGTGTAAAAATAATATCCACAGGAAACCTAACATCTAGTGGAGTCATCATTGAAGCTACCTAGTGGATCATGTGTGTTCTAGTAACATCTACTCATAGCCCCATATGCTCTATTGTAGTGTAATATTATGTCGAGAGAGACAACATTGAAATCACTGTCATAAAGATTGTCATTTTTCGAAGGTGGAAAAACCTATCATTACTCAATGGTTAATTGAGGGAAGTTATCACTCATTGTTATTCATGAATGTGGGCTAATTATTCATGTTTATTTAAGAAAAAACATATCACTTGAAATGACCAACCACAGGGGGTGGGCATGAGTCCCTATGCCCTTTTCCAATCAAAGACAATTTTAGGTCGTACTTCTTGACCAAAGGATAATTCTAGCCTAAATAGTATTAGGAAGAAAGCTAGTGTCCCTTGTGGTCATTGTTTGAGGTTACCAATGAAGTCATGTGTTTTGTAGTCACATCTCGCCTTAAGTCCATACATGAGGCTATAGACTAGCTTTAATTCCACATGACCCTAGAGACTAATGTGATTAAGAATCTCTTGCCCTCGAGGAATATATATGTTTTCCACTTTTAAATCAGCTCCTTAAATAATTGTTTTATCAAATTCAAAATATTATTAACCTTAAATCCCTCCAAAACCCTATCTATGTATTTGGTATTTATGACAACTAAATGTCTATACTGATATTTAAGGTATCAATATGCCAATTTTCAAATATCAATTTTGATTTGAATCATACAAATATGTTATAAAATCATTGTTAATCTTCATCTTTTTATTTGTAACACCCCTAAGATGACTTATATGTATGTTTTTACATTATGATTAGGCTAGTGAGATAGAATTTTGCTAGCCTTGCATGCCTACGGGTTTATATATGTGTGATGGCCTAGTGTGCCATGCGTTATCACTGGAAAATCGAACAAGAAAAATGACATTAGGAAATGTCAAGCAGAAAGATTTACAGGTCTAAGAAACATTAGAGAATCTGGAAAATTTAAAATCTCTACGGTTAAGAGGCAAAATGTCAAATTGCACACCAAATACACAGGAAAAATGCGCTTTGCGTGCATTTTTCTTTGATAGGCGTGCTATTTTGCGCAGCTTTCATTTAAAAAGCTGCGCGGTCCTGGGAGTGGCGGAAGTCACCATTCAGGATATCTTGACACACTTCAGGAGAAGATCCTTCACTTGAGGCTGCCCAAGGACAGCTGCCTAGAGCCACCTTGGGACCTCAAGTGAGCACACAAATGAATCAACCCCCACACTTGGGTCACTATCCACAAGTGTACCAAGAGAGGGAAGAAGGATTTAAATTTTCCTATAAATTTCCACCATGAGAAGAACAAAATGAGAACACATTGTTATGATGGCCAAATTTCCCATGAGAAAACCAAAAATGTGTAATCCGGAGCAACAATAGAGTTAGAGGATTTGGTTATCAGCCACCCAACAACTTCAATCCCCTAGGAGAAGAGAGAGGCCTTGCAGAACCAGCTCAAGGGTAAAGCCCTCCTTGCATTGGGTCCTAGAACTCCATAGTTCTAAGGATCCTTTGGCAAGTGTGTAACGTTCTACCTTTCTTACTAATAACGGTCAATAAGAGGGGATTATTCCACCATTTGTATTATTGTCTTGTTTGAATCATTGGAGCTTTTGTTTTTGTTTCATTATATTTGTGTTTCTTCTTCTTATTTACAACATACTATCTTCCATAATTTAGTGTGTTTTATATATATTGGCATGTGTTCACTAACCTGCTAATCATCTTTTTTGCCTGTGACCATAGCTTGTAGGTTGTAACCACTCCTACCAAGCACTAGTGTTTTAGTAAACTCATGCACCAAAACCACCACTACAGGATTGGCGACTCCACTTACCTTACCCTTTAGTTAAGTGGTTGTGCTTTTGCAGGGACTTCTCTCTTCTCAAGATTGTTGCGGGACTAGCTCTCCTCCTCCTCTTCTCCCCTCATTCACCCACTGTGAAGAGTTGCAGTTTAGAAGTTTCAGAAATTTTTATGCAGGGAAACCGCACACAGTTTACACAGACAAACGCAGCGGTCCGCGCGTGTTCAGTTCAGACCTGCACACAGAGTTGCGCTCCTGTGTAAGAAATTTCCACGCAGAAACTAGGGAACCTATTTTTCACCGGTTTTCACAACTGTAAAGTGACTGGCAGCCCAGATAAAATCTGTCAGCACTATGTTTGGTGTCCCATGACTGTTTAGAACATGCTTTTAGCTTTGTTTTAGTATTCCTAGTTGCATAGTTTTAAATTTCAAAGTTTATCTTCACAAAACTCACATAGTTTAATTAGGGGGAAATTAAGTGGCGAAAATCCACCCTTGCAATCTGAATTAACTCATTTTGTGAAAATAGACACCAAAACACATAGGTAATTAGCAAGGATTAAGTGGCCCATATCCACAAATGCTTAGCTAGTCTCCATTTATTTATTTTTCCTAGTTGTAGCATTAATTTTAGTTTAAATTTTTGCACTGGGAATCGAGACCAGGACTAAAATATCTTAGAGAGAAAGTAATCTCTGTTGCCCTTGCACCTTTTGGTGACCCTGAGCATTCATATGAATGCTCTCTTTTGATAATTTTCCATCTCCCTTTAGTCAAACATTTAGTTTAATAGGCAAAATTGTAAGCGGCCCACTATCCGCATATCATTTGCTTCTTGCAAGGAACAATCAAAACATAATTTAAATAGGGTGACGTGTAAAGGATCACCACATATCCACATCTTACAAACTTTGCGATTTTTCACCTTCACACACACATTGCCACACCATAAGCAAAGTAATCCACCTTAAAAATAACCATAAGTGAACTCATTAAATCTCCCCACAGGGGCCACAAGATAGTTAATAGTTCAGGTTAGGACCATGGGGGTAGGCATCCAATAAGACACCATGGTTAGTTTACATCTTGAAACATAGAAGTTGACTTTATAGGGAGCTTTAAACCCGTCTATCCGCCCACGTAAAAGAAAACCTGAGCGCCACAAAGACCTAATTCAGAGGGGGTTAAGCTTAGGCCCAGTGCATGCGGTATTATTTGGGGCTACTTGAGCCATCTAATGCTTAGTATTGGTAGCTGATTACCAAGAAGCTCAAGACTCAAACGCTCATGTGGGACAACGATACTTAGTGGCCAAGTCTAGGGCATCCTTCCCTATAGGTGATGGTGCAGGCAGCACTAGATCCTCTTCCCACTACCTTAGTCAATTCTTCAGCTGCTGGAAGGCGTTGCTAGTTCTTTCGAGACATTAGCCCCAGTACCCACCAGAAGATATCTTCGCAAGGCCCAGTTACAATTGAGAGTGTGAGGACGTTTAGGTCTTTAGGATTTTGAGTATCATGCACAAAAACAACCAAAACCATTTTTTGATTGATTGATCACATAGAACTAATCTAAAGGGAAATTAACCTTTTGTTTCACTTTGTTTTATGTATGTGGTCACCTTTTTTTCTTTGATATATAATCTCTCTCCTCTCATAGAACTGAAGATATTTCCAAAACCATACCTAGCAACACCATTCGGGCCCAAGGATACCTCGTCGATCTAGATGTCTTTTGGACCTCCGTCCATTAGAGGGAGGAGTTCCATGTCTTTCGCCATTTAAGCATCAAAGACGGAACACTTCCACCCTTATCGGTTCATCCTTTATCGGGGCGTCTTTAGTTGGGAACCCCCAAGGGTCACCCAACTCCACACCAGTGGAAACCCCCCTAGGGTCACCACACACTACTCCTCCCACAACCCCTAGGGGGCAGAGGAGCGCTACCCATTCGGGAAGCCAATAGAACACACAGCCGAGTACATCACAGAAAAACCCCATACCTAACCAGAACCCTGTGGTTTCATAGTTTACAATGTCGCTCAACACGCAATTATCGTTCTTAGCATCGTTGAACTTACCCAATCTATCAAAGTTAACGAATGACCCCATTGAACACAACCCCACTTGGCCCCCCATGCCCACGAAGCTCCCTTTGTACATTCCAAAATTCGAAGGGAAGCAAGCGGAAGACCCTAGAAATCATGTAATGAATTTCCACTTGTGGTGTTCGTCGAACAATATCATTGATGATATTATTCAGCTAAGACTATTTTAGCACACCTTAACTGGACTAGCCACGAAATGGTATGTGGAGTAACATTCTGCTACACATGGAACCTTTAGCGCCCTTTCTACTGTGTTCCTCACATATTTTCAGTTACCCATCCACCATGATTCAGGAATGGAGTTACTGACACATTTTAGACAGACACCAGCCGTCTATATCTCACACCATCTCCATGAATGGCAACGGCATCGAAGTTTGTGTAAAGCCAAACTTGACAATCGAGTTCTGCTGGACCTATTCCTGAAAAATCTCATTGCAGAGATTTTGAAGGATGTGGCAACTCAAGGACCTACATTCGAAGATGATGCCATTAGAAAAGCCCAGCAACTCGAGCTGATATACACACTATCATGATACATTTATAACATCCTGCCCAACGCCCTGTGCCTGCAAACTTATAAGAATTTCCAGGCGCGTCAAACACTGCAGACGGATTGATAGGGTCATTGACCCAAAACCACCTAAGCAGCAATAATCTGTACCTTGGTTACGCATGTGATCCTAACCAAAACATCCCACAACCAGGCTACTATCAGAGTCATCATGCACCTTTGCAGAACATGACCAATAGGGCTCAGTCGTACAATCATCAGCAAGGATGATCATACCCTCCTGTGCAAGGGACCCAACATGTAGCTAGAAATGACGATGGAAGAGCTCCCACCCAACAATCATTCACAAACCAGGGACGGGGACCCCAATATTCCCAATCCCCATCACAAAACCCACCAATGCAGAATAATGCATCGATGAATTGTGTGCAACCTTCCCAGGCATAATCACGCCAATCATATGACCAGGAGAATCCTAGTTATCCTCCTAATGTGGCAAGGAAAACATAAAAAAACAAACAAAAGGGAAATCTTGGACAAGGGGGCAACAACCAACAACGCCCTCCACGATATCAAGTTGGGGGAAACTCCAACCGAAATAAAAACCAGGATCCGAATAACTCCCAAGGGCATAACAAGAGGGCCAATATTTGGACCAACCACTCTTACACAATTTGTGGTGAGTATGGCCATTACATGCATCATTATCCCAAACTCCCCGAGCTTAAGAAGCTTCAGGGTAACAACTGTAATGCAAGAGCCCTTCCCCCACCAAGGGGTAGTTAGTACCCAACAATAGAAAACACCCCCTGACAATTCCAAAAAAAACAACCACGAAATCTATATGACTGGCAAAGAAATTTTATTTCAAACACGGAATCGAAGTTATGATATCCCACCAAACACCAGTTCGTCAGGGGCTAGCATGAGTGCACCAACAACACCGTTGACTATATCGAAAATTCCTATTGAACCTTTGCCAAAGATGGCTAAGGGACCAACTAGGAAAGTAGGAAACCAATCCAAAGTGGTCCATAATTATAACATTGTGGACGATCTAGCTCAATCTACCGCCTCCATGTCAGCTTTGAAAGTCCTACAATCTTTCCTAAAGAAAAGGAAAGCCTTACTTTCCGTGTTAGGTGCAATCGACCATGTTGATTCACGCCTAATGGCTTTTGATTTAGATAAATCCACCCCTAAGCTTCCTTTGTTGGTCGCCTTCTAGATACCGGTGTCAGTAAAAAACATCACTATCCACTGTTGTATCATTGACGAGGGTGCATCTACATGCATCATGTCAAAGAACGTTTGGCAGAAGTTAGGGTCTCTCGAACTAAAACCTTCGAACATCACACTCAAAGTATACGATGGACGCCCTTCTGTTCCTGTTGGTCTCTATCAAAATGTCCCGGTCTACTTGGTCGGAAAGACGGTCCTTATAGACATTGAGGTCTTGGATGCTAAACTATATTACAATATACTCCTTGGGCAGAGTTATATGTATGCCAGGTCTGTCATAGCATCCTCTGTCTTCCGAACCATGATGTTCCCCCATGAAGACCGCATCATTACTGTCGACCAATTGACATACCATGACAAGTGATCCCTGAAAAATGTCGACGTTGTTCTACCCTATGTAGACACATCTGCTAAGACGCTTACAAAGTACCAAGAATATGTCCCTGGCCAAGTCAAAGCGTCATCTATCCTCAGATCATTCCTAGGGGATCCCCTTGTCATACCAACATCATCCGCTGATATCACAGGGGCTTTGGTGTGCATGATGTCTACATCAAGCACCGAAGCCATCCATGAGACATAGATGAGTAGTAATGACACCGAGGCCTCTTCCACAATGGCCTCTCTATCCTACGTTGTCTCCCAAACTCCTTTTTTATACCCTCCACCTGGTTTTGTGTCACAACAAATCTTGGCAATGATAGTGTTGCCAAACATATCTTTCGCAATACCAGTTAGGTACTTGGTCCCACCTACCACGACGGGAGTCACAGACATCACCTCTATAGGGTTAATCCCCCTCACTCCTGAGGAGGCCCCACCTGTTAAGGAGACTATCACCACCATACCATCTAAGGAAACTCCCGTCGCAAAAATATTTGTCACAACCAAGAAAACCCATAAAAAGGGGAAGAAGGTAGAAAATCTCGTCATACAACGGGAATTACAACCTTGTGTAGTATGCGATATAGTAGGCCATCCTACCCATATCTTCCCAAAGCTAGATGAACTAAATCTCGTCCTAAGCTTCGAAATAAATATCGCAGCAACAAGTTCCCATAAAATGGAACCAACCACAAAAAATCAAGGCAAGGCATTGCGTACCAACCACACATGTGCTATATATATCAATTATGGGCATTACACCCATCATTGTCTATAAATACCACGATATAGGGATGCTTTACATGCCCTCGAACAATCATATCGAGATTATCCCTCCATATAGTCAAATGAAGAAAAACCTCACATCATATTATACTTGTAGGAGGCACGACAGTCACCAGAAAGACTCACGTTCATCTTCCCTCCTCCAATCATATGTACTGCACTCTGCGATGAACGTAACCATTTCATCGACGACTGTGCAGCCTTGAAGCTCATCCAAATATGGTATCCAGTGGATCGAGTGTACTACGTTCGCCTACAAGAAACTCAATTTTCATGTCTGATATGTTCTAGAAATCACCCATTAGGCCAGTGCCATTACATCCATCGATTTCGCTTAGCGCTAACCAGTTTACGCACGGCCATAGTTTGCCTCTCCCTAGAAGACGGATCTGACACATAATCCATGGATAGCTCGACAACTCAGGAGGATGTGACAAGCAGGTCCATCCTCTTCCTGTCAGCAGAAAAGCGACCGGTTGGGAACCCTTAGTCACCCCCACCCGCCCTCCACGGAGAATACCAACCTGTGTGTTTTGTACCACATGCAACCATGTGGTTGCCACATGCCTAGACCTAGAAGCGCTATGCTTCTGGTACCTGATCACGTCACCAACCAAACAAGACGTGAACACCCAAGAACAATGTTCTTGTCTAGTATGTCAGGGCAACCATCATGATTAGTGCTGCACTTATATCCCTTGATTGCACCCACTAATTGACATTCACACCTCCGAAAAAATATTTTTTTTAGCTCCGAAAAGTATTCCCTCTCTTATCCTGTGTTCACTCAGCACATGTTTTTAATAATATTTGAATGAGAAAGATGCTTTCACTTGGCATATTTTGTTTCAGGTGTTGTACAACACAAAAAACCACCTATTGCCCCATGCACCAGAGGTTTCATAGCAGGTATCATTCTACCCTCAGCATGATAGAGTCCCAAAGAAACTTTGATTGACATCATTTCTCCACAAGAAATCAACCATAGGTTCTGAACACCCGATCATGTTTATCATCTCCCCACCTTGCACATGGTAAACATCCTCATTGGTAGGTAGAGCCTCCCCCTCCATGGCGCCCATCACTCAAATTAGACCATGCAACAAAAAAATATGATGCCATGGCCATACTACCTCAATCTGGGAAGCATTGCATGCCCATTCATCCACCATGCATCAAGTCAAGTTTTACCATATTGAAATAAAACCCATTTCCTAGACTACCATTTTTTGCAAGTAGATTGAATACGCACCACTGTGTCTCACATTTGGCCTACCATCCCTCCATCAGCATAGCTCATCTGCGATATTAATTTCCATCTGATTCATCATCCCCACACTGAGACCAAATAATGGGGCCCCCACCCTCAGTAAAAACACCTTCCTCACACCATCAATGGGAAAGCATTTTCATGTTTTTGGGGCACCCGTCTCTGTTTTTTGTACAATCCAATCCCAATTTTTATTCTTTTGGCAAGTGTACAAAGAGATCAAATGGAGAATATCCCCCACTCATCCATCCATTTTTCTCCCATGGCAGCAGTCCCTAGTCACCCTTGGTTGGAGCATCACACCTTTCACGCAAAGCACCATGACATTCATAACCAACATATACCCACCCTGTACATCCCACTGACTCCAGGGATTCCTTCATCAGAAATAGTTATGACTGCCACCAAGCTACTTTTTTATGCTTCAACCTTGGGCCACTAAACTCCCATCATCAATTTTCAGTCATCCCTCGCCATCATGCCTATGTTAAAACTATCAAATCAGAGACCTTGGTCCCTTGCATCAGAAACTCTCTCGTTCGGTTAAGGCTTCCTTTTTGTTGACTTCAACACCCATTCTCCCAAAAGGAAGTGGTACCTTGGATGGCTCCTCAACCCAATAGGGGCATCCTCGGGTGGCACTGTGGGAATCATCATTGCCCATAGATGTCATCGATCCTCCTGAAATTCGACTACAACACAAGTTTTCATGTCAAGCTGGTATTGTACTTTACAACCATTGCGCTTTTCTTAGTTTCGTCGAAGACCCATGCCATTATAAACATATCTTTCAGCAAAGCTTACACGGGAAGGTCCCAGTCATACACCCATGCGTACAATGAGCATTTATATTCCATACCAATATTAAGCATGTGGGCACCACCTTCAACCTATTGTCAAAGAAAAAACACCCCTTAGGGCATCAACAATTATTGTCATCAACCAAATCAGCAGATCACTACCATATCAGTGACACAGATAGAACCATTATCTTTCAAATAGATTTGTTTAGCTAGCCAAAGCATTACGAGCATGGGACATGCTCGCCTCGTAGAAATTTTTATTTTATTGTATCATACTCTTTCTTGCAGGTTCCCGACAGAACATGGTCACTCTTTTACCCACTGTAACGGGTTTCCAACCTTGGGATGTATGAAAGTCTCTCTCTCTCTCAACATAGGTTACACAAAACATAAACTATAATGTATTTCGGCTATACAGTTCTTCCTAGACTTCACACATTAGGGGGAAACTATTATCACTGGAAAATTGGACAAGAAAAATGACATTATGATATGTCAAGCAAAAGGATTTACAGGGCTGAGAAACATTAGAGAATCTGGAAAATTTAAAAATCTCTAAGGTCAAAATGCACTTTGCATTCATTTTTATTCGATAGGCGCGCTAGTTTGTGTGACTTTCCCTAAAAAAGCTATGCGGTCTTGGGAGTGGTGGAAGTCACCATCCGAGACCACTAGACACACTTTAGGAGAAGATCCTCCACTTGAGGCCGCCCAAGGACAACCACCTAGAGCCACCTTGGGACCTCAAATGAGCACACAAAGGAATCAACCGCCACTCTTGGGTCACTATCCACAAGTGTACCAAGAGAGGGAAGAAGGATTTGAATTTTCCTATAAATTGCCACCATGAGAAGAACAAAATGAGAGCACATTGTTATGCTGGCAAAATTTCCCATGAACAAACCAGCAGTGTGTAATCTGGAGCAACAATAGAGTTAGAGGATTCGGTTGTTGGCCACCCAATAACTTCAATCCCTTAGGAGGAGAGAGGCCTTGCAGAACCAACTCAAGGGTAAATCCCTCCTTACATTGGGTCTTAGAACTCCATAGTTATAAGGATTCTTTGGCAAGTGTGTAACATTCTACCTTTCTTACTAATAGTGGTCAATAAGAGGGGATTATTCCACCATTTGTATTATTGTCTCGTTTGACTCATTGGAGCTTATGTTTTTGTTTCATTATATTTGTGTTTCTTCTTCTTATTTAAAGCATACTATCTTCCACAATTTAGTGTGTTTTTTATATATTGGCATGTGTTCACTAACCTACTAATCATGTTTTTTGCCTGTGACCATAGCTTGTAGGTTGCAACCACTTCTACCCAGCACCAGTGGCTTAGTACACTCGTGCACCAAAAATGCCACTCCAATATGTATATAATGTTTTGAGGCTAGAGTACCTGTGTCGTTTTAATTTGATGAGTGTATGAGCTGAAAGGCCAACAAGCCCTACAAATTAATATGTAATCACACTCATATTAATAAAATAAATCGTTGCTACACACTGAGCTAGACAAGAGAGTGTTGGCACGCGAGGCGATATCACCAAAAAGCATAAAATCCAAAAATGTGATAACAAAGGAAAAAGGCCCCTAACAAAGTTATATTTCATAAGAAGCGATTAGCGAGACCCACCCTTTGCCACATCACCAATCACAATCGCAAAATCAAAAATTCTTTCCACTACCATGCACCCTGACCGCCTTCATTTCCCCAGTGTGGTGTATCGCATCGCACTTTTGCCAAGTATAATTTCTCTTCTGCCATCCATATTCGTTGAGATTGCGATTACGATGCAATATCACATCGCAAATCACACATCTCTCTTCCTGTAGAAATTATGTAACTTATGTGTTATATGTCCAATATTCTCCTAATCTCACACTATTTTAAGTTCATGCAAAATACAGAATCTATTCCACCATTGATCATTTGCGGAAATTAAATCAAGATTGCAATGCACACATGAAACAATAGAAATTCACACACATCAACACAATTTTTTAATGGGAAAGCCCAAAGCTGAAAACCCCAACTATATGTATATAATATATGTCATAGATATCATGTAACAATCCTCATACAAAGCTGATCATATCAAGCTCTCAGTACAATACAATTGCTACACACTAATCAAGAACAATCACCAAAAATCTGCACTGATTTTTGCCCTCCTGATAGCTTGCCTCTACTGTGCAATCCCTGCTGAAGAATGGCTTTGAATGAGTTCGAATTACTCCAGCCTTGCTCACGCAATCCTCGTTGGCATCTCCACTGAGTGTTGGATGCAATCAATGCATCACTATAGTCACAACTGATAGTCTATCTTGCCCTTTCACCTATCTCTCCATTGATCTCCACCGAAACTACCATGCACTGTAGTTAACTGATGTATTCTTCAGTTGATTAATGAGTTATTATTTATGAATTAATTAACTGATTAATTCACTCCACTCTCACTAGTGTATCAATCAGTTAGACTAGATACAACTAGCTCAACTGAGTCTAACTGAGTTAAACTGAATACAGCTCCATAACTACTTCTTCCAACTATGTCATAACTCTGCCACTTGAGTTCTAATTGAGTCCTCCATGCAATAGCTCTAGTAAACCCTTAGGAATAGCGTAATTCCTTTTTTCAGTTGCTGTGCCACATCCGTGCACTGAACTGAAGTGCTCCAAGAGAATAAGATAATGTTTAGAGTCCAAATATTATTAAGAGCTAATAATATCCGGCATATCTATTTTTAGACTGGCAGTCTAAAAATAGACTCCGCCCATAATGTCTAAAAATAGAAGTCCATCTATTTTTCGAACTTGACCAACCATCCACAAATAGCATCTTGCAACTCATAGAATATGATCGACATGTCTAAAAATAGACTTTGCGCCAAAAATAGCCTGCGGGCCCACTTAGTGAATGCGACTCTTTTCACTAAGCTCAACAAGATAGGGATTGTCTACCACCCCGAGCCTATCTTTATGGTATTTGAATTTTCTCCTAGTGAGCGCCTTCGTTAGAATATCTGCATCCTGATCTTCCGTAGGAATGTAAGAAAGCAACATGATCCTCCGCTGCACACAATCTTTGATATGATGGTACCAGATGTCAATATGTTTAGATCTATCATGAAATCCTGGATTAACCGAGAGTTTAATGTAACTCTGATTATCACAATATATCACAGTAGGATCTAAATGAGAACCGAAAAAACTGACCAGGATCTTCCTCATCCATATAGCCTTGCATGTAGCCAAATTTTTTTCCATGTACTCAGCCTTCGCTGAACTGAGTGCCACAGATCTTTGTTTCCTGCTATACCAAGAAACTGTTGTAGATCTGATACTGAAAATCCCTCCAGATGTGCTCTTTTTGTCCGTTGGGCTTCCTGCCCAATCTGCATTCGTGAAGCCATGAAGCTTCGCCTCATTCGACTGTCTGTACCACAATCCATACCCAGATGTGCCCCTGAGATACCTCAGAACATGCTTGCCTACCTTCCAAAAGAGCTTGGTAGGCTTCACCATCGCTTGTGAAAGTTGGTTCACAACATAGCATATGTCCGGTTGTGTATTGACTAAATACATGAGCGAACCAACCAACTGTGGATAAACAGTGGCATCCACTACCTCTACCGATGTAGCATCCTCCTTCCTCCAACCACCAGGAAGAGGAGTGTCGATAGGCTTGTAGCCTTGCATGTGAAACTTCTCTAGTATCTCTCGGGCATACTTGCCTTGAGACACAAACAGTTCACCTTTCCACTGCCAAATTTCCAATCCCAGGAAATAATGAAGGAGGCCCAAGTTCTTCATCTTGAACTCCTTTGCAAGATCTGCCTTGCATGAGTGTATCAATAGTTTATCACCCGTTAGTATTAAATCATATACATAAAGCACAATTATCAAAAGCTTACCCTCCACCACAATTTGGTATAGGTTTGGATCCGCCTCACTCTTGGCAAAACCAAGTCCGGTGAAATAGCTGTCTATCCGTGTGTACCAAGCACGAGGTGCTTATTTCAGCCCATACAATGCTCTTTTGAGCCTGCACACATGCGACTCGCTGTTGAAGATTTTGAATCCTTCAGGCTGCTCAATGTACACCTCCTCCTCAATGATTCCATTGAGGAACACAGTCTTCACATCCATTTGATGAATGTGCCAACCCATCTGTGCTGAGAGAGCAAGGATGGTCCGTATGGAAGAATACCTTGCGACAAGTGCAAAGGTTTATTCATAGTCAATCCCCTCAATATGTGAGAAGCCCCAGGCAAAAAATCTTGCCTTATACTTTTCCACGCTCCCATTAGTAGCTTGCTTCACTTTGTAGATCCATCTCAAACCTACCACTGATTTCCCTTCCGGCCTTGGGACAATCTCCCATGCACTGTTTCTGACAATCGAATCATACTCTTCCACCATGGCATCTACCCATGCGGGTCGATCCTCCACAGCTTCCTCTAAAGAGGATGGCTCCATCACGATACACTTGCTCATCAAAGCCATGTATCTGGTAAATCGGTCAGGTGACTGTCTCTGTATGTGCTGTGATGTAGGAACTCCTACATTCTGCACTGCATCAAGATTCAGTCGCTCAGCTTCTGTAGTGCGCTTCCACCCTCTAATGTTTGGCACTGCATGAGTGGTTTCTTCCACTCCATGAACCTCCTCTTGTGGTTGATCCACACCTTGAGGCTCATATTTAGGAACAAGTAGCTTTTCCTCTGTATGCAAGTGTAGCTCCCTCTCAAGCGACAAATTCATGGCTTTCTCCTCATGAAATTCGATATCCCATCGCACAACAGTCATTCGACTGTCTAGAAAATACACATGATAATTGTGGGGTGTTTCTGTGTACCCCACAAATATCCCAACCTCTGCGGTTGGCTCCACCTTCTTCCTGGCATCCTTCGTCACATGAATGTAAATAGGTGAGCCAAAAATCTTCAAATGAGAAATATTAGGCTTCTTACCAGAAAATGCCTCTTCGGGTGTACTCATGCCAAGTACTCTATGAGGACAACGGTTTTTCACATAAACCACAGTGTTGCATGCCTCACCCCACAAGTGTATGGGAAGGCCCTGATCATGCAACATCACCCATGCATCACCCGCGATCGTTCTATTCTTTCTCTCTGCGACCCCATTCCGCTATGGGTTATGAGGCGCTATGAGTTCTCTTCGAATTCCTTCTTTGCTACAAAAGTCTTTGAATTCTCCAGAGATGTATTCACCACCATTATCGCTCCTTAGAGCTTTCACCTACTTCCCCGACTCTTTCTCAACCAACGCCTTGAACTCACAGAACTTTGAGTATGTCTCGCTCTTCTTCTGCATGAAGAAGATCCAACACTTATGAGAAAAGTCATCAATAAATATCACATAATAATTGTTCTTTAATGTTGAAGCAACCGAGAAGGGTCCACACACGTCTGTGTGAATTCTCTCAAGGATCGTCGAAGCATGACTATCCTTCTCATGAAAATTGGTCTTCACAAATTTTCCCAAAGTACATCCCTTGCACTGATCTGACTACACAAGTGTACCTTTGCGAAGCCCGATAGAAATCTGCTGCAAAATTTTCAAAGTGCCATGGTGAAGATGGCCCAATCTCCTGTTCCACAATTCGCCCTCATCTCGGCTCACCACTCCTTCTGCTTTGCTTGCCATTGCAGCGCTGCCATCTACCTACAACTGATAAAGATTCTTAACTCGATCCCTATCCTCCTAGTTTGACTAGTTGTTTTATGGCGCAAGAAAGCTTTTCCCTCGCTAAAAACAACATCATAACCCTTGTCTTCCAACATCGCCATGGAGATCAAATTCCTCTTCAATCCTGGAACATGCATGAAATCCTTCAAGATGAAAGGTTTACCGGACTCCCTCTCAAAGGAAATGGTCCCGATACCAGTCGCACTGTATCTACCATCATTTCCCATCTCGATGTGCACTCCAAGATCCTTTTCCTCCAGATCACTAAACAAATCTTTGTCTCCGGTCATATGAAAAGACACACCACTGTCAAGAAACCACATTGATCCCATCACACTTGAAACCAAGCATGCGATCAAAGAAAAGTCAAGCTCAAACTGCGAGGCTAAGGCCTGTCCTGCTGCAGAACCAACAACACTCTTATTCTTCTTCTTCTGTGGACAATTGGTGGTGAAATGCCCGTGCTGGTGACAGTGAAAACACTTCACCTTCGACAAATCCTGCTTCTTTCCTTTAGCTTCAGATTTGGAAGATTTCTTCCCTTTTCCTTTCCGAGCTTTGGCAGCCAAAGTGAAATTTTCTTCATCTTCATTCTTCGATGAAGATCCATCCCTAGTACCCCGCCTTATCTCCTCCTGCACAAGATCCGACCAAAGTCGCTCCCATCCCGACAGTTTCTCCCGTCCATTGACAGAGTCTTCGTAGCTATGCCAACTCTTCAGAAGCCCAAGGAGAGCCAAGCTCACCAAGTCATTCATCATCACGAGTAACCCCCACACTTCCCGGCTCATCCTTGCGAGTGGAAAAACTTCGTGAGGTATTTTGGTACACTATCGCCTTTCTCCATTTTTATTTTTTTTGAGCTTGTCTTTAAGCGCCAACTTCCTTTGGTCATACCTTTGGAATCATTCTGTCAAAGCCTTCCATATTGAGAATGGAGTGGCTTTCCCATGAAGGCTAGACACAATGTGGTCCTTCACACCTTCCAACAGAATCCTTCGACACTTTGCTACCTTATTTTTCCATGCGTCAAGTGCGGCTGCATCACTAGAACCCGGCTTAGGAACATCGCTATCGATGAACTCATTCAACCCATTATCATCCAGCACCGCCTCCATCCTGTCCTTCCATGCTATGTAATTCGAGCTTCCATCAAGGGCATACTCCAATCGCAATCCGTTGAAAGACATCTCAATGAATGCTCAACTTCGACACCAAGAAAACACTGCAGCAAATTCGAATTCCACCAGCACAAAACTCAACCACTTCAATAATTTCAATCTCCTCCAATGATCAACTGCTTTGATACCATGTATAAATTATATAACTTATGTGTTATATGTCCAAGATTCTCCTGATCTCGCACTATTTTAACTTCATGAAAAATACATAATCTATTCCACCATTAATCATCTGCGGAAATTAAACCAATATTTCAATGCACACATGAAACAATAAAAATTCACACACATTAACACAATTGCTTAATGGGAAATCCTGAAGGTAAAAACACCAACTATATGAATACAATATATGTCATAGAGATCATGTAATAATCCTCATACAAAGCTGATTATATCAAGCTCTCAGTACAATACAATCGCTACACACTAATCAAGAACAATAAGCAAAAATCTGCACTGATTTTTGCCCTCTGATGCTTGCCTCTGCGCACAATCCTTATTTGAAGAATGGCTCTGAATGAACTAGAATTCACCAATCTTTCACTGCGCAATCCTCATAGTCATCTCCACCGAGTGTTGGATGCAATCAATGCAACACTATAGTCACAACTAATAGTCACACTTGCCCTTTCACCTATCTCTCCACTGGTCTCCACTGAAACTGCCATGCACTGTAGTTAATTGATATATTATTCAGTTTATTAATGAGTTATTATTTAGTGAATTAATTAACTAATTAATTCACTCCACTCTCACTAGTGTATCAATCAGTTAGACTAGATACAACTAGCTCAGCGGAAGTCTAACCGAGTTAAAAGCTGAATATAACTCCATAACTACTAATGCAGTACATTGTCATAACTACATGCCACTTGAGTTCAAGCGAGTCTCCATGCAATAGCTCCACTTAACCCTTAGGAATAGCGTAATTCCTTCTGTCAACTCCTGTGCCACATCTGTGCACTTAACTAAAGTGCTCCAAGAGAATAAGATAATGTTTAGAGTCCAAGTATTATTAAGAGCTAATAAGATTCGACATATCTATTTTTAGACTGGCAATCTAAAAATAGATTCCGCCCAATATGTCTAAAAATAGAAATCCATCTATTTTTCCAACTTGACTAGCCATCCACAAATAGCATCCTGCAACTCATAGAATATGATCGACATGTCTAAAAATAGACTTTGCGACAAAAATAGCCTGCGGGCCCACTTAGTGAAGGCGACTCTTTTCACTAAGCTCATCATCTTGTTGAATCTCAACACTTCCCCTTGCTAACATTCCAAAGCACTAAAAACTTCGATAAATGAATTCAAAAGAATTATTTAGAAAGAGAAAATCTTGATCGCAAATCGGAAAACAAGATGAGCTCTATGCCCCAGAGACTTGACACACATATGAAACTGTGATGCAGGATGCTTTAATTTTAAAATGATCGAGTGTCCATTTAGGCATGTGAACTCACGTTTTTCACAAATGCACAACCATAACAGTATGACATCTTTGAGCCTCCAAATTTGATTTTATGGTGGATTAATTAATGTTTTAAGATTTCTCCTCATGCAACACTATATTCGCCATCACTTCAGTTTTATAGCTAAATCTCTCCTGCATTTTCAAATATTGGTTTTTACTCCCTGTTCTTCTTATTTGCAAGTTATCCCAGAAAAAAAAATTCCTTCGAGATGTCTAAAGATGAAAATAAATCAAAGAAACTTATGGCTCCTCCAATTCTTGCACCTCCCGCTGCAGAAGTGACAGAAATGCCTCCCTTGTTTTCAGATACATGTGCTACAAAAAGCAGTTCTTCTTCCTGGGAATCAATGTATAGGATTTTTGAAGATGAAAAACCCCGCATAATCAAAAGAATGACTAAAATGGATTCCCCTAATACTTCAGAAGCCACTATTTCTAATGTAGTCAACTATTTTCTTCATAGAATTTCTACGTGACCTAAGATTTTACCATATACAAATATGGTAAAATGGATAATTGATAATCTTAATATTTGCAACATAATAATTATGACTACCAGAAGCACAGTGATAGGGTTATTCAGGGCAGAGGATTTAAATAAAATGTACCATATACCTGACTCGCAGAAGATTTATGACAAGGATATCCTCGCACAATTTGAAAAGGAAAAAAAGCTACAATCAGACCCTATAAAGCAATGGAGGAATAACCCTAGCAAGCATAAGCATGATGAAAATAGTATGTATTCCACTGCCTCTCTTGCTAGTCCCTACTATTATATCTCTGTTATGATGTGTAGACTATTCCGCTCAACCAATACCAGTAAATTTTCCATTGAATGGATCCTTGTCATGGATTTCGTAACAGACTCATAAATCATGGATTGGGGTACCATTATTTCAAATAATATCACTTCACAGATCCTTGAATATAGAAAAAAATGTTCTTTTACATCCAAAAAAATCCCTCCATTATTCATGAGTGCAATACATCATGGACGTTGTATGTTTTACCTCTGATTTTCCAACCATGGGTTGCAAATAGACCATCCAAGACCCTACCCCAATTCATGGTTACCATAATATTCTTTGGGAATCCAAGTATGAATCTAATGTTTACAATATTTTTCATGGAGTTATTATGCCACTCTTTCAAGTTGTTTTTAATAAAAAGCCCCAAGATTGTCGAAGGAAGCCCAAGTTGACTTTACAACCATAGGGAAATGGTTTGGGGAAGAATTATTTACTTATGTTAGAGTTTATGGAAGCATTACTAAACCTCATGTACTCCCACTAGATATACCATACAAGCTTCTCGCCAGAGAATTTGCTTACTAGACAGTGGGGCATGGATTGACTAAATCCTTGAAAGAGGCTAAGAAAGCTTTCTGGCCTACCTTTCCCATCCACTATGGTGTTTATGCATTGGAAAATTTCAAACATGTTGGATTAGAAATTGATCAAATCCAGTGTTTGAAATTATTTACAGTTCCTAACAAACAATTTGATCCAAATAAGGTTGCTCAAAATGTTACAACTCAGGTAAAGATCAGGTAGTTCATCCATGGAGATGATGATTATGATGAATTATTCGAGTCTGTTAATACCTATCTAAATGTTGAAAAGTTGGTAGCCACGCATCTCAACCCTGAACAACTTGTACATTTAAAAAAATACATGAACAATAGGTTGGAAGGTATTCCTATAGACATTTTAGAGGTATCCCAACCTATTTCACCGAAATATCAACAGATAGATCAACAGGAAGAACAGAAGAAAGAACAAGAAAAATAACAACCTCCCAAGGATACTAAAGTCCTTAATGGATCAAAAGAAGTTAAATCCACATAAGCACAGACTAATAATCCATGTTTTCCAGTGAATTAGACCAAGTCTAGAAATATTTTGATCAGAAGCTTAAGGGAGATCAAGAGGTGATTGTCATTGATTCTCAAGAGACAATCAAAACACCTTAGGAAAAAAGTCAGATCCTGTTGACCATTGGGTCTACTGACAAGGTTGTCAACACAAAATGAATAGAATTCATCCTGTTCTACCCAACATCTCAAACTATGTTAAAGATAGAATAAATCCATCATTTATATATCTTTTACAAGCCTAAACATAAGGCTGTAATGAGCAGACAAATAAAAAGGAGGAGAATAAAACAATCATAGGCTCTATTCACTAGTGATGTTCCCATGGAGGGAGTACAGAAGGATCGCCAAGAAGATCCATATCAAGATATTACAAGGTTGACTCAGTTTGTAGGTGCTTATGCATCTGCCACATAAGTATAACAATTGATTAAAGAAAAGGATGAGAAAATCCTACAGCTAGAACAAGAGCTATTGACATAGAAACAGAGCATTGAACATCAATTCGAAACACAAGTGTCATAGCTCCAGCAAAGCATGGATCAATTAAAGCCGCAACATCAATCTGACATTGGCGTCAAGGATGCTCAAATTCACCAGCTACAATTTACAGTAGAATAGTTAAAGGATAATCCAAAAGTGGATGATTTTAAGAAATAATCTCCGGAAATCAACACTTTTTTGGCTCAGTAACAAGTTGTGTTTTGTAAAAATTTGACTAACACAAATGAGCTATGCGAGGAAAGTGATTCATTGATGAATCAAATGGAAGAACAGAGGATCATCTTTGATGAAATTGATGATAAGGTTTCTCAATATATCACATGGAAAGATACTGCAGAGGGTCGGAAGGCCAATCTTCCCAAGATTGAAGATTCAAAGAAGAAAATCTTATTTACTGATTGGGATATACAATTGAAACATGCAAAGAGAGAAATATATATAGGACAAGAGATGTTGCCAATAATATTATTGAAACAATCAACAAGAACCTCATTGATGTTAATTTAATTGATAAATGCCCATGTTAGGTTGAGTGAGAACCTTTTTCTCCAAGTGTGCCAAGTGGTCTCAGATGGTGACATTCTACATTCCCAGGATCGTGCTGCTACCGAAACAAATTTTATTTCAGAGTTGGTTTTACTTTCCTTCATATATTAGCTTTCTTGCGATTTCTTGAATAAATTGCAGAGCATTATGAATTGGTTAATAATATCATAATCATATGAGTAGGTCGGAACCAAGAGTTGGTTACCATCTTTTCACCTCTATCTTTGTTTGTTGCCATTTTTTACATTAATTTCTTTTAAAATTTCACACATGATGTAAGATTTTCTTTGTCCCATATGGTCACGAAGCCTCATGGATTGTTAAATAAAATATATCTATGTAATAACTTGCCTCTTAAATTATTCTAAGAGCTTAAACATGAAAATAGTGCTTCTTACCTTTTTAATGGGTCCATCACTCTAATTAGAATGATTTTTATTTTCAATGATTTTTTTTTTTGGATTCTAGAATTTCATATTGAAATGCAATTGAGATAGCAAAGAATGTTAAATTAACTCATCATATCAAACTGTGACACCTTAGAAAAATAATAAATGTAAAAATTTCTATGGAAAATAATGTCATCTAGAATATTTGTCAAGTTAATGTGCTTTAAACTGCAAAGTTTACATTCATAATATCATCTTACTTTACATAGTTACTATTGGAATGTCGAGAGGTTTCTAAAGGAATATCAAATTGAAAATTTGTTTGTTCATGTCACATCAAGTAGGGGAAAGGAGATGCCTTAATTCAGAGCTTTGGCATGCCTTTGTCGGACCGCTTGTGTCCTTACCTGTTGTTGGGCGCAAGGTTGCTTATTTTCCATAGGGTCACAATGAGCAGGTGAGGTGGTTGCTCACTAACTTTTAATTTTTAATCTTCTTTTGGATACAAATGACTGAAAATAATGAATGCTTATCTTCTTTTAATCATAAAATGTGACCCCAGTATTTTGAAATTTTAATGTTATGTAATGAAATTGATCATAATGAATGTGATTTCACATAGTTGCTTCAACAAACAAGGAGATTGATGCTCATATATCCAATTATCTGAGTCATCCAAATCAATTGATTTTCCAACTTCACAATGTTACAATGCATGTGGGTTCTCTGCATTTCATCCTTTCTTTGGTTGTGAACACTTTTATTCTTATCATTATATATACAAGATTTTAAATTTAATAAACGCATTATTAAATGCCAGGAATATGTGGAAACAGATGAATTATATGCTCAAATGACATTGCAACCTCTTAATGTTGTAAGACATTTTCAATTTCATTATATGTGCTTTGCTGTAATTTCCAATTTTGGTGAGAAATGCTTTGGTACTAGTTCCATTTGTGCAGGGAACTAAAAAATGATGATAATGTGCAACAAGAGAAAAAACATTGTTATTTTGGTTCTGACCTTGGCACACCAAGCAAGCAACCGAATAATTAATTTTGTAAAACGTTGACTACAAGTAACACTAGCACTAATGATGGGTTTTATGTGCCACATCGCGCTGCAGAAAAAGTTTGTCCTCCCCTTGTTCAGTTCTTATTTTCCCATAGATTTTGTTCTATTTGTGATTTAATAGATAAGTGATTAGACTTTCAAACATTTTTTAAGAGAAGACCCCATTCTTTAAGGAGAAAAAGGTAAGGGTATTTGCCATATTTGTCTCCTATTAAGTTTTGGTTGTTTTGGGCAGGATTTCACTCACCAACCACCTTCCTAGGAACTGATAGCCAGGGATATTCATGATCATGAATGGAAATTTCGACATATTTTTTAGCGTAAGTTATAGCAGTTATTTGAATGTTGTTTTGGAATAAAAGTGGATAATGAATATGTAATTATGTGCAATTTATTTTAATACTCTTATAACATTGCAATGCATTTTGAAATGTATACAGGTTGTGCATATATCAAATTTGTTTCCACATTTGAGGTCATACGTGACATATATATTTTAAAATTCTTGTTAATGGTGTTAGTAGCTACCTGTACACTCTAAAAAGTATTTGATATAGCTAGTCCCCAGTTACTTTACCTTTAAATGTGGAGACAACATGTTTATTTTTTCTCTGGATATAATTTGTTGGTTTTTGGGAATTGGATTCATTTTCTCCTGGAATAATATGCCGACAATTGAAGATTGTTATTTTGAAGCTATATTTCTGGTTAGTATTGAATTTACAAAGTCTTTTCTGATTCTTTTTTAGCTTCTTCTTGTAATATTATGTCATCAATACTTTTCCACCCATTAGATATCTACTAACCAGTTATATTGTTGAAGTGTCACTGCTTCTTAAAGATAACTAGAGGAAATGATACAACTACAAAAATGGAGCATGAGACATTCTTAGTAGAAATTTCTAGCTTTGTTTTGTTTGATTATGTTGGATAAAATCAAAATTGCAATGTACCATAAGCATGCGAATTCAAAATATTGGGACATAAATGTGTGCTTCTATTTGCATTTATTACTTTAGTTGAAGATAAAATTTCATCAAAAAATGTTGTACACTGAGAACATAGTAGGTACAAAATTTATTCTATGGTGATGTTTTATTTTCTTTGTTTATACAGGGCATTTGGGTAGATAGTGGCCACTATTGCCCAACTGAAGAAAACGTGTTCGAGTTTCTTTATTTTATGGAGAAAAATGACATTAATAATATTGTTTATGTTGAGGTATATATTGTATAAATTCTTTATAGTCTACTATTGTTTATATTCCATTGTTCATTGAATTTCATCTCTTATACTCTGCATTGTATTTTTCCAGAAAAGGAACTCAGTATTGATGGTAAGAAGCAGGGATTGAAGAAAGAGGAGAATAATAACACTAGAGCGATATAATGCAAATGAAAGAGAGAGAGAGAGAAGAAAATTGGTTTAGTGGTACTTGTAGAGCCAATATCTCGCATAAGACACACACATAAATACTGATGGAAAAGATTTCAAAGTTGGCAAATTCACCTGCAATGTCTCGGCAACAAAATGATAATGTTTTGAAGGGATGAATTAATATTTCATTTGTAAATTGTACTCCAACCAATATTAAGTTGGAAACTCATATTGTAATACTTGACATTTTATATAATATAATTTATGTGGTTGGAATTATTTATAGTTTCACTTGATATTACTTAGTATTGTAATTAACATATATAATTTTGTGTTTGCATATTAGATGAACATATACATTGTATGACATTTTTTTTTAATTTAGTTGCAAAATAATACTAATTAATTTATGTTGGTTAATAATGAACACATAAAATCAATCTAAAATTATTAAATTAGTAGTTTATGTTTATTAATGATGAATACAAATAAAATAAATATACGACTAAATTAGTTGCTTATGAAGATTGTTAATGAAAGTAAATGAAATTAATATAAACTAATAAAGTAATCATTTATATAATGAATATGAAACTACCAAAAAAAGATTAATGACTACCACAAATGATAAATTGTGATTGCAAATGGTGACTAAATTTTTCATATATACGACTAATAGTAGCTTATTTATAGTATTTTATAACACCACGACTAAAATTTAGTCATATTTCTTTGGTCATTAATTGGTTTCAAACGATGACTAAAATTTACATATATATGACTATTAGTAGCTAATTTACAGTATCTTATAACGCGGCCAAAATTTTGGTCATATTTCTTTGGTCATTAATTGGTTTTCTCGGGTGACCATTAAGTAATATATTTTGTTGTATTTTTGGTCATTAATTATGAAAATTAATGACTAAATCAATTATTAAATCAATGACCAAATCAATGACTAAATTAATGAAAATAAATGACCAAATAAATGATTAAATAAATGAAAAAATCAATGACAAAATTAATGACCAAATATACTACTAGACAACAAAATTGGGACAACCAATTAATGACTAAGCTAAAATGACTAAAAGTTGGTCGTGTTATAAGATACTGTAAATTAGCTACTATTGGCCATCGACTGAAAAATAGTTGTTTGTATGCAAATTTTAGTCATTTTTTTAGTAACTAATTAGTCATTTTGTACTAGTGGATGATGAAAATGTGTTCATGGATATGAATTGATCCAGTTTAAAGGATTATTTACCATATACAAAAAAATTTCCTATAACAGGGGAAACATGCCTCTACTAGTGTTGGGGGAAACACGAGGAAGTAACAAAGAGGAGATGGATAAAAAAATAGAGGCTTGAAAGATGTTGCAATCACAGTAAACGTAGTATTGAACAGAGAATGTACATTGTAAACCCTTGTTGCCAACATCCTAGTGTAAGAGGATTTCATATGTTTCTTTATAAGAAATCTCTTTAATCCATTTTTCTCTACATAATAATAGCCTCTCTTTTTTTAATTGAACTGGGATTTTCTAGTATAATCCTATGCATTTTATGGTCTGGATTGAAATAGTGTGTTGTAACTCCTTTTATATTGTTCATGGACAATAATTTTTTAGTTTGTGGTATAATTGTTTCTCAAATATTGTTAGTTGTGGGAGATTTTAGTAGTGCAGATAAATGCCACAAAACTTTTGCAAGAAAACACACCATTATTCCTACAATTATTGTCTAGGGAAATGTGTTGATTTATAAGATCTATTAAACCACTGGAGAAAATTTTATTCTCACTAGTTAAAACAAATAGTTTTTGTATCAATGCATTTTCATCCTAGAAGTGAAGAGCCCATAATAGAGACCCATGACCCACATGTTAGATATTTAAGCATAAAATTTTGGTATCAAATAATCTTCATCTTGGAAATGCCAAGCCCAGAACAAGGATCAATGAACCATAAGTAAGAGATCAAAATATGTATTTTTGGTATCAAATCAATGTCACCATGGAAGTATAAATCCCAGAACAAATATCTATAAACCATAGGTTGGATGACCATGTGAAAACAACTATAAAGGAGGGACAAATCTTATTTCAATAATATTAATCAGAGTTTCTGTGGCAACATTGGAAGGGGAGACAAGAGGAAGTAAAGGAAGAAACCGAAAAGATATGAAATGACAACAAGATGCAACTTTGAACATAACATTTACATTGTAAACCCTTGTTGTCAACATTATGTTGTAGAAAGACTATATTTATTTGTAAATAATTTTTATTCCATTAGTATAGCCCTAGAGTTTTTAATTAGCCAAGGGTTTTATTCACTTACAATCATGTGCTTAATTTATACTTAAAGAATTTATTTGTTTTTTATTGCGTTTCTACTGCTCATGCAAAGTATTAGTTACCATTGTAGCAAAATTGTTTACTCATATGTTGGTGGTTGTAGTGACTTTTAGTGGCATAGATAAATATCACAATATTTTTCCAAGAAATCACACTATTTTACATTGCATTTATTATATTACAAATGGAAATAACATTCATATTGGGGTAATGTCTTGATTTTAAAATGTATCAAAACTATCTCAGAAAATATTCTTCTCATTGCTTAAAACAAATAATGATTTTATCAAATCATTTTCCCCCTAGAATTTCAAAGCTTGGATTAGAGATTTGAAACCCACATGTAAACACACCATGTGAAAATAACTTGAAAGAAGTAAGAAACCTTAACTCAAAAATATTACTCAAGAGTTTTTCTAGTGGCATTGTGGGGAGATAGGGGGAAACAATGAGAAGTATATAGAGAAAAGGCAGATGCTAGAAATATGTTGTAGACAAAACAAGATGTGGTGTCGAATAGTCAAAGTACATTATAAATATTTTCCACCAACATTAAGGTGTAAAAAGACTGTCTATTTCTCTTTGACCAAAATTTGTAAATAATTATTCTCTCCATTAATATATCCAATAGTTTTTAGTCACGTAAGTATTTTCTCCAATTATAATCTTGTAATTAGTTTGTATTGTGCTTGATTTATTTTTCTATGCTTTTCATTTTTCAAGTAGAGTTTATGTTGCATTTTTAACTGATATTTTGGTTTAGATATTATTGGTTGTAATAGATTTTAATGGCACATGTAAAAATCATACCATTTTTTTTCAAGAAAATGCACTATTTTGTCTACAGTGATCCCATAATACATATGAAAACAACATTCGCCCTAAGCAGTGTCCTAATTTTTAAAATCTATTAAAACCATTAGAATTTTTTTTAACCTTACTGGATAAAAATTATTATTACTATATAGGGAGAAAAAATTGAATCCCTTGTCAATATGTTTAAGAATCAAGCTATCATTTACACTGGTGGAAGAAAAGGGATCGAAGCATTGGTGACCCTGAAAAGAGAATTTTCTGAAATTGTGGGAATGATGTTTCGGAACTTGACAATCACATCCACAAGAACAAGATCATTTGAAAGATTGTATGAAGTATAAATAATGAATTACAATAGATACTAGAACTATTGTTATATCATCATCGCATTAGTGACTCTTTGTATTTACAAAAAAATTTCCCAACACAAGTTATGAGAGACGAGATTGAAGTAAGTCATGGAAATCCCACTCAAAAAAACCTAATATGAAGATGAATCATGTTTTTTTTTTTTTTTTTGGAGGAAAAATAGAAAACAATGCTTTTTAGATTTTGGTAGACAAGAAAAATATTCTTAGGGCATTTTTATACCTTGAAATGCCGATGAATCCAAGGGGTTTGTAGTGTATTAAACGATGTGGGATTCCAAACCAAAATGAGAAGCATGGTTATGTATACATTATATTTTATTTATCATTAAAAGCATAAAACATGTAAACTAAAATCTTATCCCAACTGAAATAAAAAATAACCATTTATCACATATATAGAGTTTTGGATTACCAATGGTAACGCTTTTTTTTTTCCCATAAAAATCAAGCAATGATTGTACCATAGAAAAAAATGAGGGAATTTTAGCCAAGATGGGAGTCTTAGTGCAAAGACTAAGAGTAATCGAGTGTAGATTGTCATCAAGAAATCTTAAAATATGTATGCTTTCCATTGTATCTAGTTCTTTCATGGACGCAAGATTTTTAATTAAGAAGAAATTCCTGAAGCATGTTGAAGCAATAGGAGCCCAAGGGGGTAAGTTCTATATAACTATCCAAAAGAATGATACAATGCTCTGGTTGATTAATACCCATGCATACCTAAGAATGGCTATACTTTTGGTGCATTCATGTACATGGTTGTGTGTGACATAGACAAGAAATATTTCTATATTGGGATAGGTTCAAGTTTGACTATGATTTCTTTCTCTTTGTACAAATGTAGGTGGTGTTGGAGCCCATAATTTTGTTTGAAATTTTTTGGTGTAGTGGGATCTCATAATAGGAATGAGGAGCACGAAAAGGACAAGGTGGAGCATAGCCTAGGGTTGGTGCAGGGAGTGGAGCACAACATAGGGTTTGCGCAGTAGATGGGGCACAATGAAGACAAACGCCACACCATAACATGTTAGCAGTATTTGAGGGAGAAGGACATGTGAAGGGAATATCTGTAGCTATGATTTTACAGGGGAAGGAATCGACTAGGGAGATCATGGCTAATAGGAGGTTGGGGATATTTTGGAGAAGGGAAGGATGAGGCGAAGTGGATCCGAATAGGTTAGGAGATATTTTGGACAACCGTTGCAATACATGGGACAACTCAAGGGGAATCAGGGAAAATATCTCAATGAATTTCATGATAGCTAGGTTGGATGGGCAAGAAGGAAAGGGGATTTGAGAGGCTTCTGAAAAAATATAAGATGGCTTAGCGAGGAAAAAGTGTGGGTTATTCATAAGTGTTTTTTGGAGTAGATGGTATAGAATGCTAAGTAGTTGTTCATCGAACAACTGCAGAAGGAGTTGAGTCTAGAGTCGACATTCGTGCTAGTGTGCTAATGTATTTTTCATGTAATATTTTAGCTATAGTCATGCTTGCTGCTACTGCGTACCCTTATTTTAATGGGTTTAGTTTGTGATTATATAAGCTTATAATGGTTGGATTATGGTCTGGTTTTTTGTGATGTTTGATGTTATCATGGATGGTTAGTAAACCCATTAAATTGGCTTGTGTAACTCTGGATGTTTTTCCTTTTCCGCCAATATAGATATGAGTTGTTGCTTGTGCTACACAACGTTTTGTCACCGTCTCTACAATCCCCATCCCAAACATTGGAGGACCATGTCAGTGACTTCTGTGTATTGTCATACCTTGCAAAAAGTGTCATTTCATCCCTTGCCATGAGAAGAACATTTCCTCTATTGAATTTTCTTGGAGCAGGCTCTCAAAAACATATGATTTTGGGTCGGTGCTGGTAGGCAGTTATGGCCTCGTGTCCATAGAGAAATTAGCACTGGGCCTGCGCCCATTGGCGCTCTGTCTTAGTGGACTGCCCGCGTCGAGCTGTTTTTGGAAAGTTTTTAATATAGAAGCAAAGTTTCCATTCATAGCCTCACATTGCAGGAATCCAACCTTCTAGTAGTGTGCCTATGGCTTCTACTTCCATTCCTAGTAGTTTTACATTCGATGAGTATTTGTTGGCCATTCAACAACATAATTCTGCCCCTCAGGGTTCTCAAAAGTTACACACTTTTGGTCATCCTCCGCATCATTATGATGTATATGGTAACCCATTTTCCTCCAATTGATCCCAGTCAATTCACATATCAATAGGGACAATCCTCTAGTTCGCAAGGACAACCCTTATAGGGGAAACCTTCGATCCAATAGGGACAACCCTCTGGTCCACAGGGACAACATTATGGTCCGTAAGGACAACCCTTACAGGGACAACCTTCAGTCCAACAAGGAAAACCATACGGTCCTGCTGGTCAACCTCATGTTCAATAGGGTGCATCTTATGTTCCCGCGGGGGTGGGGGGGATTTACCCACAATAGGGACAAAATGTTGTGCAATAGCACCCGCCTTACGTTCAACAAGGCCAAAATTTTGTACAACAAGGACAACCCTATGGTCCTGCGCTAGGTCAACAAGGTCTTTAGGGGAAACCTGGCCCATCCCAACCATCAGGCCAACCTTTTCCACAAGAGCAACCTGGTGGCTCTCACCATCCAAGCCAACCTGCTCCGCAGGGACAGCCTGTCCAACCTCAGTATCCGGGTCTGTTAGTCATAAATATTTTTCATTATTTGTAGATGACTATATATTTTTTCTAGATTTCTAAAAACAACATTTTTTGAACATTGTGAGTTTTATAAATCTCACTGCCTTCATTATCCTTATAGAATTTTTTTCACTATTCTATCAACCTTGCATTTCGTGGTCACCCTGCCACTCCTAAAAGACTCCTTATGGGCTTGTGCCACTCATCTCCATCTTTTTTTCTTGCTTATGACCTCATTACTATGTTTTCCCTTTCCCATAAGTCCACTTTCCCTCTAGGGTTTCACATAGCCTACTCATTCCCATATTTTCCAGGTTCCTCAAGCATTGATGGTCTCAAAACTATCTCTGTAGGCTCTTCAGATAAATTAAGTACATTGGATTTTGCATCTTCAATACAACACTTTGACAAATACTCTATTTTAACTTGAAGCCTCCAAGCCTATTTTCAGTCAAGATCATGGTCAAAGGACCTTCCCACTAGGTCATTAGGGTTTCACAGGTTGTAAGGTCATCATTGATGTTTCAAGCACTGTTTTTCTTATGCTAGAATCTAGCTCAGATGTAATAGAAGGTCAACACATGATCATGCAAGGAAGACCTGAAATTTTCCAAATAAGACCACCCTATCAGCTCAAAGTTTGCAAGAGGTAAATGCAAAGAGTTTAACACTTCTGCAGGAGTGTTGAAGTTTCAATTAGCAGAAGGTATTGGTAAGTTAGATGGTCTGCTCAAAAGTCAAAGTCATCATTTCAGTAACCTGCATGCAAATAGCGTAAGAAGGTTTGTGAGAAAAGGTAAGAAAGACAAGTTGAATATTGTGATGAAAAACACAGAAATCTTTGAAGATGCTACTATGTGCAACCCTCCAAAAGTTGCCAAGGTGAATGTGTCATGCCTCAAGGAGTAAAATCAGGGTCAAACTCATCATTTCAGTCACCTGCAAGGTAAAGATGTTAAAGAACCTCAATAAGACAAGAAGAGTCAACTTTATGACTTAAATCACCTGCAGAGAAAAAATGTTAAAGAACATTAGTGAGAAAGTGAAAAAAGGTTTAAAACATTAGGAAGTGAGTTGCAAAGCCAAAATTAAAACCTTGAGCCTATATAAATTCACCTAACACTTCAAACAAGTTATTATGGCACTGTGCAGTTGACCGTTTCTCCCCGTGTATTTTACACAGGCGTTGCGTGTCTGGGAGGTGGCACTGCACGCCTGGAAGAGCGCTGCACTCTTTCTTGATACCCACAACAAATCTCCTCGTGGCACTACGCGCCTGGGGTTGGCACTGTGCCCTTGGCCAAGAGGGCCTCCTACACACTGCAAACACTCAAATCAACTGAAAATGCTTTCAAGCTTCCTCCAAGGTCCTCCAAGGCAATTATTAATGGTAAGTGGATACCCTAGCCACATCTTCAAGCATTTTTTATGGTTTAAATTGGATGAAATCAAACCCTAAGGAGAAAACCCTAAAAAATCATGCTTGAAATCACTGTTTAAACCTCTTTCCTTTTGCCTATGAAGAGTATCAGTAAAAAAAGAGAGTGATTGCACAGCTGTGGGTTGTCATTAAGTGTTTTATCCTCTCAATCAGCCTAATATACCTATACCATCAGGTACTCATTCCCTCATTAGCCTAAACTACCATTTCATCACCATCTTTTCATCCCATTTCCATTTACACTCCAAGGTTGGAAAAACAAAGTTTGACATATCAGCAGAGGGTTGTCATTGAGTGGTTAGCTTATCCCTCATTCTCACATACTTACACCCTCACTCATTCATCTCATTCACTTGTAAAGGCTGCCATTCCAACATCCCTTCATCTCATTTCCATTTTCAAAGCTAGGGTTTCTCAAAGGCATAGTTTGCAAAATGTCAAGAGAGGGAGATAGTGACAGTGGTGAAGAGGCCCAAATGCCAAGGAGTCTTGAGCACAAAGGTGGAAAAATCAATAGGTTTGAACCCCTGAACACAAGGGAGCTAATGGAATATCCCCTAACTGTTTCATGTTTTAAGCATGTAGGATGCTTTGATTTTTGTGAAAAGGTACAACAGGTGCAAAACCACCCTGAGCTGACTAGATTATTTATCATTAACTTCCATGACAAACAAGTTAACCTTGCAGGGGTCACCTTTGAGCTATCTACATATTGCATTTCCAATTCCACATGCATACCTAGTGTAGGGGAGAAATGGTTCGAGCAGGCCAATCTTGACATGAGCTACTATGAGCCATATTTAAAACCCAGGTACAAAGACCACAATAAATCCATCTTTCCTTTCTCTCACTTGCTTGATATATATGCACCTATGATGAGGATCATTATGAAGTATTTTACATGTGAAGGAAGGTTCTCCCGGCTTTACTCCTACCACATCAAGCTACTTATGAATTTTACTAGGGTGAGGATGTTGCATAGACCCTATTACCTTTACAGAAGCATTGAAAAAATGACCTATATAGTGTAGAAGAGAGATTTCCCTCAGCAGATGCAAGGCCTCTTCCATCACTCACTGATCAAGATGGTTGTTATGCATCAATTTAAGTAGAAGGGCATTCCATGGGAGACCTTCATTGCCAATGAAGTGTTTGCTACTTCACAAACCCATCCTCAGCAAGATATGCCTTCATCATCTCATCCTCCTATTCCTACTCCTCCATCACCTCCCGTTGATCATGTTTCTCCATCCAATCACATTCCCTCACCTCATGATGACTCATCCACCTCACCATCCACACATATTCCTTCACCTTAGGACAACCCTCCTTCATCACCCTCTCATGATGCATCAGATAATGAGGAAGATAAAAATGAGAAATAAAATGTCAATGAGGGAGAGGGAAATGAGAGATCAAGAAATGAGGAGGAATATTCCAATGAGGAAGAAAACAATGAAGAATCAAATAGTGAGGGAAAAGAGGCAGAAAGCAGCAGTGATGATGGAAATGGTGATGGCAGTGGATCAAAGGGCAACGATGACAGTAAGGAGGATGTGAGTGAGGAAGAGAGCATTGAAGCAAAGGGAAGTGATGATGTGGGTGGTGATGATGGTAGTCATAAGAGCAGTGAGAGCAGTGAGGAAAATAGTGATGAAGCACATAGCAGTGAGGATGATGACAGTGGGTCAAAAAGCCATGATAGTAGTGATGTTACCAGTCATGATCGCAGTGATACAGATGGCACTAAAATGATAAAAATTAACCTTTTCCTTTGACCTACCATATGGGAAATAGGCATGTGTTTGTTTCCCTTAAGAGGCAAGGGGCCATGCCGTATACATTAGCTAAGCAGCTTGACAGAGGTAAAGAAAAGGTCATTGATGAAGAGGAGGAAGACAAGCATGAGACTAAACAAGAGTTTCAATTCATTCACCTTGACAATGATGATAAGAATGAGGCAAGGATTTCAAACATGCTTCTCCAAAGCAAGGATGCCCAAATCAGAGACCTGCAAGCCAATCTAGGTAGGGCCAAGAATGTGATCAACTTCATGGAGGTTGAAAACAAGCAGCTGGAGGCAGAAAAGGTTATCTATGAGATCAAAGCCATCAGAGCTCAGAAAGAGACTAGAAGAGCCAAGGAAAACCTAGACAAGGTCTTAGGAATTCATGAGGACACTGAAGAAGAGGAAGAACAACTTCCTAGAAAGAGGCCAAGGACCATTGTCTTGAAGAAGGCCTTAGCCAAAGAGAGGGAGCAAGAGACAACCTTGGCAAAGAAGCTCACTCCAAGTGAGCTTCTTGCCATGGAAATTGATTATGATAAGTAATATTGGTTGGAGAGGACTAATGTACACTTATAATATCAGTTAGAGAAGACTAAGAGGGACCTAGACATGCAAAAGAAGATGGCAAGGCGCTATGCCTTATGAACAAGATTGCAAGAGCCAAGCTCAAAAGAGCCCTTGCAAAGATTCAATCCCTAAAGGAGGCTAAAGAAAAATAAAAACTTGACATGCTTTTTGATGCATCCCTACAGGCATCCCAAACCTGATAAGCTAGGTAAATCCAATTTTTGGCACAATTTTGAAGATTTTTAAATTTTGACTGTTTTGAAGGGCCAAAGGCACAATGCCACTGGTGCTGCGCTCTTTTTAGGGGCACCCATTGAAGTAAAACTTGAAATTTTCAGGATCCTTAGGCCAAGGACATCACCCTCACAAAGTTTCAGCTCATTTGGAGCAAAACCGGTCCTCCAAAAGTGCCAAAAACATGTAAAACATCAACTTTCTGCCCTATTTTCAAAGCTGGCGGTGCTCCCTGTGCAGTATTGAGAGAATGAATTTTTGAGAAGGGAAATGGACACCAAATGGAAAACTAAAGGTATATTTGGAACCTAGACAGGAAAGGCTTTCCAATGAGCTATCATGGATCTCATTTGGACACGTGGAAGGCCTCCAAATCTTGGTTACAAAACATGGAACTTTTCCTAGTGTTAGTGTTGCGCCCTTGAACCTCAATGTAACGCCCTTGAAAAAAAAGTCAACAAAACACACTTGGAGATATTTTGGAAGTTATTGAGAAGCTTCAAAGTCAGTTTTTTTCCAAAATTAGTTGAGGAGTTACTATTAGGAGTTATTGTTAGGAGTTATTTTTGCATTTATTAAGTTAGGATATTTGTGCCTTGGGCCTTGCATGGTCTCATAGGACAAAAATGGAATTTATGATGTAATTAATGACATTTTGCAACCCTTGTTAGGGTTTTGACCCTTCTTTGCAAATTAAATACTGCATGGAGGCATCATTTTACATGTTGGTTGATTATTGAGAAGAATATCATAGAGTTGAAGATTGAGGAGAAATTGGCTTTGGATTTTGTGGATGTCTTGATTTGCATGACAATGGAGCAAGCTCACTTGCAGGATTCATGAACATAGTTAATGATGGTGTCTTTCTTATTTAGTACTTGTCTTCTTATGTTTTCATTTTGTTTCATCTTTCTCATGTAGTAGAACAAAAAATTTAGGCTAAGAAATGTTGTTTTGAGGCACCTTAGCCTAGGATGGGGGCTTGAGAAAGCCCATGATGCGTCGGCGGGGGTGGCTACTGTGAAGAGGAGGAGGTGGGGCGGTCGGACGAGTGTTCTGACCCGAGTTATTTTCTTATTGGGACAAGATTCCATTGTACATAGACGACTATCCCTATAATGAGATGAGTTATCATGGGGACCCAGACTTGCCACTGCCGTTTGGTCGAGTATGGGGGCCTAATGGTAAGTGACAAATTGTTGATCTTTTATGTGCATTGTAAAGTTTTAGAATATTGTATATGGTACGGTATTTCACTTTTGGTATGCAGATACATCATCGGTAAAACCATCCGGGTATATGGGATGACCTGTAGTGTGAGGAACTACAAGACCTAGTGGATCGAGAGCACCACAAAATGAGGATGAAACAACCCTCCTAGAGGACATATGTCGTAGATGTGAGAGGCTTTTCAATGGTGTTTCAAAGCACAGATAGAAAGACTTGGATGACTAGTACATAGAGCCATGTATTGGTCTACCCTCGGAGTGGCGAGGGGTCATGCGGCACATGGCGATGGCTGGACAAGGGATGCACGATCTACAAGCTGCAGGAGCAGAGCCATTAGCTCGGGATCCTCCAGAGAGTGATTAGATGTAGGAGTAGGTGGTGCTAAATGCATGTGCTAAGTGCCAATCTAGAATATTGTGTGCAATGTTATCTACATAGAGATTTTGTGCTCTAGGTACATGATTGAATGTAATGATTTCAAATTCACGCATCAAAAGCTTCACTCATAAATATCTTCTAAAAAGGATATGATTATGCACACGATAGACACCATTCAATTGCCTGACATGAAGTAGGGAATCTAAATAAACATGAAGGTGGAGGATGCGATGGGAAAGGGCATAGAATAATAAACCTCGCACTGCATCATATTTGACCTGATTATTGTTGGCAGTACCAATGCATATGCCGTTCGAGAGAACAAGTGAATGTAAAGGGGTAAAAATGGCCCAACCCGCCGAGGCTAGATTCCGGGAGTAGCAACTTGCACCATCGACATAACTAATATAAGGTGTGGACGGAGGGTCCATATGAAAAGTGCCACAAGACAACAAATGGGAGGATGATGAACAATGCTGGAAACCTGAGCGCAAAGTAGAAATTGAACAAACACTGCTAGAGGGAGTGATTTGAGTAGGATGTCTACCACCCGCACACCGATGGGAAGGTGGTGTGTGGGAGCTACCTTGGGGGTAGCTTATGCTCAGGCTGTGAAAGCCACCATAGAAACGGATGGTGTCATTCTGCTTATGGGTGGGAAAGATGAAGTCAGGGGTGGACAAGGCTTCCCTAATGTCGTCATCACAGTAGAAGATGGGGTGACTGGAGGAAGAGAGACCACATGACGCAGCAAATATACCTGACTCATCATCATGAGAAGAAAGGTTCACATGTACATCATCACGGGGGGTGATGAAAGAACAAGGAGATAAGGGATCCACTGATGTTGAGCCCAAGGTGATCGCTGAAGGAAGGTAAAGAGAAACAGAAGGGGAAGTCTCAGGGGGAGCTTCCACCATGGATCTCATGAATGATGATAGGTAGAGGATGGTGGCTGTAGGCTCCGTCATATTTAAATAAGGAGGGGGAATGTCAATGGGAGCGGGTAAATCCTCAAGTTGGCCCAAATCATACTGCACATGGACGAGAGAGGCGGACTAGTTCTGTTCAATCTTGTACTCCTGAACTACCTCTAAAGAGGCATGGTAATGCGTGAGGTGAGGAAAACGGTGGGAATAATGGCCATGTAGATCACACAAAGCACAGGGTTAGTTGGTGTGAATAGTCTTAGGGTTCTTGGCTGCAGTCGAGGAAGAAACAAAGGCTCCAGGGATCGTAGACTCAGGGAATGCAACATTAACCATGGGCTTTATACGAGGCAATTCAGGACATTGAAGGGTTGCATCGCCAACAACATCACACTAAGCACAAGGCTTTGGAAGCTGAGGAGGAGCAGGGTCGGTCGGGGTAGCCTTGTCTTTAGGTGCCTTCTTGCGAGCTTTTCCCTTTTTACCTGAATCTGTCGCAACAAGAGAAGGTTCTTGTTGAGGTGGCTGAGGCACAGTAGCAGCGGGAGAAGTCATGGGGACTGATTGAACCGGGGTCAAAGCAAGGTAAGGTTTTAGGTTGACCAGATGAGGTAGCCACTGGGAGATCGATGTACCAGATGGGAATCCCCAGTGTCACGTTAGGAAGGGATAGGGTAGCCATGACAAGTACCGAGAACACACCAGGAGGGGGAGATAGGAACATTGTTTGACCGGAGGGGTAATGGCCAGGCGGGATGACTCCAAGATGGTTAAGGCCTGAAGGAACCATTATAGGAGGGTAGAGAGGCTCATGGATACCAGTTGCAGGTGAAGGGTCAGGAGGAGGGCGTCTAGAACGTTGAATTGAAGTGTTAGGAGCAGGTTGCGGAGGGCGGGGCTGCGGACTAGCCGAAGCGGGACTTTTGAGGGAGGCCCAAGATGATTGCATCATGCAAAAAATTGATGAGCTGGGATCAGAGATAGGAGGAGGAAGACCAGGGAATGAACCAAACAAAGAGGAGTCTTTTTAGACTCCAGGTGAGACACTAGTCAAGGGGTCGACGGTTTTCTTATTGGCCATCGAAGATATCATGGACTCAGGGGAGGTCTGAGACTTCGGCTCGTAATATGTCAATTTTTCAATGGTGACTATCTTTCCATTATGGGGAAAGGACATCTTGCAGTGAACCAGAGATGGTACAACATACATCGCATAGGTGTAGCTACGACCCAATATAATGTTGTAATCTAAAGGGTCATCAATGACTTCTACGTCAACGCAAACAGTCTTGCTCGCAAGAGTAATAGGACAATTATGGAACATGCCAATGGGTTTAGAGGAGTGGCCATCCCGTGATCGGAGGGTGATAGTGGAAGGTTCCAACTCAGGTGATCCGAGTTGTTTCCAAACCAAAGTGGACATCACATAGGTGGATGCCCCCCATCAATGATACAAAGAGAAATGTTGGCGTTCCGAATCTTGACGAGGATTTGGAAAGTGGCGGAAGCAGGAAGGGGAGGATGTTTTGACTGGTCAACATCGAAGATGATCAAATGATCAACTGAAGGATCTACAATGCTCATGTCAGATAGTAGAGATTTTCATTGTGAAGGGCACGACTGGAGGAGTTCCAGCGTTGAGATGGCAGCAGGAGATTGCTCAAAATCATCTACTATACTATACGAATTGGAAAATTTTCCAGAAGTAGCATTTCGGGATAATGGTCCCTTAGGGATCTTGGTATGAATCTCTACCTTAGGCTGAGGGATATGCAAAGGACCATTGGTTGTTGAAAGAGGCTCTGTAGAACCTGAAGAAGGGGGCTCGGGGGCAGACGTAGCGGGAGGCTTGTTGTACTGACGAGATCGAGTCTGAAGGTTGAGGTCAACGGTAATAGGTTGGTCAGAGTTCATCATGAGAATTTGGTAATCAGAGATACTAGATGGAGGAGGTTGAGTGGCCGCCTGACCTTCAGGTGGTTGGGTAGCCATGAATCCTTGCTGAAAGAAAGGATTAGTAAACACAACTGGCTGAGTAGGTGCAGCATTGGGAGGGACAGAAGAGGAGGCTTGTTGTCCTCATGATGCTGCTTGAGTCTCCCACATCTGCTGCATTTGTGGTAAAAGAGGACAACCATGGGTGTAATGACCATAGACACCTTAACATGAACAAGGCATATTCATGTGAACATGCTAGTCCTGGTTGGGATGAGTCCCCTGTTGTTGTTTAGCAGTGTTAGGAGCATTACCTTGGGGATTAGGTCCAGGATTACTGGGGGCAGATTGATTTTGAGTTCCTTTCCTCTTCTGTTTGGAAGTAGGAGGATTAGTCGCGCCTTGTTGGGCATACACATGCCCTTGAGGGGGCGGTGGCTGCTGTTACGGGGGTTGAGAAGGCAAGGGAGGTGGGGGTGCTAATTCTTGAGGAGTTGGAGCACTAGGTTATGGATATGAATAATAAGGAGGTTTAGTAGCATTGTGGTAAACAGGCTGGGAAAAAGGAGGAGGCCTGCCATATCTTGGATACATGCTACCGGGAGGGGAAAAATTGCTGGAGGTGTTGGCCCCTCCCTGAGGGAAACCATAGCCCATGGGAGGCTGAGCATATGGATGAGAAAAAGCTCCAATGATACCGTCGGCAACATGGGATGCCCTCGGTGCATTGGAACCATCGAGTCTAGGGAGATCAGGTAGAACAGTATAAACATAACCCAATTGAGCGTAGATCAGGTCATATTTTAAAGCAATCTGGAGAGCGACTTCTTAATTTTGAGGGAAATGCGATGCGACATCTTTGCCGATAGCAGGAAAAATGGATCTAAGGAATCAGTCCATGTAGACACGGTCTTCAAAGGTAGGGGCTCGACATAGGCTCTTTCTTCTTCACCATTCCTGGACATTATTGTATAGGAGGTGTTGAGTCCCAAATTTGCATCTTCTCCATACATTTTTCCATACCTTTTTATGCTAAACTCCAAATTGTCGATATCATGTGTAAAAGAGCATCTAACATGGTTTTAATTATGTTTTGTGTTTTCTGTTGATCTAATTTTTTTTCAATTTCAATTTGAATCTTACTTTAAACGGTACATTTTAACTTTTCATAAATTTCGCTGCAACTTTCCACGGCTATTTTGTGAAATATGCTGAAATGTCTATAAGAAACGACCCATAGGTGGGTGGAATGACGTGGACATGGTTCGTGTCCTATTGGTTCAAGAAAACTCGTCCAAAGAAGCCGTGGTCAAAGGCCTCCACATGGAAGTCAACCATGGAGTTTCATGTCGGCTGGACTCTGTTTCGTGTCACATGAAGACCCATACGGCCGTTTCTAAGCCTGCGGAGGTTAAATCGACATCTGTATAGGGTTCTAGAGTCAAATTCAAGCATCCACCTCTCGTAGATTTAATTTCCAACACGGCCATGCTCCTATATCCATGGACGTAGTGGTCTACGTGCTCTCCACTAGCATGAACTTTAGGAAACAGTTATAGTTTGTTGTTATATATATTGCGTTTGCATACGCATATGAAGTTAGTCGATATTAGTGAATGTAGTCTCTGTTATCTTTTGATTAATCTGCTCTATAGTGATTACGTTGCACTTGTGCCGTAACATTACCATTCTGTAATGACTGCTTTTTAATATGAGAAGACTCTGTTTTTCAACTTAATTCGTATTTGAGGACCGTTGCCAAGGCTGTGTAGAGGGCCCCTGCTCAGCTAAGGTGTTGTGTATTAGTGTATATTTCTCATTTCGTTTCTTTAGAAATCATTGTATCATAATCCATTCATATGTTCATACTTTGCAGTTGTTTCATTTCTGTTTATACATTTCCATAATTTCCATTTCATTTCTGTTTTTCATGTTTTATGATTGTTAACCACTGATCAGTGTTTATGTTTTTCAGGTTTTAGATAGGCAGCCCGGGCATTTTCATAGCTTTTTGACTAATGACATGGAACTAACATTGTTCTGCTGCTAGTTTGCTTTTCATAGTTTTTATTTAATTTCAGTATTGCTCTGTACATTTCAGTTTTGTTTTTCTGCTTCAGTAGTTAAAATTTAGATATACTAATCTGCTCATAGCATCTTCAGTTGCCTCCGAACGCCACAGCTGGACTGATGGTGAGGGATTGCATTATGAAATGTGTAGTTTAGTATTAGTTTCTTTTCTGCAAATTTAGATATACTAATCTGCTCATAGCATCTTCAGTTTCCTCCGAAAGCCACAGCTGGACTGATGGTGAGGGATTGCATTATGAAATGTGTAGTTTAGTATTAGTTTCTTTTCTGCAAATTTAGATATACTAATCTGCTCATAGCATCTTTAGTTGCCTCCAAAAGCCACAGCTGGACTGATGGTGAGGGATTTCATTATGAAATGTGTAGTTTAGTATTAGTTTCTTTTCTGCAAATTTAGATATATTAAATCATGCATGACATCTTCAGTTGCCTCCGAAAGCCACAGCTGGACTCATGGTGAGGGATTGAATCATGAGTGTATGGTTTAGTATTAGTTTACTTTCTGCAAATTAAATATCAGTTACTCAAATTGTTTATGATTACTTCCGAAAATCATAGCTGGACTAATGATGAAGGATCAGAAGATAAATTGATGTAATCTGATTTAGATTTATTTTGTTGCACTTTTGAATTTCCTTAAGCATAGTTTCTTTTATGTTTAGTTGGCAGCAAGAATAGTTTAGTTTTCATGCTCAATAGTTCATTGTTTTGATTTATTAGATTAGCAGCACCTTTTCATTTCAGCAGTACACTTTTACTTTCTTTCAAGTCTTGTCATTGTAATTTTCAATTTGCTTTTAAAGTTTCAAGTTGGTAAATAATTATAGGGGATATCACTTCCTTGAACAAATATAACCAAACTTGTTTTCATCTTAGAATTTCCATTTCACCTTAGAAAAACCAAAAACGACAAAAAGTTAAGAAATAGGTTATCTTGCACATATAGTGCGCCGCACTTCATCAGCTTACGATTCCCGAATTGACAAATTAAATGCAGCAATTTAGGACACACTAAATTGACCAAACATTTTGGTGCCGTTGCCGGGGAAGTGTAACTAGGTAGCCAATTTCTTAAAAAAAAAAACATAAAATCATAAAAGAAGGGAAAACTTGATAACTTCTTGAAGTATGCTCTCCTCTTGCACCTAGTGTGATCTGGAGGATCAGAAAAGAGAGTTATTGGTTTAGTAATTTATTAAGTATGCTCTCTTCTTGCACCTAGTGTGACCTGGAAGATCAGAAAGAGAATTATTAGCCCAATTTTAAAAATAAAATAAAAAATAAAATAAAAAATGACATGCATAGAGCAAGAGATTCTAGGGGAAGGTTTATAGTTAAAGCCAAGAGTTCGATTTTCACAACTCCATCTTCTTCAAGGCATAGACCAGATTCACCACCATCTACCCCTAGCCTTAAGATTTTTGGAAGTCAAGGAACAGCCGAATTAGAGGATTCTCCTATACCACCTACTAAAACCCACTTAGAAAACAAAGAGACTTTCTCTCATCCTTCCTTGGTAGAAGAACTAGAGGACTATAAGGACTCTAAAGAAACTATCATGGCAGAGGAAGTAATAAATAGAGGTGAAGGTAGAAGAGGAGGAAACAATGGAGATAACAATGGTGAAGGAAATAATGGTAGAAATAGGGATTTGTTGGGATTCCCTATAGTTGATGAGGAAACTCATGCAACAATGAAAAATATCTCACCATATGTTCTCCCTAACTTTTATGGATTGTGAAGTGAGGATCCTGAAACATTTCTGTTTGAGTTTGAAGTTGTGTGCCGAACTTATGACTATATGGAAGATTCTCAAAAACTCAAACTGTTTCCTTCAACATTGAAGGGATCTTCTTTGAAATGGTTCATGGGATTAGCCACTCAATATATTAGGACTTGGAATGATATGAAACAAACATTTTTGGATAGATACTTGGACTATTGTATGCCCACCAATCACAAGGATGAGGTATTCAAAATGATGCAAAAAGAAGATGAAAATTTGGAAGACTTAATTGAAAGATTTCAATACAACTTGAAAAGAGCAAAGATGAGCAAATTAGATAATGAAACCTTGAAAACCCTCCTATTAAAAGCCATTAGAGATGAATGGATAGACATTTTAAACATGATGGGGAAAGGAGACATTTCTCAACTTCCATTTCGTGATATAACAGAACTATGTATCCATCTCTCAAGGGGAAAATCTAAAACAGGAAAAGGGCCTAGGATCCTTCTCTTATTAGGGCTAACAAATCTGCAACTGGATCAGTAAGTAGGGCAGAGATTGGTAACATGCTTGATGAGTTTAAAACTAATATTTTAGGGAGCCTTAGTGAACAACTAGACACTCTTAAAATCCAAAACAAGCAGAAAGCAGAAACAGATGCTTTAGCCATCTTTTGTTCGAAATGTAGGAAGAAACATGCTTTAAGGGAATGTCCCTTGGATGCAAAAGTTGTAGAAACATGTATGATTTGCTCAGAAAATCATGAGATCAAGGATTGTCCTTCAATCCCTGGACTCAAAGCTGTTTTTCAAGAAGATCCAAATTTAGTAGAATCTCTCTGTTTTGTCGCAAGGAGACCTTGGCAGGGACAACAATCTCAAGGGTTTAACAACCCTATGAATTTTCAAACCCCACCAAATTGGAATCCTTCGCAACAACCTTGGCCCCAACATCAAAACTCATATCAGCCATGGGTACAAGGGATGAAAAATCCTTATGGGAGATTTGCTCAATTTTATCAATATCCTCCATCTTTTCAAAGTCAACAAATTCCACAACTTCCAAGCCCAAATCCACAACTTTCATTGCCATTTCCACAACAACAACCTTCTCAACAAAATACAAATCCTCAACTCATGCTCCCATACCAACAGAAGACAAATCAACTTCCAGCTCAGCCATTGCAAAATCCTAACAATAAGAATCCTCAAACTACTTATATGGTAGAAGGACAACAATTTCCTACCTATATGATTGTTCCTCTCAACGATGTACAAATCAGATCTGGTAGAGTTTTAGAAAAACCTTCTATAGATATTCAAGAGCAAGATACCTCTGAGGAGGACTCTCTTCAAGTCAATAAGGGTTCTGAGGAAGAAACTCTTCAAAGTCTAAGCATGCAAAAAGAAAAAGAAAAGTTAACACCCACAACTCCTATAGTTGAGCAACCAACATCTTCATCTACACCTCCTTTTCTGGAAAGACTACAAATTGATAAGGGGGTGGAAAAACAAATCTTGTTGCCTAACTATGACTTTCTAGATGAATTGAAGAATGTTTGTATCAAGATTCCATTGCTACAAGCCATTCGAGAAATTCCTATTCTAGAAAAAACCATAAAGGAGTTGAGTTTCAAAAGACCAGGAAGGAAATTAAAAGACACAAGAAGAATCCACCTGGTAGGAAAGATTGCAGACATTATGATGGGAAAAATTACCATGCAGAAGTATGTAGATCCAGGAAGTCCAATTGTCAAGACACATATAAATGGAATAGAAATTCCAAACACATTGATTGACTTAGGGGCTGCTATCAACATTATGAGTAGACAGACTATGGAACAGTTAAAACTTCCTAACCTTCTTTTACACCTACTTTATTGCAACTTGCAGATCGATCGGTTATTAAACCAGATGGTGTATTAGAAGATATTTCAGTCTCCTTAGATTCTTGGGAATATCCAGTAGACTTTATGATTTTGACTCCCAAAAGTAATCTAGGAGGACATCCAATAATCTTAGGAAGACCTTGGCTGGCCACAGCTGATGCTTTTATTAGTTGTAGATCTGGAGACATGTACATTTCTAATGGTAATTCGACAAAGAAATTCAATTTGTATCCTCCAGCAAGAGCAATCACAGAAATAGGAGACAATGAATGGGTCGATGATGAGAACACTATACAACCTGTCTTTACCATCTCCGAAATCAGTGAGGATAGTCAAATTCTGAATACATTAGAAAATTTTGAGATATCTTCAGAATATGACCCCACACAATTTCAGTTGGAATCTGACATAGAATATTTATCATCTAGACAAATGTCTCTTTACTCTATGGAAGAATTTGGTAATTCTACTATTGAGATTTTTCCAGAAAAAACATTGAATATCAACAAACATTTGGAGAAGTCACAACAAGAAGAACTAACCAGAATCTTGCAAAAACATTCTACTGCATTTGCATGGGAGTATACTCACATGAAGGGTATTGATCCTAAGACTTGCATCCATCATATCTATATTGAGGAAAACAGTAGACCAATCAGACAACCTCAAAGAAGGATGAATCCAAATTTTAGGGAGATAGTGAAAGAAGAGCTCCAAAAACTTCTCAATGTAAACTTCATTTATCCAATTTCAGATAGCCGATGGGTTTCTCCTTTGGTTATAGTGCCTAAAAAGAATGGTAAATGGAGGGTATGCATTGATTACATGGAATTGAACAAAGCAAATTTGAAGGATCACTTTCCTTTGCCTTTTATTGATCAGGTATTAGATACATTAGCAGGTAAAAAGTACTTTTTATTTTTGGATGGTTTTAGTGGTTACAATCAAATTCAGGTAGCACCTGAAGATCAAGATAAGACCACATTTACTTGTCCATGGGGAACTTTTGCCTACCGAGTGCTTCCTTTTGGGTTATGTAATGCACCAACAACATTCCAAAGAGCAGTACTAGGAATTTTTTCTGATCTAATCCATGATTGTGTAGAGGTTTATATGGATGATTTTACAGTCTATGGTAATTCATTTGAAGAGGCATTAGAAAATTTGGAAAAAGTTCTTATAAGATGTAAAGAAACAAACCTTTCATTAAGCCATGAAAAATGCTTTATGATGTTTACTGGAGGGATTGTTTTAGGACATCATATTTCAGGAGATGGGATTAAGGTTGATAGATCGAAAGTTGAAGTCATCTCCAAGTTGCCTATTCCAAATTGTCAAAGAGATGTTAGAAGTTTTCTAGGATTTACTGGTTACTATAGAAGATTTATAGAAAACTTCACTAAAATAGCATCTCCACTCTTCAAATTGCTTACAAAAGACTCTGAATTTAAATGGGATCCTGATTGTCAATCAGCCTTTGAAACTTTGAAAACAAGAATATCTGAAGCACCTATCTTGAGAGGACCAAATTGGAAACTCCCTTTCCATATTTCTACGGATGCTTCAGATACAGCTCTAGGAGCCGTGTTGGGTCAAAAAGATTTAGTTCCTTATGCCATTTATTATACCAGTAAAAATTTGACTCCCACAGAGTTGAATTATACTGTGACTGAAAAAGAGTTTTTAGCCGTTGTTCATGCAATTAATAAGTTTAGACATTACATAACAGGCTATGAAACTTTTATTCATACTGACCATTCTGCAATTAGATATTTAATGAACAAACCCGTTACTAATGGCAGAGTGACAAGATGGCTTTTACTTTTGCAAGAATTCAATATTACTGTGTTGGATAGACCAGGAAAACAGAATACAGTAGCCGATTTCTTGTCTAGGATTCAGAATACTAAAGAAGATTCTCCTGTAGAAGATAAATTTCCTGATGAATACTTGTTTGCAGTAACTATTAAGACCCCTTGGTATGCAGATATTGCTAACTATTTGGTTACATGGAAACTACCTTCACATTTATTTCCAAGAGAAAAACGAAAGATTATTCAGGAGAGTTCAAAATATTCATGGATTTCTAACGAATTGTTTAAAATAGGGCCAGATCTTGTGATCAGAAGATGTGTCAGGGAAGATGAAATGCCTGATATTCTTAAGGCATGTCATGATGAACCATGCGGCGGACACTTTGCAGACAAAAGGACGGCCTATAAAATCCTTTCTTTGGGATATTATTGGCCTTCCCTCTTCAAAGATGCAAACCAATATGTCAAAAGGTGTGATAGCTGCCAAAGAGTAGAGAAACCTACCCTTTCAAATGAAATGCCATTGCAAACACAGGTACTCATTGAACCCTTTGAAAAATGGGCTTTAGATTTCATTGGACCTATTAATCCACCATCTAAGCAAAATAAGTATATATTGGTTTGTATTGATTATGTTACTAAATGGGTAGAAGCCAAAGCATTAGTATCTGCTACTGAAAATTCAGTTGTTCATTTTCTTTATGAGGATATTTTTACTCGCTTTGGTGTTCTAAGAGAAATTGTGACAGATCAGGGGAGCCAATTCACATCCAATTTGGTGGAAAAGTTGATGGAAGAATACAAAATCAAGCACAGAAGATCTACTCCTTACCATCCACAAGCAAATGGTGTTCAAGTGGAGTCCACAAATAAAGTTCTTGAAAGTATCATCACCAAAAATGTTCATCTACATAGAAGAGATTGGGCAGAAAGGCTTCCTGAAGCCTTGTGGGCCTACAGAACTACATGGAGAAATACAACAAGACATTCTCCCTATGAACTTGTTTATGGGAAGGAAGTCCTGCCCCCCATTGAGTTCCAAGTCAAGACCTTCAAGATAGCAGTTCAGTTGGGGATGGACTTATCGAAACCAAAAGCATAGAATGGAGCGTTGAATGAGCTAGATGAGATCGGACAAGAAGCAATTCTAAGAACTGATCTAGTTCAATATCAAAGAACTAAATGGCATGACAAATATATCCAAAAGAAGAAGTTTCAAGAAGGAGATTGGGCATTGTTATTTGATTCCAAGTTTAAAGATTTCAAAGGGAAATTTCGGACTCATTGGCTTGGGCCATATGAGATTGACAAGATCTTTAGCGATGGGTATGATTGCAAGAGACCATTGATGAGTTTCAAACTCCTCTTATTGTGAATGGCCATAGATTGAAAGTTTATCATAAGCCACTCTAAAGAGGATTTTGTCAAAATGTTTCAAGAAAGTTACGCAATCGAGGTGAGTACGGAAAATTCTTCTTCTCCACAGCCTAACACCTGTTCTTTTCGGTTAAAAAAAAAAAAAAAAAAAAAAAAAATGGTATAAGCACGAAAACCAATCATTGATTGGCAGTCTTATGCAGAAAATATAGGGTGAAAATCAGGGACACCTGACACTCTATGTTTTCCAAAAAAAAATTCTCTCTCTTTCATTTCATAAGCTTTGTCACCACCCACTCCACTTCGTTCCACTTCATTCCATTTCATTTCATTTCATTCCACTTCATTTCATCCATTTCATTCCATTTCATCAATAAAAATCTTTTCATGACCATTTCCATCTGGTCATTTGTCATCTATTCATCTCCATCCATCCAAATAATAGTTGTGTCAGTTTCCGCAGCTGACATCTGTTTCCGCAGCTAACTCCAGTTTCCGCAGCCAGAAGCAGATTCCGCAGCTACAACTCTGTTTTCAAAAGAATGTACAGTCATATGTTATTTCCATAATTATGAAATAAAATTCAGGTGAGAGGATCAAAAATGAAGACATGGAGCATTCAAGACACCAATGGAGATCAATCAGTTGAAGACGAAGGGCAAAAGGCAAAGATTCCAAAGGTATGAATAAAATTTATTTCAAATAGTACTGAAAAACACATTTTTATATAGTTTTGAACCATGAGCTCTATCCATTACGCGCAATGATTATATTGACAGTTCCGTAACCTTACACGATCTCCATATTATCCTCTTGCATTTATTCACAAACGGTTTCATCATTTTAAACCCCGATTTTCACTCATGATCCAATATCCCACCGGTGATAATGAAGCGTATTTGATTTGACCAAGGACTCTTACATCCACATCAAGTCATAACCGTTGATTGAAACGTGCTCATATTTATTGTGCAGCCACCAAAATTCAAAACGCTGCTGAATGTGTTATACTTTGTTAATCTCTTTGTCGTGACTCTGCCGTGTTTACGAAACTCCACTCTGTTCTGTCTCACTCCATTTCGTTCATTGTGCTCATTCTCACTCTCGGATATCTACCCACAGTCTCACTCCATTCCGTTTATGGTGCTCATTCCCATTTTATGATACATTTCCACAGCCATTGTGCTCGTTCCTGTGCATTCAACCGTTCTATTTCCGCTTGAACCCTCACGCAGGCAAATTTGTGAAAAGCAGAAAAGAGAAATGGGTAAATTGCTAAGAGCAGAACCGGAAGGACCGAAGTTTATGTAGGGTTATCCGCAAATAAGGGAGATATTGAAGAAAGCAAAATGGCTGCGTTTTATCCAGAAATTCAGAGGTTATCATAAAGAAGTGACGAAGGCATTCGCAAGGTCGTTTAATGGCTTGGAAGCAGAGATTGGAGACCTTAAGTTTGCGGTCAATGAAGCATCTATAGCAACAGCCACGGAACTTCTTCGGGGAGGGAGCGTTGGTTCAAAAATAAAAGCATCAGTGATGAGGCATGGAGAACAATCTTACGAAACCAGGGTATGGACATAACTGTTTTTAAGAGAGGAATTCTTGTGCATGCATTGAAGGAAGAATGGGCCACTTTACTGCTAATTGTTCAGAAATTCATTATATGTGAAGGTCGTTTTGGGTCCATGTACATGTACCATACCAGGCCATTAATGAATTTTCTAGAAAACCAAACTCTTAATCTCCCATATTTTCTATTCAATAGCTTGAAGAAAATGGGCATGTTGTTCAAAAACACTTAGGAGATGTAGAACCACATCTATATCACCACGGTCTTGTAAAAATTTTGATTGAAAAAGAGTTAAAGGAGAAGAAAGACACATGGGAACAATTTTTGGTTAGAAATTTCTTTGAGGAACCTCGGGAAATTCCTGAAGGTAGTACAACAAGAAGGAGTAGAAGAAAAAGAATAAATGATGAAACTAAAATTACTCCTACTCAAGAAATTCCTAAAGGTAGCACGGCAAGAAGAAGTAGGAGAAAAATAACAGTTGATTAAATTCAAAATACTCCTACTAATACAATTGAAAGAACTGATAGGGAAGAGAGACTGTCAAAGAGGAAGAAGAAAGAAATCAAGGGTAAGAAGCCAATAACACCAAAAGAGAGAAAAACTATTGAGGCTATACATCAAACCCCTTCTTCCGAAGAATATCATCAAGTGTTATCTGAAAGACTGATTCACCTTCAAGCACAGTCATCTATGGCTAAGAAAAAAGAGAAAGGAAAACAAAAGCAAAAAGACAGTGGACCACAGCGTGTGAGAAGAAGTTCTAGACTTAAGGGGAAATTGAGGAAAACGAAAATAAAAGGACCTCATTTCATCGATTTGGGAGAAGAAACATCTAAACAATCCCCAGCTGACCATAGTCCATTTCAATCTCAGTCAGTTAGTGAACCTGGTTCATTTCATTCTCAGTCAGACATTGAACATAGTCCATCCCATCCTCAGTAAGATGTTGATGTGAGCCCTTCTCAGCCAGATTTTGAAGATAACTCTCCTTCACGGCATTTTGGGGACATCCCAATAAAAATGACACCTAAAATAGACCCCAAGCGACAAGAAGTATATTGACTATATATAGAATCTTTGGAAAAGGCGACCCACGAGTCCGAAAGTACTTCTTCTATTCAGCCTCATACACTGCAGGATGATTTAGTTCAATCATTAAAACAGGAAATTTTTGAGCTGGAGCTTTTAAATAGACACATCAAAAATGAAAATGAGGCATTGAAGGAACAAGGCAAATTAGACAAAATCATTCATGATAATACCATGCTACATCTGGGAATATGGCAAAAGAAGAACAAGAAATTGAAAAGGAAATGCCAGAAGTTAAGCAGAGCACTGGTTAATATCAAATTTAGGTGCTTAATGAAGAAACCCAGAATGTTGGCAGCACCAAGGAAGAGGAGGAGAGGATTGGATGTGCTGGATGAAGTGTCAAGGCACATGAACTAAGGAAGGAATATCAAAATTTTGGTTGCATGAGGACATACAACACCTTCACAGTGGGGGTATGTTGAGTCTCAATTCTGCATCTTTTCCATACACTTTTCTATACCTTTTTCACTCATCTGAACCTCCCAAATTGTCAATATCATTGTATGTTAATTGCAAAAGAGCATCTAACATGGTTTTCGTATATTTTTTGTGTTTTCTATTTGATCTAGATTTTGTTCATTCGAGTACACGGAATCTTGCCACTTTCCGCGAGTACAACGCAACTTTCCGCGGCTATTTTGTGAAACTCTATGCTACGGGTGTCTACGGGGAAACGAGCCGCAGGGGCGGAGTCGGGGAATGACGTGGACATGGTTCGTGTCCTATTGTGGTTCGAAACAAACTCATCCAAAGAAGCCGCGGTCAAGCGTCCACATGGAAGTCGGCCATGGAGTTTCATGTCGGCCGGACTCTGTTTCGTGTCACATGAAGACCCATACGGCCGTTTCTAACCCTGCGGAGGTTAAATCGACATCTGTACAGGGTTCTAGAGTCGAATTCAAGCATCCACCTTTCGTAGATCTACTTTCCAACACGGCCATGCTCCTATATCCGTGGACGTAGTGGTCTACGTGCTCTCCACTAGCATGAACTTTAGGAAAGCTTGATTATAGTTTGTTGTTATATATATTGCGTTTGCATACGCATACGAAGTTAGTCGATATTAGTGAATGTAGTCTCTGTTATCTTTTGATTAATACACTCTGTAGTGATTACGTTGCACTTGTCTTAGTAACATTACCATTATTGTAATATTGCTTGCTTTTTAATATGAGAAGACTACGTTTTCAACTTAATTCGTATTTGAGGACCGTTGCCAAAGTGGTGTAGAGGGCCCACCTTTCGATAAGGTTTTGTGTATTAGTGTATATTTCTCCTTTCGTTTCTTTAGAAATCATTGTATCATAATCCATTCATATGTTCATACTTTGCAGTTGTTTCATTTCTCTTTATACACTTCCATAATTTCCATTTCATTTCTGTCTTTCATGCTTTATGATTGTTAATCACTGATCAGTGTTTATGTTTCAGGTTTTAGATAGGAAGCCCGGGCATTTCCATAGCTTTTTGACTAATGACATGGAACTAACATTGTTCTGCTGCTAATTTGCTTTTCATAGCTTTTGTTTAATTTCAGTATTGCTTTGTTCATTTCAGTTTTGTTTATTTGCTTTAGTAGTTAAAATTTAGATATACTAATCTGCTCATAGCATCTTCAGTTGCCTCCGAAAGCCACAGTTGGACTGATGGTGAAGGATTGCATTATGAAATGTGTAGTTTAGTATTAGTTTCTTTTCTGCAAATTTAGATATACTAATCTGCTCATAGCATCTTCAGTTGCCTCCGAAAGCCACAACTGGACTAATGGTGAGGGATTGCATTATGAAATGTGTAGTTTAGTATTAGTTTCTTTTCTGCAAATTTAGATATACTAATCTACTCATAGCATCTTCAGTTGCCTCCGAAAGCCACAATTTGGGTGATGAGTGAGGATTGCATTATGAAATGTGTAGTTTAGTATTAGTTTCTTTCTCGCAAATTTAGATATATTAAATCATGCATGACATCTTCAGTTACCTCCGAAAGCCACAGTTGGACTGATGGTGAGGGATTGAATTATGAATGTGCAGTTTGATATTAGTTTACTTTCTGCAAGTTAGATATCGAGTTACTCAAGTTGTTTATGGTTACCTCCGAAAATCATAGCTGGACTAATGATGAGGGATCAGAAGATAAGTTGATGTAATTTGATTTAGATTTACTTTGTTGCAACTTTTGGATTTCTTTCAGCATAGTTTCTTTTGTGTTTAGACAGCAACAAGAATAGTTTGGTTTTCATGCTCAATAGTTCGCTGTTTTGATTTATTAGACTAGCAGCACATTTTCATTTTATTTAGGTACATTTTCATTTTCTTTCAAGTCTTGTCATTGTAAATTTGATTTGCTTTTAAAGTTTCAAGTTGGTAAATAAATATAGGATATCACTTCCTTGAACAAACATAACCAAACTTGTTTTCATCTTAAAATTTCCATTTCACCTTAGAAAACCAAAAACGACAAAAAGTTAAGAAATAGGTTATCTTGCACATATAGTGCGCCGCACTTCATCAGCTTACGATTCCCGGATTGACAAATTAAATGCAGCAATTTAGGACACACTAAATTGACCAAACAGGAGGGTCGTAGACGATTGACGGAAATAAGTCAAAAGTTCGGTGCCAGTGTCATAACGAAGGGGAAGCTAGAAATAAGATGGAAAAGCCTGGGCAAGTGTTGCAAAGGTGGTATGAGAGGAGGAGGCCTGATCAACATACCACTTAGAAGCTTCGCCAGTAAGCGTATGTTAGAACAACTGAAGATGGATAGAGACGTCAGTGATGGAGTTAGATGAACACCACATGTGGAAAGATCGAACATGGTTAGTAGGATATTCTCCAGCAAAACCTTCAAACTTGGGGATGTCGGAAGGGAGCTTGGTTGGAATAGCAGGCCAAACAACATCATGACATATAGGGTCATTGATCAACTGGTTAAAATTGGGAAGACTGAGGCCTGCCATATAGGGGAGCAAGGGAGCAGCCGGTGTAGTTCCTGTTGTAGTCCCACTAGTAGTATTCCCAACATTAGGTTCGGGGCTACCACCAGCATTAGGTTCTGAACATACATAGTGAAGGTGACAGGGGGAGAAATGGGGCTAGAATCAGAAGTAGAATCCAATGAACCAGAAGAAGAGTCAGAGTGCAGACTCGATGGAGGACCAACTTGAATCCTACACGGAGGAGTAAGTCTTCCTACCAGAAATTGAGGATGAAGGCCAAGAAGTCTCCAGGATAAACACCTTGGGGGTGCAATTTTGAAGGCATAAACATGACACAAAGAGAAGGGAGACAAATAAGGGCAAGAAGGTGTAGGATCAACTGATTACAATGTCGAAACAAGGGAAGAGAGGTGCAAGATCAATTGATTACAATGTTAAAGTCTTTTCCTGGCGGTGTTAACTAGGCTCTTCTTCGCTTAGGGTGTCTGTGTTAAGTGTGTAAATTTTAATTTTTAAACCGAGACGTTTATAGAGAAAAAGAAAAATTGTGATGTATAACTGTAAATAAACCTGCAGATAACAATATACGAAACTGAAATAACAAAAAATAAACAACTAATTATGCATTAATCTAAACCCAAGGAGGCGGGCCTCTCAACAACTAGTCTGGAAGTGGGTAAAAATATAGTCAAAACACACCAAAATAGCCAATACATCTAAATTAGGGAGGGACAATGATCTAAAGGTCAGATCTAATGGAAATAGGTGCAAAAAAGCAGCAAAAAATCAGAGGGAAAATTGTTGTAAATGAGGTGGCGAAAGGCTACAACCTGGAGGGAAACGGAGGGGACCCTAGAGGAAGACCAAAAAAAAACTAAAGGAGGTGTTTTGGATGGATAAATAACCAATCTGAAGTGGATCTGAAGGTAAGGGATCATATCTGGAAAAAAAATGTTGAACACACTGAAATTTTAGATGACCTACAGCAGCTAAAAATCTTCCACAAAAGGTGGAGGGTATTGAAGCCCTAGGGGGCTAGGTTCCCAATTTGATGAGTAAAATAGAACAAGTACAGGTCCAAAATGGGCAGAGATGGATGTCAAAAAACTTTGAACAGAGGCCCAGACAAACCCAGAAAAATCTCAGAAAAATTCCCGCAAAAAGTTCAGGTCTCAGTTTCTGACTTGTTTTCTATAGAGGTCGCAGGTTTTGGCCTGTTTTCTATGCCCTGGAGGTTCAGGTTGTAGGTTTTGGCCCAAAAAGTGTGACTTGCACTTCCGGCACTCTTGGGAGCAGGTTTCAGAAATTTTTTTCGTCTCAGCTGTGGCTGATGCCTGTCACCTGCGCAATAGGTCTGAAAACACACAGAAATTAGAATTTTCAATGTTTTAGGGTTTTATAGGTTAAAAACAACATCAAGAAAATAAAAACAAGAAGCTGAAGAGAAATCCTAGGGTTTGAAGTAGCTGGATATGCTGGGATCTGAAAAACGACAGAGGTCGTAATTGTAAACCCTTGTGGAGTCACCAGTTGTTAGTATGAATCTTAATCGCAAGCATACGAAATAGGCTTACTTTAGCCGTGCATAACAAACAACCCTAAAAGCAAAGATGGCTGCCAATATCTTTAGATATGCAATTAGTTGACCAAGATAAATGATGAAAAATCTAGATCTATGCATTAAAAGACATTAAGCAATAAATAAAAGCAAGAGTTGCTCCATGCATCCAACAAACAAGACAAGATTTTTTTAAAGAATTTTTGTATTTTTTGATACCTGGGAAGGGAACATAGAAAGATGTTACCAGTCCCCCTCAATGGGATGGGTTCTTGTAAGTCCTCAACACTCCAGATCTAAAATCTCTCTCTCTTGATGGTGTAGAAATCCCAGAAAAAAATGGAACTAAATGGGAGCTCATATGAAAAATGGTAGCAAAATATGACAATGATGATGGATCAAAGTCATACCAAAAGTATAGATCCAGAGTGTTCTTTAGGAAACAAAAGGGAGTGAATGAATGGAAAAACCCTTGTATTTATAACAAAATATTGAGTTAGTCTCGATATTGGTGCATAGTTAAAATATTATTAACCAAATCAAGATCCAACTTTTATGGAATATTTTATTATATTTCTTGGAGGGAAAAAGAATTTGACTTTGGTAAAATCCCTTTATTTGTAAATAATAAATAAATAAATGATTTATTTATTATTTAAGGATATGGTTGAGTAATAATCAAATAAATAATGATTTTTTTAATTATTTATAAATGATTTAGTCAAATTTAACAAGGAATATTATTTAAAAAGGTTTAAATAATTATTCCTAGATAATAATAAGATAAATAATGATTTATTTAATTAATTTTCCTGTTTTGGGTTAAATATGACCAGGAATATTAATTAAACTATTGTTTAACTAATTATTCCTTGAGTAAAATCAAACAAATGTGGATTTATTTAATATTTCCTCTTGGGGTTTCCTGTTTAGACCATGAACAACTTAATAATTAAGGATTACTAAGTTATTTTTCATAGTGAAAGCAATTTTACTTAGGGTAAAATTGGTCTTACATGGTTTACTTTGGTCCATCTAATAGTAATAGGTTAGATGACCAAAAAATGGTTTAACACTTATGTAGTAGAACATAAATTTTAGGCTAAGAAATGTTGTTTAGAGGCATCTTAGCTCTGTCTGTTTTCTATTGCTTGCATGTTTTCTTTTGGTAGGTCAGATTAGAGAATTCTTAAATGCTCTCTAGTTCCACTTATGCTTGTTTATATTAAAGATGATTTAATGAAGCCAATGTCAAAATAGTTTATGGTTAGCCCTGCCCTTTGATGTAACTTAAACATTGTTTTTAAGGTATTTTCTTTGGAGTATTGCTAATTAGGGTTTAGCTGAAGAGGTTTATGGTTTTCCCCGCCCTTTTGTTCATCTTATATGGTTTCTTTAAAGATCTTTTTAGTTTGATTACGGAAATTAGTAGTTCCCTACTCTTTGATATTTACTATATGTTATCTTAAATGTTTTCTTTGCCTGAAGGTGAAATCACTAGAAAACTTACAAGTTTCTTGCTTTCTATGGTTCACTGGATTGTTGTCTTAATGTTTACTTGCTAGGGTTTGGTCAAAGAAGCTTATGGTATGCCCTGTCTTTGGTTATTTATTTATGCATAGTGTTATTAAAAGCCATTCTTGTAAAATTATTTGTTAAAGGATTCTTAACTGCCATTTGCACCTACTATGTTCACAATTTAATGTTCACTTCACTCACATAAGCTTTTAGATCCATCTGGCTTTGTTAGACTTGCCCTGTGATATACCCTTGACCTATTGTGGTACTATTCAAGACCTATTGCAGACTCCATAGCCCAATGGTTTAAACCTCTCTCACTCTATCTATTCTGCTTGACAACCTACCCAACCAAACAAACAAACAAACAAACCCTATCCTTATAACTAGCCTAAAATCAAAACCCTAAAATTCTACAAGTTACATCTTTCACACAAATATAGAGAGAGCCCTCTCTAAGTCCAGGAAGGCTAGGTCCTAGGGCTCCAAAGATTAGTTTGATGTTATCCTTATTTAATTTGGTCTTTCCAATCTAAAAAGTTATAGGGACCTAACATAATGGCGACTCCACTGGGGAATGAGTTAGTAACATCCTAAGTATTCCTTAAAGACCTCAGAAAACCCTTGTCAAACTTAGAAAAATCAAGTGTTAGCCAAGAGTGATACCTGGTTGATTCATCATACTAACACCATGGTGACTATATTGGAGAGCACTTGTTGAAAAGCTCAGTGTTACATAAAAAACTTAGAAAACCCAAAAACATGTCTAGATTGGTTTTTAGTTGTTGGTGGTTGACAACAAGTACATATCCTTAAAAAAGTAAGCATCAGCCACTTGGTGACTCCACTATTCTTCAGTAGCCCTGTTGACCCCACTATTTCTCATATAATCCCCTAGGAACATATAAACCAGTCATAACAGTGCCAAGCCCAGTTACATACTGTGTGAACTTAGTGCCCCTAGAGATAGGTCTGCTTTACAAAAGTCTCATATAATTTCAGCCTCTCTGCATTTTGGGTCTGAAATCTGGCTTCACAAAGGATCAACACCAGATCTCACCCTGACCCAAACCCTCCTACCATAATTGATGATCCAAAAAGAATCTTGTGGAAAAATTCTACGATTGAAGACTCAACGATTGTTAGACCCATTCACAAAGCTAGTTTTGTCCCTGAAAACTTCACAGCCTTGCAAGATCCCCAATTATACTTATACCATAGAAGAAACCTATTCAAAAATAAGTCTCAAAGTGGGATAGACCAGACAAACCTTGAGCCTACAAACTTACAACAAATTCTTAGTAGAGAAGCCTCTTCTTCCACTCCTCCTGATTTTCAGCTTCTCCAACACTTTGACTCATTCCATTCCAAATCTGCTCAAAATCAATCAGCTGGTCCAAGTACATCTTCCACTCGCATTCATACATTCACTATTCAAACCAGTCCACTTCATCCTCCACCTCCTCTCACAAACCCCCCTCTTATAAACCCTCCTTGGGTTCCTTTACCTCAAATCATGGCAGCATGGTTTGCCCCATTGGTACTACCCCAACCTTTACTACCTATGCCACATGAATACCAATCTAAAATCCCTCACTTTACTGGAGCTGACTCTACCTCTAACCAAGAACATGTAGACAAGATGAATGATGCATTTGACTACCAAGAAATAGAAGAGGAGACCATTAAAATGAGAATGTTTGTCCAAAGCCTAGGAGGAGAAGTAAAGAAATGGTTCAAGAACTTAACTCCCAATAGCATTCATGATCTCCCTTCCCTTTATCAAACATTCAAAAACAAGTGGGAGACTAAGAAAAATCCTCTTCAAATCCTCTTAGAGTACAATAACCTTAAGAGAAATGTTGGGGAAAGTGTCCAAGACTAATGCACTAGGTTCAATAGTGTATACAATGCACTCCCACCTCACATGAAACCCCCATAAGGCCTAGCTTTAGTAAATTTTCTAGACGGGTTTGATCTCGAGATGGCCTGCCAATTGAAAGAAAGAGATCCCCTAACCTTAGAAGACATGCAAAGGGGAGTTGTGAGTAGGGAAAATTTTAAGGATGGAAGGTTTTATTAAAGTTTAGAAACCTTGGCCAATCTTACTAGTCCCCAATATGTAAATTGTAAAATTTTTGATGGTATTTTTGTATAAATATTTTCAGTTCCAACTATTTATATTAGTATATATAATTTTTTGGAGATTTTTAGGGTAAAATAATTTTATACTATAAAATTTGGGTGAATCAATTTTCAAAAAAATGGAAATTGGCGAATCTCTTTTTTTCGAAAAAGCATTGAAAATTAGCCCACTTGCGAATATTAGCCTCTAAAATTTTCCTTGGCTGTGAGTGTAGAAACCAATCTACTAGAGAAGAGGGCTACGATGAGGACAAAAAAGAAGGGTACATACAAAGAGGAAACTATAGCCTCCACATCTGATGCTAAAATTGACAACCTAGTTAGGACAATGGAGAGGATGATGAAGAGGATCAATTTGAATGAAAGATAACCTCCTGGGGAAAACCAAGCAAATCCTCAAAATATAAATAGAAACCAAAACTTCAGAAGAGACCCTCCTCAAAACAGAAAAAGAGACAAAATAACCAGCAAATCAGACCTCCTTTCTATTAATAAAGTAAATCCTCTATGCGGATAGAGATGATCCCTCTAGCCCTAGAGTGGGTCTAGAAATAAAAAGACATGCTAGAGCGTAGGTTCCTAATTCAGGGAAAATTTTAGGGGCTAATATTCGCAGGTGGGCTAATTTTCCATGCTTTTTCAAAAAACAAGATTTGCCAATTTCCATTTTTTTATAAAATGATTTGCCCAAATTTTATAGTACACCATTATTTTAGCTTAAAAATCTCCAAAATATTATATTGACTGATAAAATCCTTGGAAATATAAATATATCTACAAAAATATCACCAACAATTTTACAATTTGCATATTAGGGACTAGTAATATTCGCCAAGGTTTCTAAACTTTAAGATAAACTTCCATCCTTAAAATTTTCCCTATCCTAATTATAGAATGGAAGAAGACACGGTAGATCGACCTACCTAGAGTCCAATGCTATCGTTACAGTTTTCGTGGTGGCCTCTCGCTCCTGCCTTGGCAAGTCACAATCCTTCTGTAGTCATGCTTGGATACCTGCACATAGAATAGTAAACAAGAGAAGCATACACCATAATAATTCCATTCGTAATCACTAACAAGTCAAAGAGGGCTAAGAATATTGCATTGAAAAAATGACATAACACAAAATGGGAACCCAAACAATAGTCACATATATATTGATAGAAGGAAGAGGTACAACCAAAGCTTTGACGTCACAGTCTCCTCCAGTAGGGTTCAACCAAAGTGCTACTCAGATACTTGTCAGGGGATTTGGATGGGATGAGGGCATGGGCTTAAGCTCTCTCAATGAAGTTCCTTCTTATTCTATCTCTTCAAAATTTCAACTACAGTAATTCAATTCTCCATGTTCAGCTAGCTTATGCAAGGAGAGATAGATTCTTTTTATAGAGGAAAAGGAGGAGGTTAGGATCCCTACGAAGATGGAAGGGAGGCCTATCCTTTAGGAGGTTCTCATGGGAGGTGGGAACCATAAAATAAACGAGGGAGTCCATGGTTATTCATTCCAACCACTCCCAATGACTCATCCTCGATGTTGTTGAAGTGGAATCTTCACCTCTATTTTTAAAAAACATTCCATAAACAGCTTGGCATGGGTGTCTAACTGGGACAAAGCGCTAATTGGCACGGGGCCCGGTGTTAATCTTCCTCATTAGCGTGAGGGTAGAAATGGCTACTCGCGCCAAGGAAAAAACAAAGGTTTTTGAAGCTCTGCTCAGGGAATTGTCAACAGAAGCAATATTGCTGTCATGTAAAGGGATGTAATGATTGTCTTTGCAATGCATGAAACTTCTTATGAGTCACATAAATTACCCTCCAATGTGCAAGTTTGAGATTGCAGGGACAGTGAAAAAATGTTGTGTAACAGATGCCCCCTAAAGCATGAGGTCCGAGGGAGAGGGAGGGGCGAAATGGTTTATGAGAACATGTTCGAACCAAACACTGTTGTTGGAAAACCTGTAATTACAAATACAAATGATATTTATGATACATGAACATGTGGCATGGGTGCAACCATCCATAATAGAGTACATAAAAACTAATATCCAAGGTATGGACGTAGCCATCCAACCATAAGGATCAACAAATAGACTCCGGTATGGTCGCAACAATCCAATCAAAAGAGTCATGCATTAAGTCATGGTAATCCACAAAAATCCATAGCATGGATTTTATCAGATAAAACCTAGGGTCTTGTGCTCCATCTCAACCCGAACAAGTACAATTTCAAGCATGTGAATATATGAACTGAAGTCGAACATGCAAGAAAATCGTCTCATTACGAGCCAATGATGAAAGCCGTTAACAGACACGAGAGAAACCAACAATACTATGACAATGGTCCTCAAGGTACAATCCATGGAATGTGAACAGTGATATGACGTCGAACACCTGTAGAATCACTCGATCGAAGGCCAATGATGTGAACCTTGCGTCAAATGTGAGAAACCTGCCATTGAGGCATACAGGCTCCAAGGTATCGGAAGGGAGTCTCTAGATAAAATTCCTGGATAATGAGGTGAAGTCGATAGGAAATGACCTGGTCGAAGGAGGGCCATAATGTTTCCCACATCATCGACATGAGACAGAGGAACATGATGATAGTGAATCAAGACCAATAGAGAATCAGAGGAAGGTTGACAACTACAGAGACAAAACTTCTCTTAAACATATCAATGACACGACACTGGATTCGGCAGTATTTGACATCAAGGGATCCGAGGTCATGATGATGTGGTAGAGAGAAAATGAGAGGTCAAAAGAGATTACCCAAACCCATGGAAGCAAAAATGATGAAATGAGATGTCCCCACCTGACACGAATGCAGACAAGTTCCATGTTCAAGAGTGACATACTACCAACGTAACTAGAACTTGGTTCCATTTTACCCCACCATTTCTGGCGAGTACCCCAATTATTTTTTAAAACAAGCTTGAAGGGGATAACATATGCTTGCAATGTAAGTTTGTCCTTCAAATATATCCAACCTAGTACATTTTATGAGCCTTAGGAAGATGGAACTCGAGTAATGTCATGGTGACGAAGTTCGATGTCATCAGGATTTAACAAGTCTGACAAAGGGAGAACTCGACATCTTTTCATGTTTAGAGAGTTTGAAAAGAAGAAAAAAAAGAAAATTCCAGCATGGCCCTTTTCGTAGATAGTCTCTCAGATCTGAAAAGGTAGAAAACAATATCTGAAAGAACCTCTTAGTCACAATAGGCTAAGGTATTCCTTTTTCGTAAATAATCCATCCCATCCCGAAAAAGGGGTAAATGTATACTAGGTAGATATCATTTCACAACCTTTAACGAGTTCAAAACGACAAGTGTATCGACAATCTTTTCAATTTTTAAGAGTCAGAAAAGAGTTTAAAGTTGACTCCTCCTGGAGGAATGAGTGGTATTAAGGGTAGTAACCGGTTCCAGTGATGGTGGAACTGCTCAAAACGAGTAAAGGTCAAGAGGTTGGCTAACGAGACCACTCATTGCAGATGTTCCTCAGGAATGGGTAAAAAAATCAAGTGAGGGCAGATGATCGACCAAGCAGATAGTAACAATGGAATGAAAAATCAAGGCTCATCTAGAATAACAGACTGATAAAATGGAAATCACGAGAGGTAAAATAAGAATGGTTTCATTTTTACAAAAGTTTGAAATCAAGAAACTCTACTTGAAGTTGGTTTCATTTTTACACAAGCTTGAAATGGAAACAAACTATGCTTGAAATAAGTTGACATGCCCCCAGAATGGTGACTCAATTCGAGGTACATTCCCCCCAAGCTTCAGTCCATAGGAAAGGTAGATGGAGTGAAGGTTCAAATTACGAGATCAAGAGAAAGAATCGACTGGGATTTTACGAGATCGTATCAAAGACTCGAATTGAATAGAACATGTTTCATTGTTTTAACGAGGTTAACACATTAAAAGAACTATCCTCGTGACCTAGTTCATTTTTTAACGAGGTTGAAATAGCAAACGAACTATCCTCATAAGGACCTTGTTTCATTTTTTAAGGAGCTTGACACAAGAAAACGAACTATGCTCCGAAGACCTTGTTTCATTTTTTAAGGAGCTTGAAACAAGAAAACGAACTGTGCTTCGAAAGAACTCATCATGTCGAATAAGAATTCATGGCTTCCGAGAGGTGCTCATCTAATGGGAGAACAACATCTCGGAAATCAGGACCCAATGCCCCCAACACACGATGCACAAAGGTACTATCATTGAATGTGGGCATGGGACAGGTAGCCACATAATTAACCTGTGGCGGGGAGGATCCAACTGGAAGATAAAGATACGAAAGAGATGATGGTGGGCCAGCTACCATATTAGGACCAAAGAATGAAAGCTGATCCATGGTCACGATTCGACCTTTGTGTGGAAAACAGATCACATGAAAGAGGGAAGAGACAAGTGCACCCATGGCATAAGCATAATCTCACCCCAAGAGTAAGTTGAAATCCAAGGGGCCTGAAACAACCATTGCATCTCTATAGACTTTTTTCCCTCCCAAAGTAATAGGAAAACTTTGGAAGGATCCCTAATGGTTGACTATTTCTTCTGTTAAATGCTAACAGATTCTGCATAGCAGGCACAAGCGGTGGAGAACCAAAAGCTTTCCAAGTATTTGAAGACATAACACTAACATACGCGCCTTCATCTATAATTGTGCTAGGTACGACCATATCGAAGGTTTGTACCGTGATCTCAAAAGGCACATAAGAAGGAAGACGATATCTTGCAAATAGACTCCAATCGAAGGAAGCGACCAAACTACTTGGAGGGAGTACCACTGGAATGGAATGGTCATCCCTTGGTGTTACTGAAGCAAGAGGAGCATCCTCCAGGTTCTACATCAGTGGAGTAGGAGGAGCATCTTCTTGAACTACAGTGACAAGAGAATATTTCTCCAAGTCTGAGGAATCTAAAGAAATAAGAACAACGTGAGGGGTATGTGAGTCACTCTCGATGAAAAATACCCAATGAACCATGGGTGGGATCAGATAGACCAATTTCATGACCAATGGTTGGCCAGGAATGGATTCATGGATTTGAATTTCCGAGAGAGTGGGATCAACCAAGGATAAATCTTGACCGATCGTTGAATCAACTAGCAGGGGACTCGAAGAAAGCCTCTTGTAACTGGCTAGAATTCAGGGTGCAGAAACAGTAGGGTTTTCCAAAAATCTATTGGTTTCGTCAATGTATGGGCAAAGGTGAATGGGATGATGCCCTTCACACAAATTACAGGGATTGGTAATCTTACCCTGTTTCTTATGAGTCTTAGCAGTACTAGTCAAAGATGTGCCACAAACATGACTTCCAAAAGCCAAAGGCAATGGGCATTAGACCAAACTTCAAGCACCTTGGGAATACCAGGGAAATCACGAAGAAGGTGGTCACCCTCACATAGCTTGCAAGGGAATTTGACTCGGCGAGACAGAGTGGGAGGCTTATTGATATTATTTGCATGGGTAGCAATATTTTTTGATTCCCCCCCTAGCTTATTTTCCTTCTTCTTCTTCGACTTCTTCTTATTCTTCTTCTTAGCCACCCAGTTACTAGAATCCATACTTTCACCAGGCAAAGAGGAAGAAAGAAGTGAAGAAATAGGCGAATAAGGTGAGGGGTCAACTTTAGAATCAACATGATGTTGTTCAGGCAAAGGAGATGGTTGAAAAGAGGTTGGGACACTCAGGACCACCGAGGTTGGAGTACTCAAGACCACAGAGGTCAAGAATAACCAAACAGGCAACCCAACAGTTAACCCAGGAAGGGACAATGTTGCCATATAAGGAGCACCAACATTTCCAAAAGCAGGAAAAGGACCAGGATTTCCTTTGGGGGGGATTCCTTGGTTGGTAAACTCTGGAAACATTTCCATTGGAAACAACCTTAAAAAAAAATACTAAGGAAGATAACTTGAAACAAGAATATTTCGTGGGCAGTTAATTTTTAAGACATTGAAAAAAAACTCTATCGTTTTATATTTTAAGAGTTGAGAAACAAGCAATGTTAGAAAATTATATATTACGGAGCAATGCAACACATAAAATACATAAAACTAGAGAGACACAGATATACGTGGTTCACCCATTTTGGGATACGCCCACCCTGAATAGCCAGTCCTTCCTTTCTATTATCTAGAAAAATGAAGAGACAAAACCTACAGCAGATCCGCTGTAATATCCTCTGTTCTCTCTCACAGTCTCCCTATCTATTTCCCGCTCAGAGAATACACATGTAATACATAACCGCAATAAAATACCCTCATACAAAGAGAGGGGTTGCCTTCTAGGGCAAAAAAACCCCTAAACTAAACATAAATTATATCGTCAGATCATCCGCCTAATGAACGACCCAGATTGACTAGAAATTACTATATTTTTACAAGGCAAATTTACATCTGTTTTTAGCTTCGGGGGCACTACCCCCGAAACCCCTCACCAGGGGGGGGCTCCATAAAGTTGCTGCCGTCCCCCCTGGACCCCCCACGGTAGCGATTAATTTACAGGCGGCGTTGCCGCCCCATTTAAGATACAGGGGTCCAATGCTATGATACAAAGTAAACAAGATAATCAAGCTCCATGCCCAACAGGCGAAAGGTGACTCTATCACTTTCAGGTTGAAAAGAGCATGAAAGGATAACAGCTCGATGATATTTTCAATTTTAGAGAGTCATGAAAAGATCAAAATGACTACTCAGGTACTCTAAGAAATAGGGTGCACCAAGTTTTCGTGAACTGCCATATACACCTTGGTGATCAAATGAAAGAGAAATGACCAAGGACTTGACGTACGTGCAGGTAGTCTCCCCGAATGCTGTGTTCGGTGTATCACGGTTACAGGGCTGTAGATTCGGCTTCCTATGGATAAAGGATTGCAACATATAGGGGTCTCCCTTTATATACTTGATGGTACGGAGAGCACAAGTCCGCACTAGTACTGTCTAAAGCCAAAAGGTGAACGACAACTACTAGGTTTCACAACGCCAGAACACGTCTCTAGCCTAGACCACTAAAATGTTTGTGTTAGGTTCTGATGTTTCCTTAGGTTGATTGAGTGAATTTTAAAGTTGATCTTGGATTATGTTTCAATTTCAAGGCCCTACCAAATTTGGAGCTCAAATTTCCTAGATGCAAACTATATGCAACAGAACACGAGTTTTAATTCAGTGAATGCTAGTTACGAGAAGGATAGAGATCTTTAAAACAATAGCAAACAATGAAAATGTGCGAAGAAATCTTCTAATGCATCTAATGCAATCAAACTAAAATGAAACTCTTTCCTAGACTAACAAGTACTAGTTATGGAAAAGAAATTTTCACTTTCGATGAAAAGAAAGAGTGCAATTTTTTTTTTCTTAATTTTCCAATGAAACAAAGCACACAATGCATTAATTCCATGAAAAATAAAATAAACACTAGCTTGAGTATGTGAGTGTGGTAATTGAGATTGAATGACTCAATCAATGCAAAACAATCACAAGAAAGCTCAAACTAATGCCGCAATCTTTCAACCAAAAAACAAGTTTTCAAAACAACCCAAAACAAGAAATGTCATCAATGCTAGGAGTAGCAAAGGAGAGGAATCAATCAAAAACGAAATGACCATCCAACCAAAGCAAACACTCAAAAGGATCAAGAAAACTCAGCACAATTAACCCAAGAATCAGACAGGCAACAATCAAAGAAAATTGATTTCCAAGCATAAGGCTCAGTGCACAAAGACACTCAGAAACTCTAAGGCCTTAAACTACAATGATAGGAAAATGGACAAACGACTGAGAAAAACAAGTCTACAGCAGTTGTTAACACTGGAAAATCGTACAGTAGAAGACGACATCAATTAATGTCGAGCCTAAGGATTTACATGGAAGGAACACATTATGGAATCAAGAAGTATTTAAAATCTCTAAGATTTTGAGAAAATCAAATTTGAACTAGTCATAAATGTTGAATTGCGCACTTTATGCTTCGATAAGAGAGCCGTTTTTCCCGATAAGCGCGCATTCCTGGAAATGGAAAAAAGTCGCTTTTCGAGACCACACCAAACAAAGGACAATTAATCATTATGTGAAAGCCACCTAAGGATAGCCACCATCGCCTCCTTAGACACTATGTGAGCACAAAAAAGAATATTTGATTACACAATGGAATCACACCTCTCCCTTGGGTCACTATCCATCATGTATCAAGGGAGGGAAAGAGGATTTGAAACTCACCTATATAAAGCCACCAAGAGATGAAGAAATGGTGATCACATTGTTATGCTGGCCAAATTTTCCCAAGCAACACCAACAATGTGTGTGACCTAGAGCTGGAGCTAAAGAGGACTCGATAGTTGGCCACCCAACATCTTAGTCCACCACAGTAGAGAGAGAGAGGGAGACTGCATCAGAGGCAGAGCTTGGAAGGCAACATGCTTGCATCGGGACCTAGAGCCATTGCCTAGGGGCCCTTTGGATAGTGGGTAAAATTTCTTCTCCATTTAAAATATTTAATAAGAAGAGGCCATCGAGCCATCGTTTGCATTATTATCGTTTTGACTCTCTATATAGCTTCTGTATATTTGTGTTTTAGTTTTAGTTTAACCAGAGCATACTTTAACATACTATTTCCACTAATTTTTATGCTTTTTAGCTCCCCCACTTTCTTCCTGTTACCAATAGTTTAAAGGGTAGACCACACTCTTTAAGCTGGTGCAATTTTTTACACCCGTGCGACAAATCCACCACAACAGGATTGGCGACTCCACTGGGGACCCATATTTTATAGGAGACCCTTTGTCTATGCTGGAGTGGAGCTGACAGTCCTCTGACCCATCTTGCAGTCCCTAGACTCACTGAAGTGACAGACTGAAGAAGGCAGCTCCTAATATTTTTACTTGCAGGATTTTTGAGCGTAGGTTTTCCTCATAGACGTGCATTGTGCGCGTTCAGGACTGACCTGTGCGCAGGAAGGCGCACCTGTCAAGGCTTTTTGTGCGCAAATTGCAGACTGAGATTTTTTTGCTCCCCATATTCTGCATTTTTCTTCTTATAAGTGTGTTGCATAGCCCCTAATGTATCTGCCAGCACTTGTGTTGATACCCCACAGCTTCTGAGAACTCATTTCTTGTTTCTTTCTATAGGCATAGAGTTAGTTTTCATTTAAGTTGGTTTTTGAAAAAGGTGTTCACATAGTTTAAGTGGGGGCGAATTAACCATAACTTTCCGAACAATTTATGTTTTTGCATGTTCTGGTATGCACACTTAATTTAAATAGTCCAAGTACGTGGCCCAAGACCACACATGCATAAGCTAGTGTAGAAATTGTTTTAGCTTAAATTCAATTTTTGCATTTAGGAAATCGAGGGACTAGGATTGAATCATCGATTAGAGCAAGTAATCTCTTCTACCTTTGCACCATTTGGTGACCCTAGTCAAGCATATGAACTATATTTGCGATTCACCATCTCCCTTTAGTTATTCACATAGATTAACTAGGAAGATTTGGAAGTAGCCCATTATCCACAAATTCTTTCCATTTGAGCAAGGAACAACGTCACATAGTTTAATTAGGGGACTTTTGTAAAGGATCACCGATATCCATATGTTCAAACTATGAGATTTTTCACCATACGCTCACACACACTCACCCACTAAGCAAAGAAAGCCACCTAAAACTAACTTAAAACAAATAACTAAATTCTCCCCACAGGGGCGACAAAAGAATTTATAGATTAAGTTAGGATCAAGGGGGTAGGCATCCAATAAGCCACCTTGATCACACTTCATATTGAAACATAGAAGTTGTGTATTTAGGGAGCTTTAAAATCCACCTATAAGCCCATGGAAAATAAAACCCGAGCGCGATAGAGACTCGATTCAAAGGGGGTTAGGCTTAGGTGCAGTGCATGTGGTATCAATTGGGGCTACTTGACTCGGCTGATACTCGGTACTGTTAGTTGACTACCAAGAAGCCCAAGACCTGAATGCTGAAGTGGCAAAAAACCAGGGTATCCTTTAACCTATAGATGACGGTTCAGGCAAGTGCCAGACCCTCTACCCTTACCTTGGTGGATTCTCTTCGGCTGACTGGGGATGTCGCCAGCTCTTACGGGACGTTGTGCCAGCACTCACAAGAAATCTTCTCAAGGCTTAGTTAATTTTGAGTGTGTGAGGATGTAATAGGTCTTCTAGGATTTTGAATATCTTGCACAAAAAAACAAAACCATTTTTTTCTTGATTGATCACATAGATTAAGTTAAAGGGAAAATTCATTTCATTTTCACTTTGTTTTATGTATGTGGCCATAAATTTGTCATGATCACAGACTCGATCACATCAATTTTTTCCAAAACCTAACATGGTTGACACCCAAACGGTTCCAACGGAACCTCATCGGTCCAGGCATCTTTTGGACCTCCCCCCATTATTGGGAGGGGTTCTAGGTCATCAAAGACGAAACATTGCCACAATCATTGGTTCATCCTTTCTTGGAGCAACCTTAGTTGGGAACCCTAGTTGGTCTCCCAACACCACACCGCACACCACTCCCCCCTTGTCCCCTAGGGGGGTAGAGGAGTGCATCCCATATAGGAAGCCAGCTGAATTCACAACAGGGTACGTCACATACTAACCCTCATTCTAACCAAAACTTCATTTCTTCACACGTTGCCATGGCCTCAACCTCCTAGTGACCCTTCTTAGCAGTGTTGAATCTACCTGATTTAACCAAGCTTACCAATGACCCCATCGCACATGACCCAAATTTGCCTCCCATGCCCACGAAGCTCCTTTCAGACCTACCAAAGTTTGAAGGTAAGCAAGCGGAAGACCCAGGTAATCATATAATGACCTTTCACCTGTGGTGCTCATCGAATAACATCATTGACGATACTGTTTGGTTGAGGCTATTTCAACGCACTCTTACGGGACTGGCCACGAAATGGTACGTGGAGCAACCTCCTGCTTCACATGGAACCTTTAGCACCCTCGCTACCGTGTTCCTCACATACTTTCAGTTTCCCATTCACCACGATTCAGGAATGGAATTACTGACTTATTTCAGACAATCCCCCTCCATCCATATCTCAAATCATCTCCATGAATGGAGGCAGCGTCGCAGTTTATGCCAAGCTAAACTCAACGACTCAGTCCTTTTAGATTTATTTTTGAAAACTCTGACGTCGGAGATTTCAAAGGATGTGGCGTAGTGCAACCCCACATCCGAAGAGGACACAATCAGTAAAGCCCTGTAGCTTGAACTGATCTATATGCACTCAGGATACATCTACAACATCTTGCCTAATGCCCCACACTTGCAATCTTATCAAGATTTTCCAGGTGCGTCTAACTCTGTAGATGGAATAATTGGGTCAATGACCCAAGGGTACCTTGGCAGCAGCAGTAGAAATCTCGGTTACACACATGGTTCTACCCAGAATATATCTCAACCCATATTTCAAAGTCACCATATGCCGCAACAAAATTTGACTAATAGGGCGCAAGCATATCACCAAAAAGGACCTTATCTTCCGGCTGAGGGGACCTAGTATGCAGGAAGAAACACTGATGGAAGAGCTCCCCCCCAACAGCCAGGTGAAAACACAAGAAAACATTATGCTCAGTACCAATCACATGACCCACCTATGCAAACCAATGCATAGGTGTAATGTCCCCAACTTAGCTCATAGCTAAGTGGGACATTAATTTTGCTAATAAATTCAAGTGCATGTGTAATTGAGCAAGGAGGCTCATAAAAATACTCAAGAATAAATAAAAACCCCTCACAATGTGAAAAGGGGCCATGAAATAACCAGCTTAAGCATCCACATGTGTGAACAAGGTTAAGTTGACCAAGTCAACTCAACTTGTCTTTAAAAGAATGAATCCATAAATAATATAGCTCAATGTGAATAGAGGGCAAGATAATTTTGTAGAAATTTGAATACTGGATGATTCACCGAGATTCTCCCGATCACACACTATTTTAGCTTCATGCATAATACAGAATCTCTTCTACCATTGATCATCACATGCGGAAATAAAATCAATTGCATGCACACATTAAAGCCATAAAAATTCACACATATGAACACAGTATTTCATGGGAAAGCTTAAAGCTCAAAACCCCCAACTATCTGTATATTATACATGTCATGGAGATCATGTAACAATCATAGTACAAAGCTCTTTGCAAGCTCTCATGCACTACCTCCCATGCTACACACTATCAAGCTAGATCTAGCAAAACTCATGCTCCAACCTTTAGCCACTTGATAACCAACCTCAATTGCATGTTTCAATGCTATGGGATGGTCTCTTTATATAGATAAACCACCTGGATTGAACTGCGCAATCCTCATTGATTACTCCACCTATCTGTGTGTTGCAAATAGCAATAGTATAGTCACAACCGATAGTTAACCTGCTCTTTCACCTATTTCTGCACTGGTCTCCACTGAAACTGTCCATGCATTGAAGTTAACTGATGTATTCTTTAGTTGATTTATGAGTTTATAATTAGTGACTTAATTAATAATTAATTCACACCACTCTCACTAATTGTATCTATTAGTTAACTTGGATACAAAAAGCTCAACTATGTTTAGATTATTTAAACTGAATACAACTCCACTAACTTCCTCAATCAACTCCACCAAACTCTCTCACATGAGTTCTAACTGAAGTCATCATGCAATAGCTTCACTTAAACCCTAGGAAAAGCGTATTTCCTTCTGTCAGCTGCATGTGCCACATCCAGGCATCAAACTAAAGTGCTACAAGAGAATAAGATAATGTTTATAGTCCAAATATTATTAAGAGCTAATAATATTCGACTTCCCTATTTTTAGGAGAGGCAGTCTAAAAATAGACTTCGACCTATAGGTCCAAAAAATAGATGTCCATCTATTTTTACCAACATGACCAATACTCCAGGAATAACAAACTGGAATCCCCGAACCATGCTCCATATGTCTAAAAATAGACATAGTCTAAAAATAGACTTTGCGCCAGAATTCGCCTGCGGGCCCACTTAGTGAAGGCGTCTTCATTTCACCAAGCTCCATCATCTTGCTGCATTCTCAACACATTTGAAGGTTCCTTGAGTATGAAAAGGGACAAGGCATGGAGGCTCAATCAAGGAAGGTTCCAAGAATATGTACTAGCCTATAATCCAACCATGCAGCATCTAGAGGATTCCCACTTAATGAGACAGCGTAATCCTAGAGGAGGGAAGCTTGGCAAGGAAGCAAACCCTAGTGGAGTGGGGCCCCTGGAGGAGAAGCACATTTTCTATATAATGAAGGAAGGGAAATGATTTGGGTTTAGATTGGAGATTATAATTTCATGAGGTCTACTTAGAATTTTGCATACTTAGCTTTTTAGCTAAGTTGCTGCACTTCTTAGTGCAAGGGTTTTCTCATGCGGGAATGCCCAACTTTTCTTGGAGATCTTGTAGCAAGAGATCTAAGGGAAGGTTCTGATCTGAAATTTCCACTTTCAGGTGTTAGACCAAGCACTTGTGCTCCATATCTACACAGTCCCTTGAGGATACTGTGTTATTTGTATAGAGGTGCAGTGGAAGGGGTTAAATCCCCATGGTTTGGAGCTAGTTTCCCAAAGGGAAGCTCATTTCTTCTTCCGGGAGTTGATAAATAGAATTGCAGCCATTTATCATGTATATTCAGCTATTTTATGTAGAGATATAGCCATACTACATTTTTCAGTTTATATCTGCAACTACTTCCTTGTATTTTTATTGCATGTGGGAAAACCCTTGCCGGGTGATCATAGTTTCATTGTAAAGGAGATTAGATATTTGTTTCTTTGCCTCATTGAGTAATATAATATGAATATCAGATTTATTTCTCCATTTTCTAAGTATTTACTTCAATAGACTGCGCAGTGTCTTTTGCAGTAGCTCCGACATTTGCATGTTTTGGGGTTTTTGTTCATTTTCAGCTATTCGAGCATGGGAGGCCTGTTTAACTTTTATGTTGGTATTTTTTCCTGAAATAATATTGCATGCAGCCCTGATATTGACTAAAATAAAGGAAAAAACTGTTATTTTATACTGCTGTAGCTCAATACTCAGAAAAACAGCGTTTCTGGGTCACTATTGGTGCTTTTCCCCACTTGGGTGTCTTTCGGAAGGAATGTTTGCTATAGATTTTGTCAAATGATGAGATATGCATCTGATATAACCTCTGATCTGATCATTTTCTTATTCCCCTTGAGTTTCTGAAGAATTTGTGAAAATGCTGAAGTAGGATTTCCATTTTGCTACAACCTTCCTCTTTCAACAGTTTTCAGCTAGTCTAGTTTGTGGGAGATATGTTGAAGGTCTCTAAGTTCATTTTTTTCAGCTGAAACTCCGTACATAAGTCACATATAGCCTATATGAGAGGAAAAAAGCATTAATTTGCGTTTCTGTTGCATATTTTTTCTTATACAACGTTTTCCTTGAGATGCTTGTCAATAATCCTAAAAGGGAGATATTAGCCTTCAACATAGTTATATAGACAAAGCCTGCTAGTGGGAAAAATAGCCTTTGGATCTCACCCTCTCTTCAGAGGTGACATATCTAGTAAATTCCCCTGCAGTCAATCTCTGGAATAGATCTAGTTGTTGATTGTTAATGTTTTCTTGAAAAAGGATTTTCATTTGCCGGATTCGTGAGCATTTCCTGATTTGGGACATTACAGTGGTATCAGAGCATGATCTCTGGCCCAGCCTGTGAGATCAAGCTATCAGAGGATTTTTGAGTAGAAGAAGCAAGCATAAAGTAGAAAGTATGGAGAGGATGAGACTACTCTCATCAATATTTAGATTCAAGAAGAGCCTCTCAAAGGGGGTTGAATAGCTGGAAGCAGAAAGATGCAGTGAAACTCCAAGAGGGTTTCAAGGAGAAGAGGAATATAGTGAAACCTTTATGAGATTTCAAGGAGAATAAAAATAAGAAATGGGAATTACTCCTTCAAGGGAAGACCAAGATCTAGGGTTTCCTATTGAGGATGGGAAATTTCCTACATTCAGAGAGAGAGCTGGGGGTGACAGTGCAGTCATAATAGAGGCACCTCTAGCATCTCAAGAAGAAGAAGTGGTGAGGGTAGTTGCACCAAGGAGAGAAGCTCTTTCACCTTTGCAAAGAGTTTCAGAGAATCTCACATATAGATATTGTGGCACAATCCATGCGCAGTATGTGCCATCATCATCAAATGGTGAGATCTGGAGTATTACAGAGTCTCATAGGGTGAGAAATATCTACCCCTCTTTATTTCGGAAGAGTGATGCACAAGAAAGGCAGGAAGATCCATGCACATCAGTTCATCCATCTCTCCATTATGATCTATGCCTTGATGCTTCTGTTAGGGCCTAAATCTACCTCAGGCTGAGAAAGGTAGAATCTAGGGTAACATCAAACCACACTTAACCTGGTAGCTAGCCCTACCAGGTCGGGAGAGGGTTCTCTCCTTGTCAATCTCAGCAAAAAATGATCAATAAGGCTTGAGATGACTTGATGTAAAGACTGATTTTAGGCTAGGTATGTGTGCAAAAGAGTTTGATTGATTTTAATGATGTTTTGTTGGCTCAAATGGAAAGGTAGATTTGATCTTGAGGAATGAGGCTCAGTTTTGCAGAGATCTCAATGGGGCAAGGTAGGAAATTTATTTGACACTTCAATTTGAATGAAATGGAGAGATTTAGATAGGTGAGGAGTTGAAGAGGGCAAGAAACCTTCAGGGGTCCTCTTCAAACAGCTGAAAACATAGATAACTAAGCAAACCCTAGGTAGAGCACTGCAATTTCAGTGGATTCTACCTTTATCCTTGTTTTTTTTAGTTAAGAAGAAATAATAGAGTGAATGGCATACATAAAACACAAGTAAACTTACATTTACAGAGAGAAACACAATATCAAAGCATGATGCCACATGAATCCCATAGAGTGCTGCAAACCCTGGTCTATTCCTTTGCCAAACTGTAGAGATGAATGTACAATGATGCTCAAAGCATTCCCAAAAGTCCAACCATGCTAATGACTGATAAAACATAAGATATAGGCAAACAAAAATTCATCCTAGCTTCTAGAGGTCGAGCTCATGAGTTTAGGAGCTGTTCCAATAAAATCTAAACTGAGAAATAAAAAGTAGGCAGTGGAACAGCTCCTAAACTCATGAGCTCGACCTCTAGAAGCTAGAATGAATTTTTGTTTGCCTATATCTTATGTTTTATCAGTAATTATCATGGTTGAACTTTTGGGAATACTTTGAGCATCATTGTACATTCATCTCTACAGTTTGGCAAAGGAATAGACCAGGGTTTGCAGCACTCTATGGGATTCATGTGGCATCATGCTTTGATATTGTGTTTCTCTCTGTAAATGTAAGTTTACTTGTGTTTTATGTATGCCATTCACTCTCTTATTTCTTCTTAACTAAAACAAACAAGGAAAAAGGTAGAATCCATTGAAATTGCAGTGCTCTACCTAGGGTTTGCTTAGTTATCTATGTTTTCAGCTGTTTGAAGAGGATCCCTGAAGGTTTCTTACCCTCTTCAACTCCTGACCTGTCTAAATCTCTCCATTTCATTCAAATTGAAGTGTCAAATCAATTTCCTACCTTGCCCCATTGAGATCTCTGCAAAACTGAGCCTCATTCCCCAGACCCAAATCTACCTTTCCATTTGAGCCAACAAAACATGATTAAAATCAATCAAAATCTTTTTCACACATACCTAGCCTAAAATCAGTCTTTACATCAAGTCATCCCAAACCTCATTGATCATTTTTGGCTGAGATTGACAAGGAGAGAGCCCTCTCCCGACCTGGTAGGGCTAGCTACCAGGTTAAGCGTGGTTTGATGTTACCCTAGATTCTGCCTTTCTCAGCCTGAGGTAGATTTAGGCCCTAACATAGTGGCGACCATAATGGGGAGACAAAAAGTTTGTTGTTTTCTTTATAAACTATAGATGGAGCCTGAAGTTATCCAGGTAGCCTTCGAAACGCTCTTGCTTTGCATTAGCGAAAGTAGATGAATGCTGCTTCAGTCAATCTCCGGTCTAGTTTATGAACTGAAAATCTGGTTTCCTCAGTATAATCTAATCAAGTTCAGATCTGATTGTTGATGGTGGACAATGATCAGACACCGCAAGGATAAAATCATTCACCTGGCGACTCTAAATCAGTTTCGAGATCAGATCCAAGGACTCCACTGGTTGATGAACCTGACTAGAAGAAACATGAAAGGACAATATGGAAAGATTAGGTATTCAAGTTGGAATTTCATCCAAGACATTTTGTTCTTTGTCATAAATTATTTCTTCTCTTTTCCTAAGAATGTCAAGAAGGCTTTGCAAAGTATATTGTATTTGAGAAAAGATCCTCGGCCTGCATTTGATTCCTTCCCTTTGAAGATTGTGAATACCAAATATTTGCATGCTTTTGAGCTTGATCAAGACCTTTCTTCCAAATCTTGTGATGACCATCTTCAAACTGATGAACCTCAAGAGACCAAGACTGATTCTGTAGCATTTGTACATACCCCTATACTTTGTAAAATTCCAGATCGATACAAGCCTCTGATTTTACCTCCTATATCCCATGCTTTCCCTAAAAATCATGACCTATATCTACCAAGATTTGATGGTGAACGCGACAACATCACTGCTGAGAGACATGTTTTGAATTTTGAGTCTTTTCTTGACCTTTTTGAAGTTGATGAAGAGGATGTCAGTATTAGGCTTTTTTCTCTTTCTTTGCAAGGAAAAGTTAAGAGTTGGTTCAAAACCCTGCCTGATGCTAGCATCTCATATTTCCAGCAGTTAGTCAAGGTTTTCCTCGACAGGTGGGTGGTCAGACAGAACCCTTTCTTGATTATAGAAGAGTATAACCAGATGAAAAGACTTCCAGGGGAGACAGTACAACAATTTTCTGCCAGATTTAACCAATTTTATTATTCGATGTCAGTTAATATAAGACCTCCTCTTGGATCTACTCTCTTTCACTACCCGGGTGCCTTTGATTCGGAAATGGAGTTTCAGCTGAGAGAAAGGAATCTTGCAACACTTGAAGAGATGCAGAACAATGCAGTAGATGTAGAGGCTCATTTTTTGATCTGAAGGGAAAAGTTGAAGGAAGAAGAGATGAAAAACATAGATATGGAGGAATCAACATCTCTAGAGGTAAAGCTTGACATTTTGGTAAGTGCAGTGGAAGAGATGATGCAAAGGAAAATCAAAAGGAATGAGTATAATGTTCAAGCCCATGGCTCGCTGATTGAAGAAGAACAAGTTGCTGATCCAAAACATTTTGTTTCTTATCCCAGTTGTCATAGATCTGATAATGATTGTTTTATAGATCATCTTGGAGAAGAGAGAGCTATTGATATGACATGTATACTTGATGATGTGTTTTATACTAATGATTTGCTTCAGTTTGATCAGTATGATGATGATTATGTTGTCCAAACAGAAGCTAATCTTGCAGAAAAATCAACAGCTAGTTTCTGGGAGGAAGAAGTTCACTTTCAGCAGCTTGAATACAATGTTCAGCCATCGCATATCAACTATGGAAATGATGAGGAAAGTGCAGCAAATTTTGAAGTAAGTGAAGGATATTTGCCTTTTTGTTTTGCTTCGTTTCAGTTCATCAGAGAAAACATTCATGCAATCCAAAATCAACTGTCGACAAGTCTTGATTTGGACCATCTTGAGGGAAATAAAAACCTTGTTCAAGACTTCTCATATCCAGATTTGCAGCCCCCGAATTCCATTGATTTTCAAGTTGCAGATGAAGACATGGAAGTTGGCACATATGATCAAATGATACAAGATGATTCCGTACCATTTTGTTTTGAATCATTTCATTTTTTGAAGGGTAAATTGCATAGTATATCTTCAAATGAGCAGCCTGTAGGAAATCATGTAATCTCATCGAAACTAATAGAAAATGGGTTGCAACAGTATTTTCAAGTTTTTCACGATCCAATAGCTGATGTGTTGGATGATTTCTGTAGTCAAAGTCTTTCTCCATTGACTGCATGTGAGCTTGAAACATGTGCTGATATAAACTTGATCCGGCAGCTGGTTTCTTTGTCATTTTTAGCAGGAGTCTCATCACAAAGCTCAAAACAAAGTTTGCATTCATGGTATGAGGAGAAGAGAAGTAATCCATTGGATGAGCTAAGTACCAGTGTGCATGAACTTCAAGATCCTTATGCAGTGTTTTTGGAGGCAGATAGAGAATCCATATCATTCAACGGATCTGTTTCCAAGTTTTCATGGGAGTTGCCTTTCAGTAGTTCTCTCTTGTTGTTCATAAGCGAGCACTTGCGGAGAATTCAAGCAACAGCCGGGATACTTACTTGGTTGCATTGGTTGTTTCATTTCACTTGATTAGGTGATGAATGGAACAAATAGAGTAGGTTGTATTGAATAAGCTTCATATTGAGCATATTTTCTAGTTTGTTGGTTGTGTTTAAGTATCAAGTCAGTTTTTAGTTGAGTGAGAGTTAATTTGTGTCGTCAAGTCATCAGTTTTCAGTCATGGATTTCAGCTTGATTTTTTGACTCCATTTCCAAATGGATGAAGGCACTGTCTTCTTTCCAAAGATCTATAGTTCTTGGCACCTCCAAGGAGCTACCATCCCCATTGGAGCCAATGTTAGTGTCGGTATCTTCATCCCTCTGTCAGTGATCAAATTCTCTTGTTGCATTGCATATTAGGTGTCTCGCTCAATCAGCTGCATTCCATTAGGAGCATAGATCATCTGACAATAGTGGCTTGTTGTACATTTTCCCTCATGTCCTTTACCTGCTGGCCCATTTCCATTCATACGGATCATTTGCAGTCACTATTTTTCTTTAAATTTGTAAGATTTATTTCTAGGGTTTCAGTTTCATTAGGTCTAGGGTTTCATCAAAAAGGTCTTCAAAATGTCCAATAACGGTCAGCAGGCACATGAGGAGGTTGAATAAATTTCCAGTACCAATTAATTTCATAATCACATGCTCAGAAATGTATTTTTCCTCAAAACCCTGTTTTGAGGAAAAACTGAGTATTTTTGGTTTTTAGGGATAAATTTGATGTAATTTCAGTTCTCTCATATGTAAATAACTTCAATGGCAACCCTAGTCACCTTTCCAAGCTTCAGAAACTCCATCCCCTGCAAGGCAAACCAAAAAATCAAATCATTCAGTTCATCAAAGGTAATAAACTGCCCAAAAATAGAGTTGAAAAAATAAGTTACAATGCAAACATTATAAAAGTGGGTTTTATGAGTGAAAAATCAAAATCTGTTGTATATAAACTCATTGGTCATGTTCAAAGAGCTCTTTTTCATTCAAAGGAGAAAAATTGAGCAAGAGAAGGCCGTGTTGGAGAAAGGGAGCAAGTTTGAAGCAAAATTGTGCAAGTTCAAGGGTGCGGCGCATTCAGTGAGAGGCGCGACACATTGGGATGGCCTCCACAGTGTAAAAAATACACTAGCGTGACACATATAACAGGCACAACGCGTTGGGTTTTTGGCGCGGTGCATAGATCTGCAAGCCCGATTTCACCATAAACTCCCTCAAATTTCCAAATTTGCCCAATGCCATGGTGTGCAAGGTTTGCATTTGTGTTTTTGCTACCAAGTCCACTCCATCACTCCCTCACTCTTTGACTCCTCCATTCATTTTTCACTTTCATGCACTCATTCCCTAATTCCCATATTCCAAAAATTACCTAATTCCCATATCCCTAACTCCCACTATCCCAAACCCTAGTTACAAATCCTAAACCCTAATTGCTGTGCCTAAGCCTACATACTATTCCCTAAACCCCCTATTCCAAAAAAAATTGTCCATATCATTCCCAAAACCCCTCATACCCTTTCCCTCCACAATCCCTCATACATTCTCATCCTTGGAGCAGAAAACTAAAAACACCATAAATCTCTTCGTACTCATCAAGAAAACTCAGACATCAACAAACATGGAGTCTGATCCCTCCTATGACCGAGATGAGGAGACACACAGTGATTCTCCTACAGAAATGCACATGGCCTACCACTACTTGACGAGAAACCAGGTGTGCAAGGGAAGAATCAGGAACTTGAAGACCAAGTTGAAGAAAGCATCGAAGAAGCGAAAAGAGCATGATAGACTTTAGATCTTGGCTGAGGCTTCCTTGGCCCAACATAGCTCTTAAGGGAGGACACTCAGCCCAAATTTCAAAAAATTTGGGACACTTTTTGTAATTTTTGAATTTTTGGCTCAAAAAACAGACTTTTCTGCCCGATGCGCCGCGCCACCTGGCGCTCGCTTTTGATGGAGATCTAATTTTCAGGAAAAATCAACATTTTTGGGTTTTTCATGGAAAAATATGCATGCCTACCAATGGCCAAGAAATTTTGACAGGTTTTGGGCTTCCGAAAAGGTCAAAAATACCTAAAAAATGACTTTTCTGCCCCTTTTTTGACACACAGGAAGCGGTCTTGGGAGAACTTAGTTTTGGAGGGCCAAATGGAGGCCAAATTTAAAAATTCCACTTGTTCTAGAAAGTAGACAGGTAGACCTTTCCAAAAAACCCACTTGGAGAAAATTTTGACACTAGGAAGGCCTCCAAAATTATCTGCAAATAGGCGCTACGCATAGGGAAATTAGGCGCGGCGCATTGGAGGAATTTTGCTCATTTTTGGTCAAAAACTCTGTTTTTCGCCTAGTTTTTTCACAGTTTGACTTTTTTCCTTCTAATTGTCAAACTCATGATGTAATTTAATGTGAAATGATGGATTTTGATGTAATTTTGCTAAATTTTCACTCATAGAGATAGATTCATCCATCAAAAGGTAGTTTGAAACTGAATGAATCAATTTCCTCATTTTTAGAGGCAAGCTGTTCCACTGCCTACTTTTTAGTTCTCAGTTTAGATTTTGTTGGAATAGCTCCTAAACTCATGAGCTCGAACTCTAGAAGCTAGGATGAATTTTTGTTTGCCTATATCTTATGTTTTATCAGTCATTAGCATGGTTGGACTTTTGGGAATGCTTTGAGCATCATTGTACATTCACCTCTGCAGTTTGGTAAAGGAATAGACCAGGGTTTGCAACACTTTATGGGATTCATGTGGCATCATGCTTTGATATTGTGTCTCTCTCTCTAAATTTAAGTTTACTTGTGTTTTATGTATGCCATTCACTCTCTTATTTATTCTTAACTAAAACAAACAAGGATAAAGGTAGAATCCAAAGAAATTGCAGTGCTCTACCTAGGGTTGGCTTAGTTATCTATTTTTTCAGCTATTTGAAGAGGATCCCTGAAGGTTTCTTTCCCTATTCAACTCCTCACCTATTTAAAGCTCTCCATTTCATTCAAATTGAAGTGTCAAATCAATTTCCTACCTTGCCCCATTGAGATCTCTGCAAAACTGAGCCTCATTCCCTAGACCCAAATCTACCTTTCCATTTGAGCCAACAAAACATCATTAAAATCAATCAAAATATTTTGCACACATGCCTAGCCTAAAATCAGTCTTTACATCAAGTCATCTCAAACCTCATTGATCATTTTTTTTCTGAGATTGACAAGGAGAGAGCCCTCTCCCGACCTGGTAGGGCTAGCTACCAGGTTAAGCCTGGTTTGATGTTACCCTAGATTCTGCCTTTCTCAGCCTGAGGTAGATTTAGGCCCTAACAACTTCCTTATTTGGAGAAGGGCCATTAGGGAAATCTTCTGATGAGTATAGAAACAAAGTGTTCCCTCAACATGATACAATGAAGACACCAGAGGTCAAAGGAGACACTGTCACAACGTGGGAGGTTATGGGTAAGAAGCATATTTATGAGAATAAAATTTTATTTTATGATTGCATGTGCTATCTTACCTTATATGTGCAGGCTATAAATCCCAAGGGGAGTGTTCTACCTTATAAGATTCATGGCCAGCTATGGGCCAAGATTGTTTTCAAGTATGGCCACCTCCTTGATGAGTTGAGGGAGGTGATGCACTATGATGGGTGCTTCCCTAAAGCCCCAAATATACATTTCATCTTCAACCATGGTGAAGTGATAAGAGCAGTAAGTGAGTGGCATGAAAACCACTTACCATATCCTAATATGAAGCAGGGAGGAGGAAACCTGCGCTGGTTTCTGTTGGGTGAGTGTGGGTACTCCCCAAAATTTATGATTCTCATGACTCATGCCTCATACTCCAAGATAAGGTTTCATAATGGGAAGGCATGGTTGTTATGGCTGTCACAAGGAGGGTTTGGAAATTATATGTTGATTCTTATGTCCAAATATTTTCCCATGATTGAAGTATGTCTCATGCATTCACATGTATTTTGGGTTGAGATGTATTTCAAGTCTAAATCTTGGGTTGGGAGGAGAAAAAACTCCCACATGGTGTGGAATGGGAGAGCTATCTTGCACTATGTTGATGGAGCACCCAACATGTCCATCATTACATCATTACTCCATGATCCACACATTGATAATGTAAGGAAGTAACAAGAGCCCTTGTTGCTATGGCTACTTTTGGGAGAGTATGGGCTGAAAAATCTCCATGCTCAACACAACATTCCAAGAGGAATGCATGGCACATCCAAAGTGAAAGAAGGCTACCTTTTAGCAATGATGGAAGGGAGGGAGATCCTCTCACATAGCAGCACAAGGGTGAATGGTTTTGGCTTGTGGCATGTCAAGAGGAAGAGTCATGGAGTGACAAGAGCATTGCTACTTAAGCCTACAATGCTATCCTCTAAGAGCAAGTTTCTAATGATGGAGTATTTCCAAAGAAGTGTGCATCCTTTCATTTTGCATAAATTTAGGAGGAGATTGTTATGGGAGGACTCACTCATGGATCACATCTTCAGCTCACACATGAGGCATGGTAAGAAATACATTTATGCACCTATTGATTATTCCATTAAGAATTTGTATCTTCTCACCAATTGTAAGCAATGCATTGCTCTGCAAGAGAGAAAGATTATTCATGGGTGTTATGGTCACTTTAGGGCCACATTTTATAATGATTTTAACCCATATCTACATGACTTGGAGCAAGTTCTTTTTTGTCTTGATTGTATGCATCTGATATATATTTTTGGTGCTCACTACTTTCTAGTAGATGAGTTGACATGCATGGCTGAAAATTCTTTGGGAGGCAACTCGCCACTTGATGTTTTAAATCAGCAGTTGGGAAAACTGCGTTATACCCACCATGGAGGCCATATGTATCATCTTCACTTGCACCTAAACTTCAACAAATTTCAGATTTGGATGACATATGGTGGTGATGTGCCATTCACTTTGAATGGAATGATATGGGCCAGCAGGATCCATGACTTTGGAGGAAGGATCTTTGGAGATCCAACCTTACTTTTTCCATCAAAGTGCACCCTTATTTCAACCCAAAATCAGTATGTTCTCTACTCCTGCCATGAGCGGAGAGGGAGACAACATGGGATAGGATATTTTTCCTATTATGTTCAGCCATTCAGCCCACCTTATTTGCAAGAGCTCAAGGTGGAGAAGACTTTTTGTGAGTTGCCATCTTGGGAGGCAACAAATTTTTCTTGGATGATAGCATGGGGAGGAGAGTCTTTCATTGATGATGAAGTGCTCCATTATTATCACCACTCCTATCTTGAGGAGGCCTTGGATCAGCAAGAAAGTTCCCATATCAGCCTTCCATTCTTCCATGACAAGAGCCATTGGGCTTATTCACCACAAGCCAACACTTTTGTAGAAAATCTGAAGCAAAGAAGGAGACTATGGATAAGAAGGCCACAAGAAGGAGGGAAATTTTTTCAGCACCCTTCCATTTTCTTGAGGACAAACAACATTTGGGAGGGGGAGACTGTAATGTCCCAAAATTAGCTCATAGCAAAGTGGGACATTAATTTTTCCAATAAATTCAAGTGCATGAGTAATTGAGCAAGGAGGCTCATAAAACTGCTCAAGCATGAATAAAAACCCCTCACAATGTGAAAAGGGGCCATGAAATAACTAGCTTAAGCATCCACATGTGTGAACAAGGTTAATTTTACCAACTCAACTCAACTTGTCTTTAAAAGAATGGATCCATAAATAATATAGCTCAATGTGAATAGAGGGCAAGATCATTTGAAGGTTCCTTGAGTATGAAAAGGGACAAGGCATGGAGGCTCAATCAAGGAAGGTTCCAAGAAGATGTACTAGCCTAGAATCTAACCATGCAGCATCTAGAGGATTCCCAAGTAATGAGACAGCGTAATCCTAGAGGAGGGGAGCTTGGCAAGGAAGCAAACCCTAGTGGAGTGGGGCCCTTGGAGGAGAAGCACATTTTCTATATAATGAAGGAAGGGAAATGATTTGGGTTTATATTGGAGATTATACTTTCATGAGGTCTACTTAGAATTCTGCATACTTAGCTGTTTAGCTAAGTTGCTGCACTTCTTAGTGCAAGGGTTTTCTCATGCGGGAATGCCCAACTTTTCTTGGAGATCTTGTAGCAAGAGATCTAAGGGAAGGTTATGATCTGAAATTTCCAATTTTAGGTGTTAGGAAAATCACTTGTGCTCCATATCTATGTAGTCCCTTGAGGATACTACGTTATTTGTCTAGAGGTGCAGTGGAAGGGGTTAAATCCCATGGTTTGGAGCTAGTTTCCCAAAGGGAAGCTCATTTCTTCTTCCGGGAGCTGATTAATAGCATTGCAGCCATTTATCATGTATATTCAGCCATTTTATGCAGATATATATCCATACTAAATTTTTCAGTTTATATCTGCAACTGCTTCCTTGTATTTTTATTGCATGTGGGAAAACCCTTGCCGGGTGATCATAGTTTCGTTGTAAAGGAGATTAGATCTCTGTTTCTTTGCCTCATTGAGTAATAAAATATGAATATTTATTTCTCCATTTTATGAGTATTTACTTCAATAGCCTGCGCAGTGTCTTTTGTAGCAGCTCTGACATTTGCATGTTTGGGGTTTTTGTTCATTTTCAGCTATTCGAGCATGGGAGGCTTGTTTAACTTTGATGTTGGTATTTTTTTCTGAAATAATATTGCATGCATCCATGATATTGACTAATATAAATAGAAAAACCATTATTTTATACTTCTATAGCTCAATACTTAGAAAAACAACATTTATGGGTCACTATTGGTGCTTTTCCCCACTTGGGTGTCTTTCAGAAGGAATGTTTGCTGTAGATTTTGTAAAATGATGAGATATGCATCTGATATAACCTATGATCTGATAATTTTCTGATTCCCCTTGAGTTTCTGAAGAAGTTGTGCAAATACTAAAGTAGGATTTCCATTTTGCTGCAACTTTCCTCTTTCAGTAGTTTTCAAGTAGTCTAGTTTGTGGGAGATCTGTTTAAGGTCTCTAAATTCATTTGTTTCAGCTGAAACTCTGTACATAAGTCACATACAACCTATATGAGAGGAAACAAGCATTAATTTGTGTTTCTGTTGCATAGTTTTGCTTATACAACATTTTCCTTGAGCTGCTTGTCAATAATCCTAAAAGGGAGATATTAGCCTTCAACATAGTTCTATAGATAGAGTATGCTAGTGGGCCAGCTAGCCTCTAGATCTCACCCTCTCTTCAGAGGTGACATATCTAGTAAATTCCCCTACTGTCAATCTCTGGAATAGATCCAGTTGTTGATTGTTAATGTTTTCTTGAAAAAGGATTTTCATTTGCCGGATTCGTGAGCATTTCCTAATTTGGGACATTACAACAGGTGAAATTTGTGCAGCCATCCCAAAATAAACTACACTAGTATGATCAGGAGAACTACCCTCCTAACATGGTTAAGAAAAAGACAAAAAACAGGCCCAAAGGGAGCCCTAGACAGGGGGGTAGCAACCAACAGCGCCCACCATGATCCCATGCTAGAGGTAACTCCAACCAGAATCAGAACCAGGAGCCAAGTAATGCCCAAATACAAGGAAAAAGGCCACCTGTACGAACAAACCATTCTTGTTCAATATGTGGTGAATACGGGCACTATACTCACCACTGTCCCAAACTCCCTAAGCTTAAAAAGCTACAGAGTAACTGAGGACAAGGAGGATCTTCACGGAAAACTGCGGTGATGAAAGAACCTTTCCCCCATCAAGGAACGGTTAGCACTCAACAGCAAAACCCAGACGATTCCGAGAAAAGAAACCATGAAATTTACATGGCTGGGGAAGAAATGTTTTTCCAAACTCGAAATCGTAGTTATGACACCCTACCAGACACCAATAAGTCAAGGGCTAGTACTAGCATGTCAACTGCACCTTTGACCATTCCAAAGATTCCTACGGAAATATTGACAAAAATGGTAAAAGGGCCTAATAGGCAAGCATGTAACTACTCCAAGCTGGCCCATAATTATAGCATCGTGGAAGATTTAGCTCAATCATCTGCTGCTATGTCCGCATTGGAAGTACTGCAGTCATGCCCAAAGCAACTGAAAGCCCTACTTTTTGCATTAGGCACTATCGACCCTACCAATATGAGCATGATGGCTTTTGACTTAGACAAAGCCACCGCTAGGCTTCCCTCCATGGTCACCTTCCAAATACTAGTGTCGATACATAATATCACTATTCACCGATGTGTCATAGACGAGGGTGCATCCACATGCATCATTTCAAATAATGTGTGGCAGAAGTTAGGATTTCTTGAACTCAAACCTTCCATCATCACACTCAGAGTGTACGACGGTCATCCCTCGACCCTCGTCGGCCTCTTCCAAAATGTACCGGTCTACTTAACCAGAAAGACGATCCACAGACATCGAAGTCTTGGACGCTAACTTGGATTACAATATACTCTTTGGGCAGAGTTACATGTACGCGATGTCTTCCATAGCATCCTTTGTCTTCCGCATCATGATGTTCCCCCACGAGGATCGAATCATTAGGGTAGACCAGTTGACACACAGTGAAAAGCGTTTCGTAACCAACACGGATGTAATTGTAGCCTACGTAGATACGGCCGGTGATGGTCTTTCACGGTACCAAGAATATGGTCCTGACCAATTCAAACCTTCATCCATCCTAGGGTCATTCCTAGGAGATCCTCCCATTATCCCTGAGGTATCACCCGATGCCACAGGGGCCCTGGTGTGCATGATGTCCACATCAAGCACCAAGGTTAGTTAGGACACAGACTCAAGTAGTAATGACACCGAGGCATCGACCACAACAACCTCTCTCGCTTACGCTGCCTCCCAAACCCCTTTCCTCTACTCTCTAGCTGGCTTCGTCTCCCATCAGGTTTTGGAAACACTGGTGTTACCCAAAATATCGTTGGCATTCCCAGTTTGGTACCTTGTTCCCCCTTTCGGAATAGGAGCCACCAATGTTACTACTATAGGGTTAAAGCCCCTCAGTCTCGAGGAGCCCCAACCTACCCAATAAACAGTCGAAACTGCCCCCACAAGGGAAATTCCCATTGCGAAACTGGTTACCACGACCAAGAAAACCACAAAGAGAGGAAAGAAAGTAGTGATCCCTGCCATGCAGAGGGATTCACCAATTTGCACTATATGTGATGTCGTAGGACACCCTACCCACATGTGTTTGGAGTTGGATGAGTTAAAACCACTCCTCGGCTCTGAAGCAGACATCTCAATGTCGCGTTCCTGTAAAAAGGAACCTGCCACCAAAAATACAAGAAAATTGCTACGTACCAATCACGCATGTGCGCTCTTTGACACTTATGGCCATTATACCCACCATTGTCCAGAAATACCACGATATCGGGACACCTTGCATGCGGTCGAGCGATCCTATCAAGAGGATCTCTCTCTCCAGTCTATCAATGACGAGCCGCATACCATCCTATACTTACAAGAGGAGCATAGATTTGTAGAATGGCCCCCAGTAATGCCCATTATACGTTGTATGCTATGCGATGAATGTGGCCACTACCTTGAAGAATGCACCGCATTGGAACTCATTCACAGATGGTATCAAATTGAAAGGTTTTACTGTGTGGGGCTATGGGAAACACAATTCACATGCCCATTATGCACTGACAATCACCTGTTGGAGGATTGTAACTACATACCTCGCTTTTGGCTAGCTCTTGCTAGCCTCCACTCAGCCATAGTTCGCCTTTCCCAAGAAGGCGATATGGATGTCGAGTCCATAGGTAGCTCCATGATGCAAGCAAAGGAGATGAGTGGGTCCATAATGTTCTTATTAGCCGAAGAACGGCCTAGCAGGGAACCCTTGGTTACCCCCAACGACACCGCACAGCAACAACCAGTATGTACGTTATGGAAAAAGACAGACCATATAGTCATCCACTGCCCTGACTTAGCAGCGTTACAACGTTGGTTCCCCACCTAGCCTCAGACCAAGCATGATGGGACCCCCATATCATGGATATTTTTCCTGATATGTCAAGGTAATCATTACAAGCGATAATGTACTTATGTCTTGCAGATCCGTCCCACTATCGACATGATTGATGCCATATAAAAGAGGCATGACGACCTCCGAGAATGGCATAAAAGATACATCATCGGCTCAACGTCCCCACCACCGCAATGGTGTGTCAAGCCTGATAAGACAGCGTACCAACCACGTGTACCCCAAGCCAAGCCTAGAATAACATGCGGCCTATGTGATCTGAACGATCACCGAGTCAACCAATGCAGAGAACTCAAGCCCCTTGCAAACAGTCTCCACATAGTCTCTTCTCTCCCTCAAAAACTTCTCTCCAATCAAGAGAAGATCACATGCACCTATTGCCAAATTTTCTCACATTTTCATCATACATTTAGGTGTTTACATCTCCCCAAGCTAAGAGCAGCTAGAGCGGTATTAAGTCAACCATCCACCAAAGAGGGAGGCAAGTCTCAACCTACGATGCGGAAATGGAAGCATAAGACAACCTCTTCTACAATTGACCCTTTCCAAGCATCCACATCAGGGACAATGAGTAGCATAGAATCTCACACTATCTACTCTGTCAGCACTGTGATTCTGTGCACCATTTGTACTGGCCAACATCACACACTAGAGGTATGCCTGCTAATGAAAGCATTCAGGCACCTCTGTGATAAGAACAAATTCCACCTACCGAACATTGACTATCCTCGTGGGAAACCCGACATTATGCTCACACAGGGCTCCATTAACAAGATATTTCCCTCGCCGCATGCTAGTGACACAATTCACTACATACGACTTGTATCATCGCATGCCCAAGATAGGATTCCAACCACCCCCTCATCCTAGGATTTCAAATTTATTCCTGTCGCAAAAGACCAAAGTACCTTGTAATTTTGCATTAATTTCCGTAAGATCCCAAACTTGCATGCCGCCATCAAACTCCTTGATGATACCCAACCTCTAGAACAATGCCTAATACAACTAGAGATAATTGACGAAAGTCGACGACAATTGCTGCAACACAATGAGGCCCATAAGAAAAGGTTGAAAGCATCATTCGACCACCAAATCACCCCTCGTTCATTTACTGAGGGTGAGTTAATCCTTCGCTACGATGTTGCAAAAGAGGCCTTAGGACCCTATATCATCAAACATTGTCTCCGACAGGGGGCATACATCTTGACGGAACCGGACGAGACCTACTTCACTAACCCCATCAATGTCTTGTACCTCAAGAAGTTATACCCATAAGGGCCCCAAAAGACCTTATCCCCTAGAGTTAGAGTACACAAAAATCCCAACATCAAAACATTTTTGACCCAAATACATATGTAAAAAATGCACTCAAAGTGCCACCATGGATCACCAACTTGAACCCTATTTCAGATTTGCTGATGGAGCATCGCGATGGTCTCAAAACTTAGCTGGAACCACCTAGGTCATCTACCACCCTGACCGATCACCACTGTGTTCAAACAACATGTGCATCAGATTAACAACCAACAATCATGCAGAATATGATGTCGTTATCGGACTTATGTGCGAGGCCCTCCATCAGGGCATCTGCCAAATGCATGTCTACCTCTATTCCCAGTTAGTACTATTGCAGTTAAACCAAACATTTGAAACCAGAGACACAAACCTATTTAGAAAATATTTGCGTGCCAAAATATTAAGCAAAAAAATTGATTACATTACATTTTCACACGTATCAAGGAATCAAAACCAAGCAGCTGATCACATAGCTAACAATATCCTAGACTAGAATGCATCGCGAATAAACCATCATACATAAAAAACCAAAAACATAGATATCCATCAGCATAACACAAAATACATAAACCGAAATAGATAGCACACCATGTAGAGCCGCAAAAATATCCCTCATATATATATTAAAAAATATGTCTATCTGAGTACAAAAAATAGTGTCGCTGGCCCATTGGCCAGCTTGGATATACAAAGGTTGTCAAAAATAAGGGAAGCATCCTCATAACGGGTGCTTTCCCTATGTACAAAAATACTCTAGGGGGGTGTCCCCTCAAGAGGAGCACTTGGGCCCACCACTGCTCCTGGTTCCACCACCAGCGCTGCTGTCGCCACTGCGATAACTATCCATCGTAGACTGGGCCAATAATCCCTCTCATGGGCCATCACCATATCTAGCCAAACCTCCTCGAAGTCGTCCATGAAACCTCGAGCAGGCATCCCCTGGGTCAAGCGGTCCACTCGACCCTAGAAGTCCTCTACAGTGTCCAGCTGAGCCATAAGTACTGCAATGCATGCCTCAGCCACATCTGCACGAGCTCGCTCAGCCACAACCTCAGCTGCAGCCGAGCTGCTTCCCTCACCAGAAGGGCCTGCACCATCCCTGCTAAGTCCATAGGCACCACCACTCGATCCACCTGCGCCACCTCCCCCCTGACCAACCCGAGGTCATGGCAGAGGATTGTGACCCACCGGTCGGGCCATTGGGCGTCCCACCTCACCAAAATCTGCACGAGTAACCAAAAGAATGTCAGTGTCAATAACAAAACACATAAGTACATAAAAACTCGAACAAATGCAGAAGAATACAGCACATACCTGCAGGACCCCAAACATAACCGAAAGGGAGACCGATATCTGGATCACCCTGAAAGTCCATCCCCGCATACGGGTATGGAAAAAACATCTGTGGGTTGGCCTCAAACCAGGCCTCTATCATGTCATTCCAATAGCGACCCACCATTCCACCACTGTCGCGTGGCATCACCGGAGCCCACCTCCTCATGCGTGGCTCCCGTGGCCCCCCAATAGGCATTGCCACAATGGTCCTTAGTAGCACCACCCTCTCATACATAATGCTGCACAAGATGCTAGGATACACAAATTAATTGGATCTATGTTGGAACCTGTTCAGTTGTGACACCATACCATCAAAACAGAAGTGAGAAAAATCGAAAAAATGCCCGCCCCTCAAACGGCATAAAAATCCCACCTGTGGTCCCGATGCCCGATGCGGAGCAAACAAACCTGCCAGTCACACAATAATGGCCAAAGCACACCGCTCGGCCACATTTGTCACTGATGCAATATTGATGCACCCCTCACTAAGAGGTGCACCACCGCAATGCCTCCTTAAGAAATTGTATAGGTTCACTCTCCCTGTAGGGAGTGGATACCTCAGTGCCTCACCCTAAGGTAGTAACCCAGTCATGAAGTATATATTCATCTCCGGATGAATAATCAAGTTCGTCCTCCTCAGTACGAACGTATTGCACCGCCTACGCCAATGCTGTATAATGTAACGTAACAATTAGTCCTGAGACCGAAGAAACTCGTTCTCAGCAAATTTCAGAAGGCCCCATCTGGCCAACTCACAGCACGCCCCAGCATCAACAGCTAGAGTGGCTCGGTTCTCCGGCCAATCTTGCTCTCTCCACACAAACCTACCAAGCAACACAGGCACCCATCAGTACAGAGAAAAACATCAAAACAGACAAAAAACCCAAGTTTTTATGTCACCCTACCCTTTGTGCGCCTGTTTCCTACACAAGCGTGCCCTTGCGCGTAAAAAAGAGGAAATAGTGTGCCCTCGTGCATCTATCCCTTAGAAATGTGTACAATGGGGTCATCTCTTTGCCTAGATTGCCCGCGCAATCTAGGGCAAAAAGTCCCTTTGAGGCCATACAAACCCAATTTGTACGGCCCCCGGCACCATTAAGCTGAAAAAATTGAAATACACGACGTCATGTAAGTTACCTTGGCATAATATCGCTAATCCCAAGTACACAGGCTGACCGCAACAACAAGAAAGGCTCTACAATCACCTTTTATCTCCCAAAACTCAGCAAGTACAAATGAATAAGGTTAGGGCCATAATCCCATATTTATCACCCTTTTCCAGAACTTCGGAAGTCAATTACAAGAGATCAGAAGGTCCATTCCACAAATCGTAAGTTGCACCATCATCAGTATACCATGACGAACGAAAGCGATGCCACACATTCACTTTCTGAAAAAATATTTTTTTTAGTGCCAGTAGGTATGCACCCTCCCATCTTCCTTTCTAAAGTTCATGTATTTCAATAATATTTGATGAAAATAAGATGCTTTCACTTGAGGTAGTGGTTTTTGCAGAAAGAACCCGCAAACTGTTCACAACACCGTCCACTAAAAGTTCTTGAGCAGGTATCATTCTTCCCTCAGCATGATAGAGTCCCAGAAAACTCTGCATATCCTCACATTATTTCTCCATCAGAAATAAACCATAGGGTCCTCATACCTGACCACGTTTATCAAAACCTCACCCTGCACATGATAAATGTCCGTATTGGTCAGTAGAGCCTTCCATCCATGGCGCTCGTCACCCAAAGTAGACCATATATCACCACACAAGTGATGCCATGGCCATACCATTTCCATCTGGGAGGCACATCTTGCCCTTCCATCTAGCATGCATAAGGTAAATTTTAACATTCAAACCCAAAACCCCCCTTCCCGGACGACCAGGTTGTACAAGAATATTGAAAGCACACCTCTGCGCATTGTATTTGGCCCACCATACCTCCATCAGCATAATCCCATCTGCAACATCTTCCGCTTCATCAACCAAACACATGAGACTAAACAATGGGACCCCTACCCCTAGCGAAACACCGTCCTCACACCTTCACTGAGTGACCCTCTTTCATGTTTTTGGGTACCTATCTCTGTGTTTTGTAAAAACCAAACCCAATTATTTTATTCTTTTGTTAAGTGTACAAAGACTGCAAACGATTCCCTTCACCGCTTTGCCCTCATATTTCACCTTTTCTCCCATGGAAATAGTCCCCGATTTCCCTTGGTCAGAGTATTTCACCTCTAGGCACGCACTATCACAACATTCATAGCCGGTTCACACCCGTCCTGGAAGTCCTACTGACTCCAGAGATTCTCCCTTCAGAAATAACTATGACTGTCGCCAAGCTGCTCAAGTATACTTCGACCTCGGGCCACTGAATCCCCATCATCCATTTTCAGTCACTTCTCACCAACATGCCTATGTTAAACCCATCACATCTAGGTACCCAAACCCTTAGGTTGGCGACCCATGGTTCGGTTAAGGCTTCCTCTTTGTCGACCTCGACACCTCTTTTCCAAAAAGGAAGCAGTACCTTGGATGACCCCTCCCCATGCAAAGGGATATCCTCGGGTGGAACTGTCAGAGACATCATTGTCCACAGATGTCATCGATCCTCCTAAAATTCGATCACAACAAAAGAGTTCATGTCATGATGGTATCGTACCTTACAACCATTGCACTTTGATTAGATCTGTCGAAGACCCATGCTTCCATAAGCGTCTCTGACAACAATGCTTACATGGGAAGGTCCTAGCTAGTACATATGCATACATTGCGCAGTGATATGCCTTACCAAGATTACGCGTATGGGTACCAAATTCCACCTATAGTCAAAGAAAAAACACCCCTGAGGGCATCAACAATCTTCATCAACAACCACCAGCATCACTACCACAGTAGTGGCACAGACAACACATGTATCTGTCAATTTTGTTTAACTAGCCATAGTATCACGAGCACGGGACATGCCTGCCTCGTTGAAATTTTGTAAGGATTTTGTATATTTTGTCTACTTGCAGGGGGTCCCTTAGGCCATGGTTATCTTGGAAACGGTGTAAGGTGTTGTCAATTCCAAAATTCACACAGACCCCTCTCTCTCTCTCTCTCTGCGTACGATACATAAAAGAAACTATAATATATTTTGGCTATGTAGTTCTTCCTAAACCTCACACATTAGGGGGAAACTGTTAACACTGGAAAATCGTACAGCAAAAGACGACATCAATTAATGTCGAGCCTAAGTATTTATAGAGTAGGAACACATTATGGAATCAAGAAGTATTTAAAATCTCTAAGGTTTTGAGAAAATTAGATTTGAACTAGTCATAAATGCTGAATTGCGTGCTTTATCCTTCGAGAAGAGTGCCTTCTGCGCGCCTTTTTTCCCGATAAGTGCACATTCCTAGAAATGGAAAAAATTCCTTTCCAGGATCACACCAAGAAAAGGACAGTTACTGCTTATGTGAAAGCCGCCTAAGGATAGCCACCAATGCCTTCTTAGACACTATGTGAGCACATTAAAGAATATTTGAGCACACAATGGAATCACACCTCTCCCTTGGGTCACTATCCATCATGTACCAAGAAAGGAAAGGAGGATTTGAAACTCATCTATATAAAGCCACCAAGATATGAAGAAATGGTGATCACATTGTTATGCTGGACAAAGTTTCCCAAGCAACACTAGCAGTGTGCGTGACCCGGAGCTAGAGCTAAAGAGGACTCGATAGTTGGCCACCCAACATCTTAGTCCGCCACAGCAAAGAGAGAGAGGGAGACTGCATCAGAGACAGAGCTTGGAAGGCAACATCCTTGCATCGGGACCTAGAGCCATTGCCTAGGGGCCCTTTAGCAAGCGGGTAAAATTTCTTCTCCATTTCAAATGTTTAATAAGAAGAGGCCATCAAGCCATCGTTTGCATTATTATCATTTTGAATTTCTATATAGCTTCTGTATATTTGTGTTTTAGTTTTAATTTAACCAGAGCATACTTTAGCATACTATTCCCACTAAGTTTTATGCTTTTTAGCTCCCCCACTTTCTGCCTCTTACCAATAGTTTGAAGAGTAGACCACACTCTTTAAGCTGGTGCGATTTCGTACACCTGTGCGAAAAATCCACCACAACAGCAGTCAAAACAGCCCCAAAGGCTTAATTACACACAAAAAATAACCCAAAGTCAAGTACAATTGACCAAAAAACTCATCAAGCAGGATAAACCTAATTCTACAGGAGTTGGCACGACTGTGAGGCTGTATTCAGCGACAAACAGGGGTTCGCGTGACTGCACCAAAAGCAACATGCACCAATCAACGCGGCTGTTCAAATGAAAAATGTGCCAAGCCAGATAACTATAGAAAATAGGCAAATGCAATGAGCAGAGGTCAACCTTGACACTCTAGAGTTGAATAGGGGATGGCAAGCAAGCTAGAAAACCAGAAAAAGATAAACATTCAAGCCAATGACCGAAGTCAACCCAAAAAGCTAAAACGACAAACTCATGCTGTCCCCAGTGGAGTTGCCAATTTGTTAAGCAGGTAAATCCTCTCTATGGACAAAGACGATCCCTCTAGCCCTAGAGTGGGTTTATAAATAAAATAAAAAGACATGCTAGAGCGTAGGTTCCTAATTACAGAATGGAAGAAGACACGGTAGATCGACCTACCTGGAGTCCAATGCTGTCGTTACGGTTGTTGTGGTGGCCTCTCGCTCCTGCCTCAGCAAGTCACAATCCTTTTGCAGTCATGCTCGAATACCTGCACATAGAACAATAAACAAGAGCAGCATACAACATAATAATTCCATTCGTAATCACTAACCAGTCAAAGAGGGCTAAGCATATTGCAATGAAAAAACGACATAACACAAAATGGGAACCCAAACATTTGTCATGTATATATTGATAGAAGGAAGATGTACAACCAAAGCTTTGATATCATAGTCTCCTCCAGTGGGGTTCAGCTGAATCACGTCAGATACTTGTTAGGGGATTCAGACGAGACGAGGGCATGGGCTTAAGATCTCTCAACAAAGTTCCTTCTTGTTCTATCTCTTCAACAATTCAACCATAGTAATTCAATTCTCCATGTTCATCTAGCTTATGCAAGGAGAGATATCTTCTTTTTATATTGGAAAGGGAGGAGGTTAGGATCCCTACAAAGGTGGAAGGGAGTCCTATCCTTTAGGAGGTTCTCATGGGAGGTGGAAACCATAAAATAAAGGAGGGAGTCCGTGGTTATTCAGTCCAACCACTCCCAATGACTCATCCTCAAAGTTGTTGAAGTGGAATATTCACCTCTATTTTTAAACAAATTCCATAAACAGCTTGGCGCGGGTCTAACTGGGGCAGAGCATCAACTGGTGCGGGGCCCAGTGTTAATCTTCCTCATTGGCGCAAGGTTAGAACTGGCTACTCGCACCAAGGCAAGAAAAAAGGTGTTTGAAGCTCTACTCAGAGAATTTTCAATAGAAGGAATATTGCTCTCATGTAAAGGGATGAAATGATGGTCTTTGCAAGGCATGAAACTTCTTATTAGTCACATAAATGAACATCCAATGTGCGAGTTGGGGATTGCAGGGATAGTGACAAAATGCTGTGTAACACTTTCCAAATAACTATATAGATGAAGAGGAAAGAGAAACTGAAGCTCCGGAAGAAAGCCATGTCAATATAATAGACTCCTATAATGAGGATAATGTTTTTCTCACAGAAGAAGAACAAGGTCTATTTTCCCAAAACCAAACTGAAAGAAACTATGAGGATACTGAAGAGTACAAGCTAGGATTTGAAAATTCTATCATGGAGGTTCATAGGCAGTATGAACTTAGGAGTAAGAAAACTCAAGATACCTCCAAGAAAAACAAACTAGAAACTACTGTTAGAAAGACCCCTGAAAACATTCTCAAAAAGACAGTAGGAAACACCAACATAATGGCTGAGACTCCTGATCAAAACAAAGACAAAACCAGCCAACATAAAGGTGACCGAAGCTACCCTAGTACATCAACTAGTGGCCCTGAAAAATCTTCTATAACTGACATTCCTAATAAAACTCAGCAAACTAAGGTTGCTGAAAAGACTATGTGTGATAAAACTGATGTAAATATGCCAAAAAAACCAATACCTTTTAGTTTTGAGGAGAGAGATTTCCAAGATCAAAATAGCCATACCTCTTACTGAACTGGTAATTCGAGATGTATATAGGTCCCAAGTTTTGAAAGTTTTGAACATAGGAAATGACTTCGATACTCTGAACCTAACTGATGACAAACCAAATTTGTTGTTTGGACCTGAGGTAGAGGGAAAATACCAAGAAGGAGTTGTACCTCCATTCTATGTTAGCTTAAACATCCATGACAAAATCCTACACAATGCTATGCTAGACTTTGGTGCTTCAGAAAATCTTATGCCAAAGGTAGTGATGGAGAGATTAGGCCTCGAAATAACCAAACTTTACAAATAATTGTTCTCTTTCAATTCAAGTAGAGTCAAATGTTTGGGTCTAATCAAGGATCTGTGTGTCAATCTGGCACAAATACCAGCTAAGAGCCTAGTCATGGACATTGTAGTGGCTGCCATACCTCGAAGTATGGAATGATTTTATCTAGATCATGGGGAGTCAAACTCCAATGAAACCTTCAAATGGACATGACATATGCTACCATCCCAGTCTTTAACCAAACAAGGATATTGTATCGTGAATCTCATATGAAATACATGGTAAGCAACCAATATAGGCCAAACAACACCCCTATCTATTCTATCCATTTATACCTTGAATCATTTATCTTGTATAATGAAGATGACATTAATGAACAAGTAAATGAAAATGAGAAAGAGATGGGCCTACCAGAACAGTAAAACCAAACACAAAATGAAGAACATGACAACCAAAAATCTAACAGCCATGAACAACAACATAATGGAAAATCCGAACTTGAAAAACTTTAGAACATGAGCTTTGATGGCTCTGGTGGCAAAGATGGTTCAGGATCAAGTGTTTGGATACACAACACCAATTAAGGCCACTCTTATAAACTAGATTTTCAATGCACAACAAATATTGCAGAGTATGAAGATCTTCTCCTAGGATTACACTTGGTTAAAAACATAGGAGCCAAGAAGATTTATGTTCAAGGAGATTCTGAGCTAATCATTAGACAAATCAAAAAAGAATATTCAACCAAGAATCCTAGGCTAAGAGAATATAGGAATGCTACCTTAGACCTTCAAAAACATTTGAGAAATATGAACTTACCTCTATCCTAAGAGCTCAAAACAGCCTTGCCAATGAACTAGCCTTTGCTGCTAGCACTTTCCAATTACCTCATGCAAATGAGAAATACACGGTAAAAGTCAAGAGCAGGCCTACAGTACCTGAAAACATAGATTATTGGCCAGTGTTTGAATGTGAAAAAAAAATTGAGGACTTTCTTCAATCTAAGAATGAATTTAAAATGAAAAAACTAGACTTGGATCATGAAGAAGACTGCCCTAAGGAAGAATAAACACACAAAATAAAGATGCCTTGTATTATTGATATAAATCTGCTAGAACACCCTCTTGAGGAAGAATTGTTTGAATATTTAGATCAAAAGGACCTTGAAATATTGCAATGCAAAGATAATCTACTACCAAGAGGTCTTGCCCCCTTAAAAGAGTTGTTTGATTTCAATGATGTTGCTAGGAAGCCTAAAATGGAATCCACCGAGACTAATATAGAAGAATGCAACATAGGTAGTGTAGAAGAATGCAAGATGAGAGAGCTCACATAAAACAAAAATACAAAGATCTTCTCAAAGAATTCAAGGTTGTTTTTGCATGGGGTTATGAGGACTTGAAGTCCAATGACACAAACATTATTCAACGTAAGATTCCTCTCAAGGAAAACCATAAACCATTCAAGAAGAAATTGAGGAGAATAAACCCTGTCCTAGTGCCTCTAGTTGAGAAAGAGATAAAGAAGATGTATGATACTGGAATCATAGTCCCACTCAGGTACTCATAATGGGTTTCAAAATTTGTGTCAGTGAGAAAGAAAACCAGGGAGATTAGGCTATGCATAGAATTTAGAAACTTAAACAAAGCCTCCTTGAAAGACAACTACCCTTTACCTAAGATGGATCATATATTGCAAAGGGTGGTAGGTTCTAAAAGAATATCATTGCTTGATGGTTTTTCAGGGTATAATCAAGTAATAGTACTCCCAAGTGATCAACACAAAAATGCCTTCACCACACCTTGGGGCACCTTTATGTATATAAAAATGCCTTTTGGGTTAATGAATGTGGGGGCCAACTTTCAAAGAGCCATGGACATAGCTTTTTCCGAAGACATAGGTTACTTCATAGTGATATACCTTGATGACATCACTGTCTATTTTAAAACTGGTGAAGAACACCTAGTTCACTTGAGAAAGGTCCTTGAGAAATGTAGGAAGTGTGGTCTATCTTTAAACATTAAGAAAAATATGTTTTCTCTTTAAGAAGGAAAACTCTTAGGGCACATCATATTAGAAGAAGGAATTAAGATAGACCCTAAAAGGATTGAGTGTATATTGCAAATCAGCGACCCTAGAAACATTAAAGAGCTGCAATATTTCATTGGAAAGATCAACTTCCTAAGAAGGTTTATACCAAACCTTGCAGAACTAATAAGAAAAATTACAAACATGCTAAAAAGAGAAATAGGAGTAAAATGGACCATGGAAGAAAAACAATCCTTTGAACTAGTAAATAAGCACTTACCCAAACACCAGTTCTAATCAGCCCTAACTTTACTAAGGATTTTTTCATCTTCTCATTTGCATCAGAACACACTATTGCTGCAATATTGCTACAAAAGAACATGATGGGACAAGAACAACCCATATCTTTCTTCAGCAAGGCATTGAGAGATGCACCTCTCAAATATAACATCATGGAAAAACAAGCCTTTGCCTTAATCAAAGCATTAAAGGATTTCAGATTTTACATCTTGCATTCACATATCATTGCCTTTGTTCCACATATTGTTGTAAAGGACATACTGAATCAAGACCCTGATGGTAAATGAGTTAAGTGGATTGCTGTCATCCTAGAATATGACCTAGAAATCAGACCCACTAAACTGATCAAAGGACAAGGTCTTACCTAAGTCATGGATGAAGCTAACTTTCAGGCACTAGACATAAACATGATACATTCCTTGGATGAACAAGAGGAACTGGCGTCTCCACCCATTAAAGAAGCACTTCTAAACTCACTCTAGTATGTTGATATATTATATGTGCTTCTTAATCTAAATGCTCCTCCTTCTTTGTCCAAAACAAAAGATAGATTCTTGAAACTAAAGGCTGTAAATTTCTGCATTCTAGATAGAGCTTTGTATTGGAAAAATTCTGTTGGTATCTTGCTTAAATTTTTTCCTGAAGATGATACAGATAGAATCATGCATGAGTTTCATGAAGGAGAGTGTGGAGTTCATCTCTACTGGAAAACCACTTTCAACAAAATCCTTAGAGTTGGTTTCTATTGGCCCACCTTTTTCCCTGATATCCACAAACTAGTAATGACTTTCCATAAATTCCAAATCTTTGATGGCAAGAGAAAAATAATACCTTTTCCTTTGCATCCTATTAATGTTGAAACTCCTTTTCAACAGTGGGGTTTGGACTTCATTGGAGAAATCCACCCTGCCTCATCTGCCCAACACAAGTGGATCCTCACTGCAACTGTCTATTTCACCAAGTGGATATAATCCATCCCTTCTAGAAATGCCACTGACTTAGTAATCATCAAATTCCTTAAAACCAACATCTTGTCCAGATTTGGATTTCCAAGAAAGATCATCACTGATAATGTTGCTACATTTAAGTCCAAGAGAATGGTGGACTTTTGCTACAAGTATCAAATCACACTAGGGCATTCTATAGCTTATTACCCTCAAGGTAATGGGCTGGTTGAGTCCCCTAACAAAATTTTGGTGAACATCATCAAGAAGCTGTTGGAAGAAAACCAAAATTCACGGCATAGAAAACTAGTGCATGCACTATGGGCTGATAGATTAACACGCTAGAAATATATTAACATGTCTCCCTATCAACTAGTGTATGGCGTGGATGTAACTTTCCCAGCATCCTTGGGAGTTCCAGTGATGAAGCTCCTTCAAGAGGTACAATCAGAAGAGAATGATATGCAAAGGAGGCTGAACCAAACCATTCATTTGCAGCAAGAAAGGGAAGAAGTTTACAACAGAACACAAGCAGTGCAATAAAACATCAAGAAGATATTTGAAATAAGGACCAAGGCTAATGATTTCTAGGTTGGAGACAAAGTGCTGAAGTGGGATTCAAGGAGAGAGGACAAAGGCAAGCATGGAAAATTTGAATATCTATGGAAGGGTCCATACATCATCCATTCAGTTAGAGGTAACAATGCATTCTTTTTACAAGAGCTTGATGGAACAGAATTGTTTGGAGGTCCTGTCAATGGCAGGATGTGCAAGCACTATTTTTGTTGAAATTCCTAGTTTGAAGCTTTCATTCAATTTACATAACGTTGCTTGAAGAAAAAATCAGAAAAACAAAAACAAAAAAATAGAGAAAGGAAGAAAAAGACGTCAGGAAAAAAGAATAGGTACAACCCCATACCAAAAACAAGTATTACTGAAAGTGTGCAATCCTAAATACCATTACTGTTGAAGAAAAGAGAGTCTTGTTCAGTCATTTAGCCTAGTCATGATTGGACATGTTTTAAATTTATGCTGATAGGTTAGTGAAAGAAGATTTACCAAACCATGTAAACTTTTCTTGTCAGTAGATTAGATTAGGAAAGATGCTGGTTCCCAAAGCTTAAATCTGAACCAAAGAAAAATGAAAGGGATGCATAAAAAAATCCAAATTATTAGCCCTCAATTTTTTCATTTTGCTTGTACAAAAATAAATTATATGTGCAACTTGTCCAAAATGCCACAACACATGACAAATCAGATTGCTTAACCTTGGTTTGATCATGTTTTAAATTTCATGTTAGTAGGTTAGAGAGTGAAAATCTGTCAAACAACTTAACCTTGACAGATAAGTAGACTAGGTAGAGAATAAAAGAGTTCATTAGCTTAATCTAAAATCTTGGATGACATAAGGGTAGAAGTAGATATTTTTTATGCTTTCAAAAAAATAAATGATTTCAAGGGTTTTCCAATCCAAATCCACCTAGAAGAAAAAAAAAATGTTAGGCAAATTATGATGGGTAGGTAGAATTGATATTGAAGCAATCATGTCTTTTCAGATTTTTGAGATCATATCTTCAAAAGAGTAAAATAAACAAATGAAGGAAGAGGGATCTTCCAAGTATAGGTAAGGAACTGATCTTCAAAAGTCAGAAATCTGAACTCTGAGGTTCTTGACACCTTCTAAAAAGGAGCTGCCCTCCCCAAGTGGAGCCACTATTAGTCATCAATATTTTTCATTATTTGTAGATGACTATAGAATGGTTCTAGATTTCTAAAAGCAACATTCTTTGAACATTGTGAGTTTTAGAAATATCACTGCCTTCATTATCCTTATAGAATTTTTTTCACTATTCTATCAACCTTGCCATTTCATAGTCACTCTGCCACTCCTAAAAGACTCCTTATGGGCTTGTGCCACTCACCTCCATCCTTTTTTCCTGCCTATGACCTCATTACTTTGGTTTCCCTTGCCCATAAGTCCACTTTCCCTTTAGGGTTTCCCATAGCCTACTCATTCCCATGTTATTGAGGTTCCTCAAGCATTGATGGTCTCAAAACTATCTCTATAGGCTCTTTAGATAAATCAAGTACATTGGATTTTGGATCTTCAATACAACACTTTGAAAAATACTCTATTTTAACTTGAAGCCTCCAAGCCTATTTTCAGTCAAGATAATGGTCAAAGGACCCTCCCACTAGGTAATTAGGGTTTCAGAGGTTGTAAGGTCATCATTGATGTTTCAAACACTGTTTTTCTTATGCTAGAAGTTGGATAAGATGTAATAGAAGGTCAACACATGATCATTCAAGGAAGACCTAAATTTTTTCAATGAAGACTACCCTATCAGCTCAAAGTATGCAAGAAGTAAATGCAAAGAGTTTAACACTTTTGTAGGAGTGTTGAAGTTTCCATCAACAGAAGGTATTGGTAAGGTAGATGGTCTGCTCAAAATTCAAACTCATCATTTCAGTAACCTGCATGAAAACAGTGTAAGAAGTTTAGTGAGAAAAGGTAAGAAAGACAAGTTGAATATTGTGATGAAAAACATAGAAAGCTTTGATGATGCTACTGTGTGCAACCCTCCAAAAGTTGCTAAGGTGAATGTGTCATGCCTCAAGGAGTAAAAGTAGGGTCAAACTCATCATTTTTGACACCTGCAAGGTAAAGGTGTTAAAGGACATCAATAAGACAAGAAGAGTCAACTTTATGACTTAAATTACTTGAAGAGAAAAAATGTTAAAGAACATTAGTGAGAAAGTGAAAAAAGGTTTAAAACATTAGGAAGTGATTTGTAAAGAAAAAATTAAAACCTTGAGCCTATATAAATTCACCTAACACTTCAAACAAGTTATTATTGCCTTGAAAAATCATTGGAGCACTCAGGAGTGAAGTATTTCGAGGTTTCAAGTCAAATTTGGAGAAATTTTTGTGGCATTGCGTGTTTGACCATTTCTCCCCGTGTATTTTACACAGGCGCTGCACACCTGGGAGGTGGCGTTGTGTACCTACAAAGCACCGCGCTCTTTCCTGACACCCAAAAAAAATCTCCTCGTGGCACTGCGCGCTCAGGTTTGGCATTGCGCACCTAGGGCTGGCATTGTGCCCTTGGCTAGGAGGGCCTCCTACACCCTGCAAACACTCAAATCAACTCAAACTACTTTCAAGCTCCCTCCAAGGTTCTCCAAGGCAATTATTAATGGTAAGTGGATACCCTAGCCACATCTTCAAGAAATTTTTATGGTTTAAATTGGATGAAATCAAACCCTAAGGAGAAAACCCTAAAAAATCATGCTTGAAGTCACTGTTTAAACCTCTTTCCTTCTGCCTATGAAGAGTATCAGTCGAAATAAAGAGTGATTACACAGCTGGGGGTTGTCATTAAGTGTTTTAGCCTCTCAATCAACATAATATACCTATACCCTCACTTACTCATTCCCTCATTATCCTAAAATTCCATTTCATCACCATATTTTCATCCCATTTCCATTTACACTCCAAGATTGGAAAAATAAAGTTTGACATATCAGAAGAGAGTTGTCATTGGGTGGTTAGCTTATCTCTCATTCTCACATACTTACACCCTCACTCATTCATCGCATTCACTTGTAAAGGCTGCCATTCCACCATCCCTTCATCTCATTTCCATTTGCAAACCTAGGGTTTCTCAAATGCAGAGTTTTCAAAATGTCAAGAGAGGGAGATAGTGGTAGTGGTGAAGAGGCCCAAATGCCAAGGAGGAATGAGCATAAAGGTGGAAAAATCAATAGGTTTGAATCCCTCAACACAAGGGAGCTAATGGCATCTCCCCTAACTGTTTCATGTTTAAAGCATGTAGGATGCTTTGATTTTTGTGAAAAGGTACAACAGGTGCAAAACCACCCTGGGCTGACTAGATTATTCATCATTAACTTGCATGAAAAACAAGTTAACCTTGCAGTGCTCACCTTTGAGATATCTACAAATGCCATTTCCAATTCCATAGGCATACCTAGTGTAGGGGAGAAATGGTTCAAGAAGGCCAACCTTGACATGAGCTACTATGAGCCATATTTAAAACCTAGGTACAAAGACCACAATAAATCCATGTTTCCTTTATCTCACTTGCTTGATAGATATGCAGCTATGATGAGGATCATTATGAAGTATTTTACATGTGAAGGAAGGTTCTCTCGGCTTTAATCCTACCACATCAGGCTACTTATGCATTTTACTAGGGTGAGGATGTTGCATATACCATATTACGTTTACAAAAGAATTGAAAAAATGGCCTATATAGTGCAGAAGAGAGATTTCCCTTAGTAGATGCAAAGCCTCTTCCATCAATCACTGATCAAGATTGTTTTTATGCATCAATTGAAACAGAAGGGAATTCCATGGGAGACCTTCATTGCGAATGAAGTGTTTTCTACTTCACAAGCCCATCCTCAGCAAGAGATGCCTTCATCATCTCATCCTCCTATTCCTATTCCTCCATCACCTCCTGCTGATCATGTTTCTCCATCCACTCACATTCCCTCACCTCATGATGACTCATCCACCTTACCATCCACACATATCCCTTCACCTCAGGACAACCATACTTCATCACCCTCTCACAATGCATCAGACAATGAGTGATATTACAATGAGCAATCAAATGTCAATGAGGGAGAGGGAAATGAGAAATCAAGCAATGATGAATCAAGAAATGAGGATACAAGATGCCAATGAGGAAGAAAACAATGAAGAATCAAACAATGAGGAAAAGAGCAGTGAGGGAAATGAGGCAGAAAGAAGTAGTGATGGTGGAAATGGTGATGGCAGTGGATCAAAGAGCAATGATGACAGTAAGGAGGATGTGAGTGAGGCAAAGAACATTGAAGCAAAGGGCAATGATGATGTGGGTAGTGATGATGGTAGTCATAAGAGCAGTGAGAGTAGTGAGGCAAATAGTGATGAAGCACATAGCAGTGAGGATGATGAAAGTGGGTCAAAAAGCCATGATAGAAGTGATGATACCAGTCATGATGGCAGTGATACATATGGCACTGAAATGATCCAAATTGAACCTTTTCCGTTGACCTACCATAGGGGAAATAGGCATGTTTTTTCTGGCCTTAAGAGGCAAGGGGCCATGCCATCTACATCAGCTAAGCAACTTGAAAAAGGTAAAGAAAAGGTCATTGATGAAGAGGAGGAAGACAAGCATGAGACTGAACAAGAGTTTCAACTCATTCACCTTGAAAATGATGATGATAATGAGGCAAGGATCTCAAACATTTTGCTCCAAAGCAAGGATGCCCAAATCAGATAACTGTAAGCCAATCTAGGTAGGGCCAAGAATGTGATCAACTTCTTTGAGGTTGAAAACAAGCAGCTGGAGGCAGAAAAGGATATCTATGAGATCAGAGATATCAGAGCTCAGAAAGAGGCTAGAAGAGCCAAGGAAAATCTAGATGAGGTCTTAGGAATTCACGAGGACACTGAAGAAGAGGAAGAACAACTTCCTAGAAAGAGGCCAAGGACCATTGGCTTGAAGAAGGCCTTAGCCAAAGAGAGGGAGTAAGAGACAACCTTGGCAAAGTAGCTCACTCCAAGTGAGTTGCTTGCCATGGAAATTTATTATGATAGGGAATATTGATTGGAGAGGGCTAATGTACACTTAGAATATCAGCTGGAGAAGACCAAGAGGGACCTAGACATGCAAAAGAAGATGGCAAGGCACTATGCCTTAAGAAACAAGATTGCAAGGGCGAAGCTCAAAAGAGCCCTTGCAAAGATTCAATACCTCAAGGAGGCTAAAGACAAAGAAAAACTTGACATCCTTACTGATGCATCCTTACAGGCATCCCAAACCTAATTAGCTAGGTAAATCCAATTTTTGGCACAATTTTGAATATTTTGAAATTTTGACTGTTTTGAAGGGCCAAAGGTGAAACGCCACTGGCACTGTGCTCTATTTTGGGACACCCATTGGAGGAAAAATTTACATTTTCAGGATCCTTAGGCGAATTAAATCACCCTCACAAAGTTTCAAGTCATTTAGAGCAAAACTGGTCCTCAAAAAGTGCCAAAAACATGCAACAAATCAACTTTCTGGCCTATTTTCAGAGTTGGCGATGTTCCCTAAGACGTCTTGAGAGAATGTTTTTTTGAGTAGGAAAATGTACACCAAATGGAAAACTAGAGGTATATTTGGAAACTATACAGGACAGGCTTTCCAATGAGCTATCATGCAGCTCATTTGGACACCTGGAAGGCCTCCAAATCTTGGTTACAAAACAAGAAATTTTTCCCAGTGCTGGCGCCGCGCCCTTGGCCTGGCGCTAAACCCTTGAACCTCAGTGCTGTGACCTTGCAAAAAAGTTAATAAAAAACACTTGGAGATATTTTGGAAGTTATTGAGAAGCCACAAAGTCAGTTTTTTTTCCAAAATTAGTTGAGGAGTTATTTTTGCAGTTATTAAGTTAGGATATTTATGCCTTGGGCCTTGCATGGTCTCATAGGGCAAAAATGGAATTTATGATGTAATTAATGATATTTTTCAACCCTAGTTAGGGTTTTGACCCTCCTTTGAAAGTTAAATACTGCATGGAGGCCTCTTTGTACATGTTGGTTGATTATTGAGAAGAATATCACAGACTTGAAGATTGAGGAGAAATTGGCTTTGGATTTTGTGGATGTCTTGATTTTCATGACAATGGATCAAGCTCACTTGCAGGATTCATGAACATAGTTAATGGTGATGTCTTTCTTATTTAGTACTTGTCTTTTTATGTTTTCATTTTGTTTCATCTTTCTCATGCAGTAGAACAGAAAGTTTAGGCTAAGAAATGTTGTTTAGAGGCACCTTAGCTCTGTCTAATTTCTATTGCTTGTATGTTTTCCTTTGCTAGGTAAAATTAGAGAATTATTAAATGCTCTCTAGTTCCACTTATGCTTGTTTATCTTAAATATTATTTAATGAATCCAATGTCAAAGTAGTTTATAGTTAGCCCTACCCTTTGATGTAACTTAAACATTGTTTTTAAGGTCTTTTCTTTGGAGTATTGCTAATTAGGGTTTAGCTGAAGAGGTTTATGGTTTGCCCTGCCCTTTTTTTCATATTAAATGGTTTATTTGAAGGTATTTTTTTTTTATTAATGAAATTAGGAGTTCCATACTCTTTGATCTTTACTATATGTTATCTTAAATGTTTTTTTTTCCTGAAGGTGAAATCACTAGAAAACTTACAAGTTTCTTGCTTTCTATGGTTCACTGGATTGTTGTCTTAATGTTTACTTGCTAGGGTTTGGTCAAAGAAGCTTATGGTATGCCCTGTATTTCGTTATTTCTTTATGCATAGTGTTCTTAAAGGCCATCCTTGTAAAAGTATTTGTTAAAGGATTCTTAACTGCCCTTTGCACCTACTATGTTCACAATTTAATGTTCACTTCACTCACATAAGATTTTAGATCCATCTGGCTTTGTTAGAATTGCCCTGTGATATACCCTTGATCTATTGTGGTAATTTTAAAGACCTTTTACAGAATTTAATGTTCCAAATCTGGAACTTGTTGCTCCATCGGGAATATCTTGAAATATTCCAATTCCTTCTTCAGTGAGACACCACAAGTCCATTTCATAGATTGAATGTTGGGGAATTTACAATATATGTTTCCTTCCAAAGAAGGGAGAGATCCTGAGGCTAGCTGGCCCTTCACAGACTCTGTCTATGGATATGCAATATTCCACTTCTGGAATTTCTGCTATAGGGTCCTTGAGGACGCTGTATAAGGAAGCCTTTGCAAAAATAAGGCAAAACACCACTGGGATGCCCTAGAAAACATCTAATAAAACTCCCTTGCATAAAATGAGCTCAAATAAATAACTCTAGATGGGTTATTCAGATCTCCCCAATCTAGGTCTCTAAAATAATGCTCAATGAGAGAGCTTACAACAACATGTGAATATTAATATTAACTATGCAATTCTGAAATGCACCATAAGAGTGAAAATGCTACAGCCATAATTATATTATGATATCAGTAGTAAAATACAAGAAATATCATGAGAGGCAAGCCACTCAAGCTTTAGGAACCAACCTCCAATGATTAAGCAACAAAGTACATGAGTTGCTACAACTCCAAAAAATGCCGGAGAGCAGTGACTGAACTATCTCTATGAAGGTATGAACTATTGAATATGAATAAAATATACATGTGGCTGAAGGAATACAAAGAGTAGCCCAATAACATAGAAATGGGCTGAAATATAGGATTTCTAGCCAATCTGGGAGAGATTGCTAGAAATACCGGAGAATACAAAATGTGACAACTGAGTTGTCACTGCAATTGATACAAAACAAGAATGAGGCTATGGCTGATCTGAAATATGGTTGCCCTCCTCTGATAATGTCTCCAACACAAAGGGCTAATCCCTTTGTCTAAAAAACAACTCCTGATGAGCTCTATGAAACCCTCTCTCACTGCCTCCATAGAATAACGCAGTTTCCTCCATGGACTACGTAGTGGGAGATGATGAAATGTTGGGCAAGTGCCAAAGATATGTTATGAAGCCGGGGAATCCTCCTTGCAGCTCCTCGAATGAGTAGATCACTCCTCTACTAAAGAAAACAAGCTAAGATGACTCCATCAGTTCCTCCTTTGCTGCACCCAACAACACAACGTCCTATCTGCCACAAAGCTAACGATGTAGAAGATGAATGTAGCTATGGAAAATGTCGGATTGAGGAAAATGCATCTCAATCCTCATCCTTCCTTGAGGAAGAGGTAGGGATTCCTGACCGAGAACACCCTAGTGCCCGAGGGCACCATCACCTTGTTAAACAGCCCAGGGATGCAAGCCTCTGCAGACCCTATTCGAAATTCTATCTCCAAACATAATGAAAATGGGTTGCAATCTCCTCCATATAAAGAAAGGGAACTCTTCTCCACCATGGTCCCACGAATTATGGTTTCCATTATCATGTGAGTGTCTTCCCTCCAAAACTGCGCAGCTTCCCTAGGAAGACTCTCCTCCCTGGGAAGCGTTGTTGACTTTAGTCAAAGGTGACTAAATCAAGTAAGATGGGTTCCATTCACACCCTTAGGTGTTTATTTCAGCTGCTTATTTGTCCCCCTTTCACACAAGGAGTGTTATTTCTTCATTAAAAGAGGGCTAAGGTGTCTCCTTACCCATTTTATTAAGCAAAAATAAAATATGCAACTATGATGTTCCATTTTAGCTTGAGGCTAAAATTGGGAACATTACACAGACTCCATAGCCCAATGGTTTAAACATATCTCGCTCTATATATTCTGCTTGACAACCTACCCAACTAAACAAACAAACAAACAAACCCTATCTTTATAACTAGCTTAAAATCAAAACCCTAAAATTCTACAAGTTACATCTTTCACACAAATATAGAGAGAGCCCTCTCTAAGTCCAGGAAGGCTAGGTCCTAGGGCTCCAAAGATTGGTTTGATGTTACCCTTGTTCAATTTGGTCTTGCTAATCTGAAAAATTACAGGGACCTAACATAATGGTGACTCCGCTGGGAAATGAGTCAGTAACATCCTAAGTATTCGTTAAAGACCTCAGAAAACCCCTGTCAAACTTAGAAAAATAAAGTGTTAGCCAAGGGTGATACCTGGTTGATTCATTATACTAACACCATGGTGAATATACTGGAGAGCACTTGTTTAAAAGCTTAGTGTTACAAAAAAAACTCAGAAAACCGAAAAACATATCTAGATTGGTTTTTAGTTGTTGGTGGTGGACAACAAGTACATATCGTCAAAACAGTAAACATCATCCACTTGGTGACTCTAGTGGTCTTCAGTAGCCCTGTTTACCCCACTATTTCTCACATACTTCCCTAGGAACATATCAATCAGTCATAAAAGTGCCAAGCCCAGTTACATACTGTGTGAACTTAATGCCCCTACAGATAGGTCTGCTTTACAAAACTCTCATAGAATTTCAGCCTCTCTGCATTTTGGGTCTGAAATATGGCTTTACGAAGTATCAACACTAGATCTCACCCTGACCCAAACCCTCTTGCCATAGTTGATGACCCAAAAAGAATCTTGTGGAAAACTTCTAGGACTGAAGACTCAACTATTGTTAGACCCATTCACAAAGCAAATTCTGTCCCTGAAAACCTCATAGTCTTGCAAGATCCCCAATTTGACTTACACCATAGAAGAAACCTATTCAGAACTAAGTCTCAAAGTGGGCTAGACCAGACAGACCTTGAGCCTACAGACTTACAGCAGAGTCTTAGTAGAGAAGCCTCTTCTTCCACTCCTCCTGATTTTCAGCTTCTCCAACACTTTGACTCATTCCATTCCATATCTACTCAAAATCAGTTAGCTGGTCCAAGTACATATGCCACTCCACTTCATCCTCCACCTCCTCTCACAAACCCCCCTCTTATAAACCCCCCTTGGGTTCCTTTACCTCAAATCATGGCATCATGGTTTGCCCCATTGGTACTACCCCAACCTTTACTGCCTATGCCACATGACTACCAATCTAAAATCAATCACTTTATTAGAGCTAACTCTAGCTCTACCCAACAACATGTAGACAATATGAATGATGCATTTGACTACCAATAAATAGAAGAGGAGACAATTAAAATGAGAATGTTTTCCCAAAGTATAGGAGGAGAAGCAAAGAAATGGTTCAAGAACTTAACTCCCAACAACATTCGTGATCTCCCTTCCCTATATCAAACATTCACAAACAAGTGGGAGACTAAGAAAAATCCTCTTCAAATCCTCTTAGAGTACAATAACCTTAAGAGAAATGTTGGGGAAAGTGTCCAAGACTACTTCACTAGGTTCAATAGTGTATACAATGCACTCACACCTCACCTGAAACCCCCATAAGGCATAGCTTTATTAAAGTTTTCAGGTGGGTTTGATCCCGAGATGGCCTACCAATTGAAAGAAAGATATCCCCTAACCTTAGAAGACATGCAAAGGGGAGTTGTGAGTGTAGAAACCAATCTACTAGAGAAGAGGGCTAGGATGAGAACAGAAAAGAAGGGTACATACAAAGAAGAAACTATAGCCTCCACATCTGATGCTAAAATTGACAGCCTAGTTAGTACAATGGAGAGGATGATGGAGAGGATCAATTTGAATGAAAGAGCACCTCTTACGGAAAACCAAGAAAATCCTCAACACAGAAATAGAAACCAAAGCTTAAAAAGAGACCCTCCTCAAAATAGACAAAGAGACAATAACCAACAAATCATACCTCCTTTCCAAGAAAACTATATAGATGAAGAGGAAAGAGAAATTGAAGAGCCAGAAGAAAAACATGTCAATCTAATAGATTCCTATAATTAGTATAATGTTTTTATCACACAAGAAAGATAAGGTCTATTTTCCCCAAAACACATTGAAATAAAGTATGAGGATATTGAAAAGTACAAGCTAGGATTTGAAAATACTATCATGGAGGTTCATAGGCAGTATGACCTTAGGAATAAGAAATCCCAAGATGCCTCTAGGAAAAAAAAACTAGAAACTGGTATTAGAAAGACCCCTGAAAACATTCTCAAAAAGACAGTAGGAAACACCAACATAATGGCTAAGACTCCTGATCAAAACAAAGAAAAAACTAGTCAACATAATGGTGACCAAAGCTGCCATAGTACATCAACTAGTGGCCCTGAAAAAACTGCTCTAACTGACATTCCTAATAAAAATAAATAAACTAAGGTTGCTGAAAAGACTATGTGTGATAAAGCTGATGTAAATATGCCAAAAACACTAACACCTTTCAATTTTGGGGGAGAGATTGCCAAGATCAAAATAGCCACACCTCGTACTGAACTGGTAACTCAAGATGTATATAGGTCCCAAGTTTTGAAAGTTTTGAACATAGGAAATGACACCGATACTTTGAATCTAACTGATGACAAACCAAAGATTTTGTTTGGACCTGAGGTATAGGGAAAATACCAAGAAGGAGTTGTACCTCCATTCTATGTTAGCTTAAACATCCATGACACAATCCTACACAATGCTATGCTAGACTCTGGTGCTTCACACAATCTAATGCCAAAGGTAGTGATGGAGATATTAGGCCTCGAAATAACCAAACCTTATAAAGACTTGTACTCTTTCGATTCAAGTAGAGTCAAAGTTTTGGGTCTAATCAAGGATCTATGTGTCAATCTGGCACAAATACCAGCTAAGAGCCTAGTCATGGACATTGTAGTGGCTGACATTCCCCCGAAGTATTGCATGCTTTTATATAGATCATGGGGAGGAAAACTCCAAGGAAATTTCCAAATGGACATGACATATACTACCATCCCAGTCTTTAACCAAACAAGGACATTGTATCGGGAATCTCACATGAAATACATGGTAAGCAGCCAAGGTAGGCCAAAAAACACCCCTCTCTATTCTATCCATTCACACGTTGACTTATTTATCTTGTACAATGAAGATGAAATTAATGAACAAGTAAATGAAAATGAGAAAGAGCTAGGCCTACCAGAAAATTCAAACCAAACACAAAATGAAGAGCATGACAGCCAAAACTCTAACATCCATGAACAACAACATAATGGCGAATCTGAACTTGAAACATTTAGAACATGAGCTTTGATGGCTCTTGTGGCAAAGCTAGTTCAGGAGCAGGTGTTTGGATACACAACACCAATGAAGGCCACTCCTACAAAATATATTTTTAATGCACAAACAATATTGCAGAGTATGAAGCTCTTCTCCTAGGATTACACTTGTTGGAAAACATAGGAGCCAAGAAGATTTCTGTTCAAGGAGATTCCGAGCTAATCACTAGAAAAATCAAAGGAGAATATTTAGCCAAGAATCCTAGGCTAAGAGAATATAGGAATGCTGCCTTAGAACTCCTAAAATAATTTGAGAAATATGAACTTACCTCTATCCCAAGAGCTCAAAACAACCTTGCCAATGAGCTAGCCTTTGCTGCCAACACTTGCCAATTACCTCATGCAAATGAACAATACATGGTAAAAGTCAAGAGAAAGCCTACAATACCTAACAACATATATTATTGGCAAGTGTTTGAAGGTGACAAACAAATTGAGGATTTCTTCAATCTAAGAATGAATTTAAAATGCCAAAACTAGACTTGGATCATGAAGAAGACTGCCCTAAGGAAGAATAAATACACAAAACAGAGCTATCTTGTACTGCTTATATAAATCTGCTGGAACACCCTCTTGAGGCAGAATTGTTTGAATATTTAGATCAAAAGGACCTTGAGGTATTTCAATGCAAAGATAATCTATTACCAAGAGGTATTGCCCCCTTAGAAGAGTTGTTTGATTTCAATGATGTTGCTAGGAAGCCTAAAATGGAATCCACCGAGATTGATGTAGAAGAATGAAACATAGGCAGTGTAGAAGAACCCAAGATGATAAAATTGTCCAAAACTCTGCCACCTCACATAAAACAAAAATACATAGAGTTTCTCAAATAATTCAAGGATGTTTTTGCATGGGTTTATGAGGACTTGAAGTCCTATGACACAAACATTATTCAACATAAGATTCTTCTCAAGGAAAAATAGAAACCATTCAAGAAGAAATTGAGAATAATAAACCCCGTCCTAGTGCCTCTATTTGAGAAAGAGATAAAAAAGATGTGTGATGCTGGAATCATAGTCCCACTCAGGTACTCAGAATGGGTTTCAAACCTTGTGCCAGTGAGAAATAAAACTGGGGAGATTAGGCTATGCATAGACTTTAGAAACTTAAACAAAGCCTCCCCGAAAGACAACTACCCTTTACCTAATATGGATCATATAATGCAAAGGGTGGTAGGTTCTAAAATAATATCATTGCTTGATGGTTTTTCAGGGTATAATCAAGTACTAGTACTCCCAAGTGATCAGCACAAAACTTCCTTCACCACACCTTGGGGCACCTTTATGTATGTCAAAATGCCTTTTGGGTTAATGAATGTTGAGGCCACTTTTCAAAGAGCCATGGACATATTTTTTTTTGAAGACATAGGTTACTTCATAGTGATATACCTCGATGACATCACTGTCTATTCTAAAACTGATGAAGAACACCTAGTTCACTTGAGAAAGGTGTTTGAGAAATGTAGGAAGTATGGTCTATATTTAAATCCTAAGAAAAATTTGTTTATTATTCAAGAAGGAAAACTCTTAGGCCACATCATATCTGAAGAAGGAATTAAGATAGACCCCAAAAAGATTGAGGGTATATTGCAAATCAGCCACCCTAGGAACATTAAAGAGCTACAATCTTTCATTGGAAAGATCAACTTCCTTAGAAGGTTTATACCAAACCTTGTAGAATTCCTAAGAAAAATTACAAACATGCTGAAAAGAGAAATAGGAGTAAAATGGACCATGGAAGCAAAGAAATCCTTTGAACTGGTAAAAAAAGCACTTACCCAAACACTAGTTCTAATCAACCCTAACTTTACCAAGGATTTTTTCATCTTCTCATTTGCATCAGAACACACTATTGCTACAGTATTGCTACAAAAGAACATGATGGGACAAGAAAAACCCATAGCTTTCTTCAGCAAGGCATTGAGAGATGCACCTCTCAAATATAACATCATGGAAAAACAAGCCTTTTCCTTAATCAAAGCATTAAATGATTTCAGTGTTTACATCTTGCATTTAGATATCATCGCCTTTGTTCCACATACTGTTGTAAGGGACATACTGAATCAAGAACCTGATGGTAAAATAGGTAAGTGGATTGTTTTCATCTTAGAATACAATCTAGAAATCAGACCCACTAAACTGATCAAAGGAAAAGGTCTTGCCAAACTCATGGCTGAAGCTAACTTTCAAGCACTAGACATATAGATGATACATTCCTTGGATGAACAAGAGGAACTGGAGACTCCACCCATTGAAGAAGAATTTTTGAACTCACTCTGGTATGTTTTTATATTATATGTGCTTTTTAATCTAAATGCTCCTCCTTCTTTGTCCAAAACAATAGCTAGATTCTTGAAACTAAAGGCTGTAAATTTCTGCATTCTAGATAGAGCTTTGTATTGGAAAAATTCTGATGGTATCTTGCTTAAATGTTTGCTTGAAAATTAGGCAAATAGAATCATGCATGAGTTTCATGAAGGAGAGTGTGGAGGTCATATCTACTGGAAAACCACTACCAAAAAAATCCTTAGAGCTGGTTTCTATTGGCCCACCCTTTTCCCTGATATCCAAAAACTAGTAATGAATTGCCATGAATTCCAAATCTTTGATGGCAAGAGAAAACTATTGCATTTGCCTTTGCATTATATCAATGTTGAAACTCCTTTTCAATAGTGGGGTTTGGACTTCATTGGAGAATCCACCCTGCCTCATCTGCCTAACACAAGTGGATCCTCACTGTGACTACTATTTCACCAAGTGGATAGAAGCCATCCCTTCTAGGAATGCCACTGACTTAGTAATCATCAAATTCCTTGAAACAAACATCTTGTTTAGATTTGGCTGTCCAAGAAAGATCATCACCGATAATGCTGCTACATTTAAGTCCAAGAGAATGGTGGACTTTTGCTACAAGTATCACATCACACTAGGGAATTCTATAGCTTATTACCCTCAAGGTAATGGGCTGGCTGAGTCCTCTAACACACGTTTGGTGAACATAATCAAGAAGCTGCTGGAAGAAAACCAAAATTCATGGCATAACAAACTAGTGCATGCACTATGGGCTGACAGATTAACAAACAAGAAATCTATTAACATGTCTCCCTATCAACTAGTGTATGGCATGGATGAAGCTTTCCAAAAATCCTTGGGAGTTCCAGTGATGAAGCTCCTTCAGGAGGTGCAATCAGAAGAGAATGATATGCAAAGGAGGCTGAACCAAACCATTCATTTGCAGCAAGCAAGGGAAGAAGTTTACAAAATAACACAAGCAGTGCAAGAAAACATTAAGAAGATCTTTGACAGAAGGACCAAGGCTAATAATTTCCAGATTGGAGACAAAGTGCTGAAGTGGGATTCAAGGAGAGAGGACAAAGGCAAGCATGGAAAATTTGAAAATCTGTGGAAGGGTCCATACATCATCCATTTAGTTAGAGGTAACAATGCATTCTTTTTAAAAGAGATGGATGGAGCTGAGTTTTTTGGAGGTCCTGCCAATGGTAGGATGCTCAAGCACTATTTTTGTTTAAATTCCTAGTTTGAAGCTTTCATTCATTGTACATAACATTTCTTGATGAAAAAATCAGAAAAAAAAAGAAGAGAAAGGAAGAAAAAGAGGGTAGGAAAAAAGAATAGGTACAACGCCATACCAAAAAAGAGTATTACTGAAAGTGTGCATGCCTAAATGCCACTACTGTTGAAGAAAAGAGAGTTGTATTCAGTCATTTAGCCTAATGATGATTGGACATGTTTTAAATTTATGCTTATAGGTTAGCAAAAGAAGATTTTCCAAACCATGTAAACTTGGCTTGTCAGTAGATTAGATTAGGAAAGATGTTGGTTCCCAAAGCTTAAATCTGAACCAAAGAAAAATGAGAGGGATGCATAACAAACTCCAAATTATTAGCCCTTAAGTTTTTTATTTTTTCTTGTAAAAAAATAAATTTTGTGTGCAACTTTTCCAAAATGCCACATCCCATGAAAAATCAGATTGCTTAACCTTGGTTTGATCATGTTTTAAATTTCATGTTAGTAGATTAGAGAGTGAAAATATGTCAAACAACTTAACATTGAGAGATAATTAGACTAGGTGGAGAATAAAAGAGTTCATCAACCTAAGCTGAACTCTTGGATGACATAAGGGTAGAAGTAGATAGTTTTTATGGTTTCAAAAAAAAAATATGTCAAGGGTTTTCCAATCCAAATGCAACCAGAAGAAAAAAAAATGTTAGGCAAAGTATGATGGGTAGGTAGAAATGATATTGAAGAAATCATGTCTTTTCATATTTTTGAGATCATAGCTTCAAAATAGTAAAATCAGCAAATGAAGGAAGAGGGATCTTCCAAGTACAAGTAAGGTATTAATCTTCAAAACTCAGAAATCTGAACTCTGAGGTTCTTGACACCTCCTGAAAAGGAGTTGCCCTACCCAAGTGGAGCTACTATTAGTCATCAATATTTTTCATTATTTGTAGATGACTATAGAGTGGTTCTAGATTTCTAAAAACAACATTCTTTGAATATTGTGAGTTTTAGAAATCTCACTACCTTCATTATCCTTACAGAAATTTTTTCACTATTATATCAACCTTGCCATTTCATGGTCACCCTGCCACTCCTAAAAGACTCCTTATGGGCTTGTGCCACTCATCTCCATCCTTTTTTCCTACCTATAACCTCATTACTCTGTTTTCGCTTGCCCATAACTCCACTTTCCCTCTAGGGTTTCCCATAGCCTACTCATTCCCATGTTCTATAGGTTCCTCAAACATTGATGGTCTCAAAACTATCTCTGTAGGCTCTTTAGATAAATCAAGTACATTGGATTTTGGATCTTCAATACAACACTTTGAAAAATACTCGGTTTTAACTTGAAGCCTCCAAGCCTATTTTCAGTCAAGATCATGGTCAAAGGACCATCCCACTAGGTCATTAGGGTTTCACAGGTTGAAAGGTCATCATTGATGTTTCAAGAACTGTTTTTATTATGCTAGAAGTTGGCTCAGATGTAATATAAGGTCAGCACATGGTCATTCAAGGAAGACTTGAAATTTTCCAAGAAGACTTCCCTATCAGCTCAAAGTCTGCAAGAGGTAAATGCAAAGAGTTCAACACTTCTGTAGGAGTGTTTAAGTTTCCATCAACATAAGGTATTGGTAAGGTAGATGGTCTGCTCAAAAGTCAAACTCATCATTTCAGTAACCTGCATGCAAATAGTGTAAGAAGGTTAGTGAGAAAAGGTAAGAAATAAAAGTTGAATATTGTGATGAAAAACACAGAAATATTTGAAGATGCTACTCTGTGCAACCCTCCAAAAGTTTGCAAGGTGAATGTGTCATGTCTCAAGGAGTAAAAGCAGAATCAAACTCATCATTTTTGACACCTGCAAGGAAAATTTGTTAAAGGAAATCAATAAGACAAGAAGATTCAACTTTATGACTTAAATCACCTGCAGAGCAAAAATGTTAAAGAACATTAGTGAGAAAGTGAAAAAAGGTTTAAAATATTAGTAAGTGATTTGTAAAGCGAAAATTAAAACCTTGAGCCTATATAAATTCACCTAACACTTTAAAGAAGTTATTATTGCCTTGAAAAATCATTGGAGCACTTAGGAGTGAAGAATTTCGAGGTTTCAAGTCAAAGTTGGACAAATTTTTGTGGTGTTGCGCGCTCAGGTTGGCGTTGCATGCCTGGAATCAGGTGTTGCGCATTCGACCATTTCTCCCTATGTATTTTACCCAGGCGCGCAGCGCTGTGTGCCTAGCAAAGCACTGCGCTCTTGCCTGACACCCACATTAAATCTCCTTGTGGCATTACGTGCTCAGGTTTGGCGTTGCGTGCCTGGGGTTGGCGTTGTGCCCTTAGCTTAGGCATTGTTCCCTTGGACAGGAGGGCCTCCTACACCTTACAAACACTCAAATCAACTCAAAATACTTTCAAGATTCCTCCAAGGTCCTCCAAGGAAATTATTAATGGTAATTGGATACCCTAGCCACATCTTCAAGCATTTTTTATGGTTTAAATTGGATGAAATCAAAGCCTAAGGAGAAAACCCTAAAAAATCATGCTTGAAGTCACTGTTTAAACCTCTTTCCTTCTACCTATGAAAAGTATCAGTCAAAACAAAGAGTGATTGCACAACTAGGGGGTTTTCATTAAGTGTTTTAGCCTCTCACTCAGCCTAATATACCTATACCCTCACTTACTCATTCCCTCATTAGCATAAACTGCCATTTCATCACCATATTTTCATCCCATTTCCATTTACACGCCAAGGTTGGAAAAACAAAGTTTGACATATCAGCAGAGGGTTGTCATTGAGTGTTTAGCTTATCCCTCATTCTCATATACTTACACCCTCACTCATTCATCTCATTCACTTGTAAAGGCTACCATTCCACCATCCCTTCATCTCATTTCCATTTGCAACCTTTGGGTTTCTCAAAGGCAGAGTTTTCAAAATTTCAAGAGAGGGAGACAGTGACACTAGTGAAGAGGCCCAAATTCCAAGGAGGCATGAGCACAAAGGTGGAAAAATCAATAGGTTTGAACCCCTCAACACAAGGGGGCTAATGGCATCTCCCCTAATTATTTCATGTTTTAAGCATGTAGGATGCTTTGATTTTTGTGAAAAGGTACAAAAGGTGCAAAACCACCCTAAGCTAACTAGATTATTCATCATTAACTTGCATGAAAAACAAGTTAACCTTGCAGTGGTCACCTTTGAGTTATCTACAGATGTCATTGCCAATGCCACAGGCATACCTAGTGTAGGGGAGAAATGGTTCAAGTAGGCCAATATTGACATGAGCTACTATGAGCCATATTTAAAACCTAGGTACAAAGAGCACAATAAATCCATATTTCCTTTTTCTCACTTGCTTGATAGATATGCACCTATGATGAGGATCATTATGAAGTATTTTACATGTGAAGGAAGGTTCTCCCAAATTTACTTCTACCACATCAGGCTACTTATGCATTTTACTAGGGTGAGGATGTTGCATATACCCTATTACCTTTACAAAAACATTGAAAAAATGGCCTATATAGTGCAGAAGAGAGATTTCCCTCAGCAGATGCAAAGTGTCTTCGATCACTCACTGATCAAGATGGTTGTTATGTATCAATTGTAGCAGAAGGGAATTCCATGGGAGACCTTCATTGCCAATGAAGTGTTTGCTACTTCACAAGCCCATCCTAAGAAAGATATGCCTTCATCATCTCATACTTCTATTCCTACTCCTCCATCACCTCCTGTTGAGCATGTTTCTCCATCCACTCACATTCCCTCACCTCATGATGACTCATCCACCTCACCATCCACACATATTCCTTCACCTCAGGACAACCCTCCTTCATCACCCTCTCACAATGCATCAAACAATGAGGGAGATGACAATGAGCAATCAGATGTCAATGAGGGAGAGGGCAATGAGAAATCAAGCAATGAGGAGGCAGATGCCAATGAGGAAGAAAACAATGAAGAATCAAACAGTGAGGAAAAGAGTAGTGAGGGCAATGAGGTAGAAAGTAGCAGTGATGATGGCAATGGTGATGGAAATGGATCAAAGATCAATGATGAGAGTAAGGAGGATGTCAGTGAGGCATAGAGTATTGAAGAAAAGGGCAGTGATGATGTGGGTAGTGATGATGGTAGTCATAAGAGAAGTGAGAGCAGTGAGGCAAATAGTGATGAAGCACATAGAAGTGAGGATGATGAAAGTGGGTCAAAAAGCCATGATAGCAGTGATGATACCAGTCATGATGGTAGTGATACATATGGCACTAAAATAATCAAAATTGAACCTTTTCCGTTGACCTACCATAGGGGAACTAGGCATGTGTTTGTTTCCTTTAAGAGGAATGGGTCCATGCCATCTACATCAGCTAAGCAGCTTGACAAAGGTAAAGAAAAGGTCATTGATGAAGAGGAGGAAGACAAGCATGAGACTGAACAAGCGTTTCAACTCATTCACCTTGACAGTGATGATGAGAATGAGGAAAGGATCTCAAACATGCTACTCCAAAGCAAGGATTCCCAAATCGGAGACCTCCAAGCCAATCTAGGTAGGGCCAAGAATGTGATCAACTTCTTTGAGGTTGAAAACAAGCAGCTGGAGGCAGAAAAGGCTATCTATGAGATTAGAGCTATCAGAGCTCAAAAAGAGGCTAGAAGAGCCAAGGAAAAGCTAGATGAGGTCTTAGGCATTCATGAGGACACTGAATAAGAGGAAGAACAACTTCATAGAAAGAGGCCAAGGACCATTGGCTTGAAGAAGGCCTTAGCCAAAGAGAGGGAGCAAGAGACAAACTCGGCAGAGAAACTCACTCCAAGCGAGCTTATTGCCATGGAAATTGATTATGATAGGGAATCTTGGTTGGAGAGGGCTAATGTACACTTAGAATATCAGCTGGAGAAGATCAAGAGGGACCTATACATGCAAAAGAAGATGTCAAGGCACTATGCCTTAAGAAACAAGATTGCAAGGGCCAAGCTCAAAAGAGCCCTTACAAATATTCAATCCCTAAAGGAGGCTAAAGACAAAGAAAAACTTGACATCCTTGCTTATGTATCCCTACAGGCATCCAAAACCTAATAAGGTATGTAAATCCAAATTTTGGCACAATTTTGAAGATTATGAAATTTTGACTATTTTGAAGGGTCAAAGGCGCAGCGCCACTGGCACTGTGCTCTTCTTTGGGGAAACCATTGGAGGAAAAATTGAAATTTTTAGGATCCTTAGGCCAAGTAAAGCACCCTCAAAAATTTTCAGCTCATTTGGAGCAAAACTCATCCTCCAAAAGTGCCAAAAACATGCAAAAAATCAACTTTCTGCCCTATTTTCAGAGCTGGCACTGCGCCCTGAGCAGTATTGAGAGAATGCATATTTGGGTAGGAAAATGGAAACCAAATGGATAAATAAATGTATATTTGGGAACTAGACATGACAAGATTTCCAATGAGCTATCATGGAGTTCATTTGGACACATGGAAGGCCTCCAAATCTTGGTTACAAAACATGAAATGTTTCCTAGTGTTGGTGTTGCGCTCTTGGCTTGGCGTTGTGCCCTTGAACCTCAGTGTTGCACCCTTGCAAAAAAGTAAACAAAACATACTTGGAGATATTTTGGAAGTTATTGAGAAGCCTCAAAGTTAGTTTTTTTCTAAAATTAGTTGAGGAGTTATTTTTGCATTTATTAAGTTAGGATATTTGTGCCTTGGGCCTTGGATGGTCTCATAGGACAAAAATGGAATTTATGATGTAATTAATGACATTTTGTAACCCTATTTAGGTTTTTTACCCTCCTTTTCAAGTTAAATATTGCATGGAAGCATCATTGTACATGTTGGTTGATTATTGAGAAGAATATCATAGACTTGAAGATTGAGGAGAAATTGGCTTTGGATTTTGTGGATGTCTTGATTTGCATGAAAATGGAGCAAGATCACTTGCATGGTTCATGAACATAGTTACTGGTAATGTATTTCTTATTTAGTACTTTTCTTCTTATGTTTTCATTTTGTTTCATCTTTCTCATGCAGTAGAACAAAAAGTTTAGGCTAAGAAATGTTGTTTAGAGGCACCTTAGCTTTGTCTGCTTTCTATTGCTTGTATGTTTTCCTCTGCTAGGTCAGATTAGAGAATTCTTAAATTCTCTCTAGTTCCACTTATGATTTTTTATCTTAAATATTATTTATTGAAGCCAATTTCAAAGTAGTTTATGGTTAGCCCTGCCCTTTGATGTAACTTAAACATTGTTTTTAAGGTCTTTTATTTAGAGTATTGCTAATTAGGGTTTACTTGAAGTGGTCTATGGTTTTCCCTACCCTTTTTCTCATCTTAAATGGTTTATTTGAAGGTATTTGTAGTTTGATTAAGGAAATTATTAGTTCCCTAATTTTTGATATTTATTATATGTTATCTTAAATGTTTTCTTTGCCTGAAGGTTAAATCACTAGAAAACTTACAAGTTTCTTGCTTTCTATGGTTCACTGGAGTGTTGTCTTAATGTTTAATTGATAGGGTTTGGTCAAAGAACCTTATGGTATGCCCTATATTTGGTTATTTTTTTATGCATAGTGTTCTTAAATTCCATTCTTGTAAAAGTATTTGTTAAAGGATTCTTAACTGCCCTTTGCACCTACTATGTTCACAATTTAATGTTCACTTCACTCACATAAGCTTTTAGATCCATTTGGCTTTGTTAGACTTGCCCTGTTATATACCCTTGACCTATTATGGTACTTTTCAAGACCTTTTGTAGACTCCATAGCCCAATGGTTAAAACCTATCTCACTCTATATATTATTCTTGACAACCTACCCAACCAACCAAACAAACAAAGAAACCCTATCCTTATAAATAGCCTAAAATCAAGACCCTAAAATTCTACAAGTTACATCTTTCACACAAATATAGAGAGAGCCTTCTCTGAGTCCAGGAAGGCTAGGTACTAGGGCTCCAAACATTGGTTTGATGTTACCCTTGTTCAATTTTATCTTGCCAATCTGAAAAATTACAGGGACCTAACAGGGTCAACCTACACCCCAGGGGCAGCCCGTTCAGCCTCAAGGCGCCACTTATCTTCCTCAAGGTCAATCTCAGGTCATATATAGTGCACCTCAAGGCATTACTTAGATCCCTCAAGGTTAATCCTAGATGGTATACAGTGCTCCTCAGGGCACTGTGTATCTTCTTCTAGGTCAAACTCAAGTGTTTTATAATGCACGTCAAGGCACCACTTTCATTCAACAAAAAAATCCATATGTTGCCTCAATGGTTTTCTCAGAATCAATATCCTAGTCCTCAACCCATGTATGAGCAGAAATTTTAGGCTTATAACCCCTATGGACATAATCCTCCAGTACAAAACATATGGGGGAAGAATTTCTCTCAACCTGGGTGGAATCCTAATGCTGGTCTTTATCAACGACCTAAAATGCCTTTCAATACTCAATTACCTTTCCTTGATACGTTGGAACTGCTCGATGTGTCGAAGTTGACAAACGATCCTATCCTTCATAATCCATATTGGCCCCCAGTTCCAACCAAAATTCTTGGTGATTGTTCCAAATTTGAGGGAAAGTCCGAAGAAGACGCCTAAGCGCATGTTATGACATACCACCTTTGGTGTTCCTATAACTCTTGGGTTGACAATTCCATTCGACTTTGTATTTTCCGATGGACTCTCACTAGTGCCACTACCAAGTGGTGAATTGAAATTTCCCGTGGAGTCTTCCAAGATTTAAACTCTCTAGCCATGGAATTTCTCACACACTTTCAGTTACCAGTTTGGCATGAAACTGGGACACACCTCCTCACATCCTTGAAGCAAGATCGAGCTACCCATATCTTTAATCATATTCATGAATAGAGGCGTCTTCGTCGTTTGATCAAGTTTGATATTCCTGATCAAATTCTAACTAGTTGGTTCACTACCTCCTTCGTTGCTCTGATTGCTAAGGACATTTCTATGGGGGCATACATTACTGAGGAACAAGCCATCGCTTATGCCCAATACCTTGATCTCATGTACTCTCAGTCTGGCACGTTGTACAAACTCTTGCCTAATGCCCCTTGACCTAGAAATTCCAAAGCAACGAAGACACCATCCATCGATGGCATTATTAGTTCCATGTCACAGAATTCTCAGAAGTCTTCTCCAAATCCTGCGAAGAAAAAATCTACTCCTTTCAATGATACTACTTCTCAGCCACCCTCGAATTCTAGTAAAACTGCGGAAGTGAATGTCGTCCAGTCTAATCTGGTGGATACAACTTTCAAGGGTAAAATTAAGGGTAAAGGTAAGGCCAAAGCCTGTACACCAAAATAGGATTCTCAGAAATCTCGTGCTGATGATGGTTTCAAAATGTAAACTAAAGTACCGTTGTTTGATTTGTGACGAAGAGCACTACACCAAGGAGTCTCCTTGACGGGCCGAAGTGAGTAGATTGTTCAAAGGGACCCAAGGCACTCCAGATATTATCAAAGAACTGTTTCCATCACAACAAACCCAGTTGGTAGAGAAACCTAAGTCCTCTACCCCATTTGGCTCTCAGGTTTTCATGATGAATGGTCTTGCATCCGTCTATATTGCTACTCGATCGAAGGATTATACCGAACCGCGTCAGGTAGAAGGGAAGGAGATCGTTGATGGTCCTCCTCCCCCGACTGCTTCTAGCCCTCTTTAGATTGAAAGTTATGCAGGAGCATTAGGCTCATAAAATTCTTTGTATTTTAATATATATAGGGGGTTTTTTATTTTCTAAGAAATTGGATTCTTATGTAACTAATTAAAATGATTTGTTTGGAGTTGAGTGATTTTAATATTTTAAAATAGGATTAATTAAATAGAGGATTTTTGTAAATGTTCTTGAATGTTGGAGAACATGAGATTTTTAGGAATTTATTGTTCTAGATTAGGATTTGGTTTCATGAATTTGGGGATTTGAAAGAATCCTTAGGGATAAAAGAGAGATTTTAGGATTTAGATAATATTCAGGATTTGGTTGAGAATATAATGGATCTAAACAAAAATTGGTTTTAGAATCCATTTGCATAAAATGATAAGCCTCAAGGCATTAATAGAGAAAGATTAAGAATCAGATCAATTAGTTAAGGCTTTGATTGTAGCCGACGGGCAGTAGGAAGAAAGAGGCCATTGATTTGAATATCAGGCTAGAAGAAAATTCTTATGTAAATATTGAGTATTAATACATAGAGCTCAATTTCTGAGTTCGTGTTTCATTCTAAGTTTATTTTGAGTGTATAGTGTGATTGGATTATAAATATATCAGATTAATTGCATAATATAGGTATCTAGATGAATTCAAGAATAATTTGATGGAGAAATACACACAGAGAGGTGATTAGCAGTGGTCAAATAGGATTTGAGTCCGATTGAAATACCAAAACCATAATTCAGGAGGAATTCGCACAGCAGCATTATAAAAAACAGAGGAAGTTGGATAAAAAATATATAAAGTAGAAATCCGATACCAGATCAACCGAGAAGATATTTATACAATGAATACTAAATAACGTATTGTATTTGGAAAAATTATGGTGTATCTGAGCTACAGCTCACGAGACCGAGTGTTTAAATGTTTTAAAGAGGTTGAATACTCATCTTATTGTTTGGGTTCTATGTGGATTTGCACATATCGAAGACTAGTCATCGATCACAAAATGGATCGATGCCCATGAAATTATTAACGTGACCGTGCAATTCAATATTCAATATGAATTGTGTAGAGGTGAGAATTACAGAGGAGAAATATCTATTCATCATGATGGCATTGGTGTATTTGCCTTAGAATCTCGTATTTTAGTAACGGATCTATAATTGAAAACACAACAGAAGCATGGACTAGGCATTTGGAACCTTGTCATGTTTGGAACCCTAAGTCAATGGCACAATAGAATGGTGGACGGGTTTTGAAAACCAGCAAATGGTTTTCGCGTGGCTTTAAAATGGTAAATGGTATTGAAAGAGACTGTGTGATAAACCTCTGGGAGTGACACATATCACATAAAAACTGACTACTTTGCATAGTTTCAAAACATTAAAGATCGGTTGGTTTGAATTGTGATATCCATTAGATTGAAGGCATGGCGTGCGAGACGGTGGAGATTGAAGAAGAAGTGAGCCTCGATATATATGCAGGCTTGTTGATCAGTAAACGTGATGAAGATGAGAATGGATGGATTGATGGATGCGATTACAGTTAGATTGACTGACGTGTATGATCTTCAGTGCAAAGGTGCATTGTTGATAAGTGTGGGGCCAAACATATGTATGTTGGCAATTTTAGTTTTCAACTAAAGTTGAATTCATAAATACGAATATTCATAGAGTGGGTAATTTTATATAGTTTGACGAAGGAATTTCCACGGTTTTGGAAGCTTGCATGTGTCAATAATACATATGATTATTATGAATATTTGTGGCTTTACATAATAGTTTATGAATGGGAAATGGTGTTTCTATTCGGAGATATTTTGGTTTATATGCATGAGAATTTGCATTTGGAATGTATTTTGTGGGTAAACGCAGCTTAGGCTGCATCAAGTGGTATCAGAGCTGGCAAAAGCTCTTTTGAAGATTAAAGTTTTTTTTAATCAAATTAGAATTGTACAGAATGCATGGAGGAAGTAAGAGAAGGCCAGTTATTAAATCTGATAAGCAGATACACAGAGTTGAAGTGAATAGAAATTTGTTGAAATAAATGAAAACAATCCATTCAAAGTACAAGTGAATGAGGAAAATAAGGTCATGTAAAAATCTTGAATGTGAGATAGTGTGTAATCTGGTTTGAAGATTGTGATTGCAGAATTCCGGTTGCAGACAAGATGAAAACAAAGAAAGATCCAAGTCTTAAGAAACATTGATAGAGGAAATGGTAAAGATTTCTGAAAGAAGGAAGGTGACTAAGTGAAGCAGCCAAAGGAACAACAAGTTCAAGAGAGTGAACCAAAAGAATACCTAGGAAGAGGTCAAGCTCAGAAAGGAAGATTGATAGGGTATTGAGTAGCAAAAGGAGATTGCTACAAGAGAAGGCTATGTTGCACATCACCAATCGAGCATGAATGAGCTCATGAAGAAGATGGCCATGGAGGCTCAGAGAAGAAGTTATAAGGAAAGCCATGAAGATAAAATAAGTGATGAGGATCGAGAGAGAGATATTGCAGTGATGAAAGTACAGCTGGAGGTACTACAGAGGCTAGAAGAGAGATAATGAATGACGAAAGCATGGATGGAGAATGTTGAAATGGGTTAGATGGAACATATTGAAAAATAAATGGAATGCTAAGCTAATGAACAAGTTTATAGAACTTGAATAGATACATATTTCTTTTTTGGAAAAGGAAAGACTCAAAGGAATTGAGTCACAACAAATAGGATCTGCTGGAAACCAGAAAATACATTGTGAAAGATTGGTGCTTGAAGAAGCAAACAAGACTGAAATGTCTTGTGTTTTAAAAATAATGATTTGTGTATGATTGCAGGTACATCAGAGGATGATGAACAAGCTTTAGATTTTGTTAAAGAGAAGGAGTTGAATCTGAAATATGTTAAGATTAATGCTGATATAGCAAGATCTCAGAAAGAAAAGGAGACAAAAAGGTCTCATGGAAATATGCAGCAAAATATTGAAACAGAGGAAAAAGGGCTATATGATGATTGGTCAACAACAAGTGAAGGTGTGAAAAACTGTGTAAAGTTTCCAAATTATACTCAATTGAAATTGTTGAGTTATATAAAAAATTAGATCTTCAAAGAAGAGATTTGGAAAAGTAGAGGATCCATACCCAGGATAAATAGCTGAAAGAGAAAGATAAATAAATTGTTATGAATTAAAATCAAGAAACAGAGGATAAGGATGAAAGAATGGTAATAAAAGTCCAACAAATCAAAGGAGTTCATTATTGTGAACCAGAGTAGGGAGACATCCTTGAAACATATGATATGAAGGAGAGACTAGCTGACAATCACATGGAGAATTTAAATCAGCATATTGATGTGCTGACAAAGGAGTTAAATAAAAACTCAAAGCAACATACTAAGATGTTGCCAGAGGAGGAAGAAACATTGTGGTATTGTATTTTTAATACTGATAATTCATGTGCTAATTATGTAGGTAAAGAAAGACATCAAATGGAAAATGTTAGAGAATCTAATGAAAAGGAAACTATGTTAGCTGAAAACATAGTGAAGGATCATCATTCTATCATGGTGATTGGAACAATGGAGATAACCTTGGAAGCTAGAAAGAAATACAGTAAAAATTTTCGGAATCCTGAAAGAGACTTAGAACTGCAAGAAGAAGATTTTGTGTCTGGATCATTAAATGAGACCATTAGGTCTTGTGATTTTGAAATTGATAATTTGGCTGTGTTTACAAGTGTTGCAAAAGGAAATCCATCTCTTGGAGTTGTCTTGAATGAAGATGAATTTTTATGCAAAAAGAAACCATAGATTCATTACTTAATAAGGAGAGAATCTACAAGGAAGGTGAGACAGTCATGTCTCATATGAAGGAACTTGTTATTGTTGATGACAAGGAGGAGTTGGCTTGTCTGATTGGCCAAGAGGAGACTGTAGGACAGACCCTTATAATTGTCATAGTGGTGGAGAATCAAAATTCTATTCTGATAAGAATGAAGATACAATGTTTGAATAATTTGAATTGATTGCCATAATCAATCAAGGAGGTGAAGGACAATCACTAAAGGTTGTCAAAGAAGAAGAAGAAGATTATGCTGAAAATAAATTGCAGCATATTGATAATATATTTGAAATGAAACAAGTACAAAAGGAATGCCTGAAATGATTGTTGGAAACATTTGAATAAAAAAAAGGAATTGTAGACACTGAAGTGGAAATGTCTGAAGTTATGGAAGAGACAGAAAACGATACTAGTTTTCCAAAATATTTTATGCTTGCTAGTATACAAAGAACAATGAAGGAGTATATTGCTACATCCAAGGAATCAGAAGATAATTTATTTTTTGAAAATGAATTTGCAGGTAGTGAACATAAGAAGGATGTTGCAGAGGGAGATATCTTAAGAGATATTCAGGAAGTCTAGGAGGCATCAATGTTTGGAGCAATGTATACAAGAGTATTTGGAGCAATACCTACAACAATATTTGCAGCAGAAATTGGAAGCAACAACAAATGGCAGAGTGGTTACTAGTCAGAAGATAACCTAGACATAGAAATCGAAAGCATAGGAAGGTTGATGATGAAGGTGTCTTAGAAGAAGACAGTAGCAAGAAATCAAAGAAACAAAAGAAAGGAAAATACAAGAACTAAATGTAAATGCATAGCTAGTGGGAAGATGCAGAATAACGTATGGAAGCTTGGAAAAGTGCAGTTGAAGAATGATACAGCTTATGGACAACAGCAAATCAGAGTATGGGATCTAGGAGGCTAAAGGTTGGAAGCACATGATCAGGAGATCATGATTATTTTCTACTTTGGGAGTCTGATGCAGGAGCATTAGGCTCAGAAAATTCTTTGTATTTTAATATATATAGGAGGTCTTGTATTTTCTAAGAAATTGGATTCTTATGTAACTAATTAAAATGATTTGTTTGGAGTTGAGTGATTTTAATATTTTAAAATAGGATTAATTAGACATTGAGATGATTTTTGTAAATGTTCTCAAATGTTGGAGAACATGAGAGATTTAGGAATTTATTTTTCTAGATTAGGAATTTGTTTCATGAATCTGGGGATTTGAAAGAATCCTTAGGGACAAAAGAGAGATTTTAGGTTTTAGAGAATATTTAGGATTTGGTTGAGAATATAGTGGATCTAAACCAAAATTGGTTTTAGAATCCATCTGTATAAAATGATAAGTCTCAAGGCATTAATAGAGAAATATTAAGGATCAGATCAATTAGTTAAGGCTTTGATTGTAGCCTACGGGCAGTAGGAAGAAAGAGGCCACTGATTCGAATATAAGGCCATAAGAGAATTCTTATGTAAATATTGAGTATTAATATATTGATCTCAATTTCTAAGTTCGTGTTTCATTCTAAGTTTATTTTGAGTGTATAGTGTGATTGGATTATAAATATATTAGATTAATTGCATAATATAGGTATCTAGATGAATTCAAGAAGAATTTGATGGAGAACCACACACGGAGAGGTGATAGCAGTGGTCAGATCGGATTTGAGTCTGATTGAAATACCAAAACCATAATTCAGGAGGAATTCACACAAAAGCATTATAAAAAATAGAGGAAGTTGGATAACAAATACATAAAGCAGAAATCAGAAACCAGATCAACCGAGAAGAGATTTATACAGTGAAGAATAAACAACGTATTGAATTTGGAAATATTATGGTGTATCCGAGCTACAGTTCATGATACCAAGTGTTTAAATGTTTTAAAGAGGTCAAATATTCATCTTATTGTTTGGGTTCTTTGTGGATTTGTAGATATCGAAGATTGGTCATCGATCACAGAATGGATCGATGCCCATGGAATTATTAACGTGACCCTGCAATTCGATATCTGATACAAATTGTGTAGAGGTGAGAATAACAAAGGAGAAATATCTGTTCATCATGATGGCATTGGTGTATTCGCCTTAGAATCTCATATTTTAGTAATGGATCTATAATTGAAAACATAGCAGAAGCATGGACTAGGCATTTGGAACCTTGTCATGTTTGGAACTGTAAGTAAATGGCACAATAGAATGGTGGACGGGTTTTGAAAACCAGGAAATTGTTTTTGAGTGGCTTTAAAATGGTAAATGGTATTGAAGGAGACAGTCCGATAAACCTCTAGGAGTGACACATAGCACATCAAAACTGCCTATTTCGCATAGTTTCAAAACATTAAAGATCAGTTGGTTTGAATTGTGATATTCGTTGGATTGAAGGCATAGCGTGCGGGATGGTGGAGATTGAAGAAGAAGTGAGCCTCAATATATATGCAGACCTGTTGATTAGTAAACGTGATGAAGCTGGGGATGGACGGATTGATGGATGCGATTAACGTCGGATTGACTGACGTGTATGATCGTCAGTGCAAAGGTGCGTTGTTGATAAGTGTAGGGCCAAACATATCTATGTTGGAAATTTTAGTTTTCAACTAAAGTTGAATTCATAAATACGAATATTCATATAGTGGGTATTTTTATATAGTTTGACGAAGGAATTTCCATGGTTTTGGAAGCTTGCATGTGTCGATCCCCCGATTTAATCCTGACCGTTCATTCTCCTCGAGATCGACGGTCTGCGCATCATTCTGTCGCATCGTGCATAGCCTGTTCCCTTGTCCCCTGACCCTTTCTCCACCGATGCGAAGTCTCGATTCCATCTCCGTCGTTCATTCTCCTGCAGATCAGATGGTCTACGCTCTTCACCATCGCGTCACTCCATCACAATCGCTCCTTCCACAATTCCTCATCCCACCTGCTTGGATCGCCGATATGAGAAGTTCCAATCACATCTCTATCGTTGATCATTATACCGATCCAACGGTCCTTCGTCCATCGCACTGGCTCCTCACATCGGCCATCGGAACATCGCGATTTTGATTTCCTCCTTCCCTGACCCTCTTCTCCGCCGATTGTCGATCCTCCGAGTTAATCTCGACCGTCCATCTCCCAGATTCGATGACTCGCATTGATTTACCTTCCTTTCCACCCACGGGCACTATCAACGCACAAAATTACCTTTTGAGTGCCCCCACAGTTGATTTTTGTTTACCACAGAAGATCTTCATCCGACGGTACAGATTTACTACGGAGACACCCGACCCCGAGATCCCTTCGTACCCCCTAGTCCCCTCGCAGTTAATCTCCACCATTGATCTCTCAGATCTGATGGCTCCCATTGATCCTCACATTTTAACTCCACCCAACCAATTCTCACCCCTTGCATATAAAATTTCGCTACCCAATAAAAGAAATGACATCACCACCGGTCACACCCGACCGTGCAGCTCCGTCTGTCACCGTCACTCTGCACCGTAGATCTGGAACCCTCGAATCGGATGATTCATAACCCGTTTCGCACATAAAAAGCCAAAAGACCCAAATTAACTATTTTCACGTGAAATAGGTGGTTTCGTGGGGGATGTGTGTCGACACCTAAGTCGTATCGCGTTCATTTAGCCCATTACCACTTACTGCCCATGCCCCGCGCGAATACCACCTCCGATATTCCCAAAAATCACTTTTCCAGTTCTATGGTATTCCCCTTCCCCGCTGCATTCACCTTGTGTAGAAATTATATGCACTAAGCATGCATATGTCCAATATCCACCTGATCTCACACTATTTAACTTTATGCAAGATACTGAATCTATTCCACTTGTTAATCTTTTGCAGAAAAATTAATTGCACACACATGTGAAGCATAAACAAAAATTATCAATTGCACATAACACAGTTTTTAACCAGGAAAGCCTGAAGCTGAAAACCCCAACTATATATTATGTAACATGGAGATCATATGACAATCTCATACAAACATACAAAGCTTATCACAAGCTCTCAGTACAGTACACTCGTCATACACTAATCAGGCCTAATGTTGCAAATCCATGCACCGATCTTTGCCACCTGCTAGCCTGCCCCCACTGCGTAATCTCTGCTGAAGAATAGCTCTGAATGAATTCAAATTACTCCATCCTTAACTCCGCAATCCTCGTTGGCATCTCCACTGAGTGTGTGATGCAATCAATGCATCACTATAGTCACATCTGATAGTCTATCTTGCCCTTCACCTATCTCTGCACTGGTCTCCACTGAAACTGCCATGCATTGTAGTTAACTGCTGTATTTTTTAGTTGATTAATGAGTTATTATTTTTGAATTAATTCACTCCACTCTCACTAGTGTATCAATCAGTTAGACTAGATACAACTAGCTCAACTGAGTCTAACTGAGTTAAACTAAATACAACTCCATAACTACTTCTTCCAACTGTGTCATAACTTTGCCACTTGAGTTCTAACTGAGTCCTCCATGCAATAGCTATAGTAAACCCTTAGGAATAGTGTAATTCCTTCTGTCAGCTACTGTGCCACATATGTGCACTGAACTAAAGTGCTCCAAGAGAATAAGTTGCTGTTTAGAGTCTGATTATTATTAAGAGCTAATAATAATCGACATGCATCTATTTTTAGATTGACGATCTATAAATATACTTCGCCCAATATTCTAAAAATATAATTTCATCTATTTTTCCAACTTGATCAACCATCCACAAATAACATCCTGCAACTTCTGAAATATGATCATCATGTATTAAAATATACATAGTCTAAAAATAGACTTGCGCCAAAAATATCCTACGGGCCCACTTAGTGAAGGCGACTCTTTTCACTAAGCTCATAATCTTGTTGAATCTCAACACTCCCTATCAACACGATAGGGATTATCCTTCACCCTGATCCTGCCTCTATGGTATTTTAATTTTCTCCTGGTGAGCGCATTCTTCAGAATATCTGCATCCTGATCCTCTGTGGGAATGTACTGAAGCAACATGATCTTCTGCTGCACACAATCTCTGATATGATGATACCGGATATCAATATGTTTAGATCTATCATGAAACACAAGATTAATCAAAAGTTTAATGCAACTCTGATTATCACAATGAAGCACCATGGGATCTAAATGTGAACCAAACAAACCAACCAGAATCTTCCTCATCCAGATAGCCTCACATGCAGCTAAACTTGTTGCCATGTATTCCGCTTCCGCTGAACTGAGTGCCATGGATCTTTGTTTCCTGTTGTACCAAGAAACTGCCGTCGATCAGATACTGAAAATCCCTCCTCATGTGCTCTTTCTGTCTGTTGGGCTTCCTACCCAATCTGCATCCATGAAGCCATGCAACTTCACCTCATCCATCTGTCTGTACCATAAACCATACTCATATGTGCCCCTGAGATATCTCAGGACATGCTTGCCTTCCTTCCAAAAGAGCTTGGTAGGCTTAACCATCGCTTGTGAAAACTGCTTCACCGCATATCATATGTCTGGTCTTGTATTGACTAAATAAATGAGTAAACCCACCAACTGTCGATAAACAGTGGCATCCACTACCTCTACCGATGTAGCATCCTCTTTCTTCCAATTTCCTGGAAGAGGAGTGTCGATAGGCTTGTAGCCTTGCATGTGAAACTTCTCCAGTATCTCCCAGGCATACTTGCCTTGAGACACAAATAGTTCACCTTCTCGCTGCCATATTTCCAATCCAAGGAAATAATGAAGGAGGCCTAAATACTTCATCTCAAACTCCTTTGAAAGATCAGCCTTACACGAGTGTATCAACGACTCATCACCTGTTAGTATCAAATAATCAACATAAAGTACAATGATCAAAAGATGACCCTCAACCACAATCTGGTACAGGTTTGCATTCGCCTCACTCTTGGTGAAGCCAAGTCCAGTGAAATAGCCGCCGATCCGAGTGTACCAAGCACGGGGTGCTTGTTTCAGCCCATACAATGCTCTTTTGAGCCTGCACACATGCGATTCGCTACTGAAGATCTCAAATCCTTCAGGCTGATCAATGTACACCTCTTCCTCAATGATCCCATTAAGGAACACAGTCTTCACATCCATCTGATGAATGTGCCAACCCATCTGCGCTGAGAGACCAAGGATGGTCCGTATGGAAGAATACCGTGCGACAAGTGCAAAGTTTTCTTCATAGTCAATCCCCTCAATTTGTGAGAAGCCCCGGTCAACAAATCTTGCCTTATACTTCTCGACGCTCCCATCAACATCTTTCTTTACCTTGTAGATCCATCTTGATCCTACAACTGATTTTCCCACCAGCCTTGGAACAATCTCCCAAGCACTGTTTCCGACAATGGAGTCATACTCCTCCACCATGGCATCTACCCATGTGGGCTCCTGCGCTACTTCTTCAAAAGAATATGGATCTGTCACAATACATTTGCTCATAAGAGCCATGTATCTAGTATATCAGTCAGGTGACTGTCTTTGTCTACGCTGTGATGTAGGGACTCCTACATTCTGTGCCGCATCCACCTTCAGTCTCTCAGCTTTTGTGGTACGCTTCCTACCTTGTCTAATGTTTGGTTCTGCATGAGTGCATTCCTCCACTCCATGAATCTCCTCATGTGGCTGATCCACATCCAGAGGTTCATCTTTGGGAACAAGAAGTTCCTCCTCCGCATGCAAGTGTAGCTCCCTCTCAAGCGACAACTTCATGGCTTTCACCTCATTGAATTTTATATCCCGTCACATAACAGTCATCCGAATGTTTGGAAAATACACATGATAGTTATGGGGTGTTTTTGTGTACCCCACAAATATCCAACTTTTGCAGTCAACTCCAACTTCTTCTTGGCATCCTTTGTCACATGAATGTAAACAGGTGAGCCAAAAATCTTCAAATGAGAAATATCAGGCTTCTTACTAGTAAAATCTTCCTTGGGTGTACTCATGCCAAGTGCTCTATGAGGATAACGATTTTGCACATAAACTGCAGTGTTGCATGCTTCCGTCCACAAGTGCATCAGTAGGCCCTGGTCATGCAACATTGCTCATGCAGCACCCATGATCATTCTATTATTTCTCTCCACGACCCCATTTTTCTGTGGGTTATGAGGTGCTATGAGTTCTCTTCGAATTCCTACTTTGCTACGGAAGTCTTTGAATTCGCCAGAGATGTATTCACCACCATTATCACTCCTTAGAGCTTTCACCTGCTTCCCCAACTCCTTCTCCACCAATGCCTTGAACTCATAGAACTTTGAGAACGTTTCACTCTTCTAGAGTTTTGTTACAAAAAGGAAAACAAGGTACTAAAAAACCTATCTCTTTCTTTAGTAAAACACTATAAAATGCTGAGTTGAAGTATAATATTCTAGAAAAACAGGCCTATGCTTTAGTGAAAGCTATTAAAGTTTTCAGAATCTACATTCTACATTCTCATATTGTGGCATTTGTTCTGAGTGCTGTGGTAAAAGACATTCTAACTCAGGCAGATCCTGATGGCAAGAGGGAAAAATGGATTGAAAAATTGTTGGAATATGATATAGACATCAAACCAACAAAGTTGGCGAAGGGACGAGGCTTGACAAAGTTAATGACTCAATCAAACTTGGACTGTATTGATATAAATCTGAATACAGAAATATCAGAAATTTCGGATGATGAGGAAGAATTGGTCCAAATTGATGAGAAATACATCACTTCAGAATGGTATAAGGATGTGGTTTGTGTTATACAACATCACAAAGCTCCCGCTGATCTAAAAAATTCCAAAGAAATGTTTGTTAAGATGAGATCTTTAAGATATTTTGTATTTGACCGAAATCTGTTTTGGAAAGATACAGGTGGAATATTGCTGAATCGTTTACTTGAAGAAGAGGCTAATACAGTCATTGAAGAATTTCATAAAGGTGATTGCAGAGGACACCATTATTGGAAGGCCACAACAAATAAGATTCTAAGATCGGGGTATTTTTGGCCAACAATTTTTAAAGACATTTATAAAATAATTGCTTCATGTCATGAATGCCAAATTTTTGAAGGAAGAAGAAAGCTTGTACCTCTACCTTTGGTTCCTATCTATGTGGAAGCATCGTTTCAGCAATGGGGCTTAGAATTTATCAGAGAGATACATCCATCATCATCAGGACAACATCGTTGGATTCTCACAGCAAGATATTATTTCACCAAATGGATAGAGGTGGTCCCAACAAGGCAAGCTAATGACTCTGTAATTATTTCTTTTCTAGAGAATAATGTATTATCTAGATTTGGATGTCCTATGAAGATTATAACAGATAATTCTTAAGAATTTAAGTCTAAAAAAATGATCAATTTTTGTCATCAATACCATATCACTCTTGGACACTCTACAACATACTATCCGCAAGGGAATGGTCTTGCTGAATCATCAAATAAGAGCATTGTAAGAATGATAAAAAAGGTATTACAGGAGAACAAGAAAGCTTGGCATCTAAACCTGAAGTATGCCTTGTGGGCTGATAGGATATGTACAAAGGGATCAATTGGGACTTTGCCATATGAACTAGTTTATGCTGCTGAAGCTATTTGTCCAACATCACTTGGGGTACCGGTCATGAAATTAATTCAAGGACTTGAAGAGGAACCAAATGCCATTCAGAGGAGGATCAACCAGCTGATAGCTTTGCAGAAAAAGAGAAATGAAGTCTATGACAGCCATCAACATGCTCAGAATAGAATTAAAAATACATTTGATAAGAAGATTAAATAATACAGTTTCCAAATACAAGACAAAGTGCTAAAATGGGAAGCAAAAATTGAGGAAAAGGGAAAGCATGGTAATCTTGAGAACTTATGGAAGGATCCTTTTCATATTGTTGGTTTTCATGGGAACAACACTTATATTTTGCAGGAAATTGATGCGGGATCATATGCTGGAGGCCCTGTTAATGGTAGGTTCCTAAAGCATTATATTTGCTGAGGTTTTATCAACCACTCATGACATTTTACATATTACATAATTTTCAGTCTGATTGATAATAATGACAAGCTTAAACGGAGTGGTTAAGCCCGAGGTGAAGGCCCAAACAATTTGAAGAAGACGCTTGTCAAATCAAATAAAATTTTTCTTTTTTTTATTAAAATGAATAGCACTGGAGCTGTGGGTTCTTAGTGTACCACAGGGGCACACTATCCCAAGTGGATCCACTATTATCACCATAGAAGTTTTTCTAAAACTTGGACAATTTACCTTGTTTTAGTCATGGTCTTAGATAGCTGTTAAGTCATTTTAAGTTTTTAGGGGTTAAGTGATAGGGTTAGAGTCTCATTTTCAATACAAAATAAAGTTCAACAACCTTATCTCATACCTTGAATGTCTCATATCATGTTTAGAAAGTCCAGTTTTTAACAATTAAAAAAAATAAATTTGATTAAGCCATGAAACCACGTTTTCGTAGCACAGACAGTGTTAAAAACTACTTTTTCACTACAAAAACACTGCTCTGTTTGTAGCGCAAAACCCTGAAATTACATTTGGTGTGCTACGAAATCGGGGATTTGTAGCATGTCTTGTCAAGTTATCAAATCCATCAAATTACGTTAACATTTCATGATTAGGTGTCAGTTAGGAGTCTTTTCTCATACATGGCATCATTCATAACCATCATGACATTCGTTAGAGGTCATTTATGTTAGTCATTTTCAAATTTGAAAAGGGCTGGTTCCGAGTTTTATTTTCTTATGCAAGAAACACCTCATGCATGCCCTTGTTTCGAATGGTAATCTCATGGTAAGAAGAAACCAAAGCTTCTCTCATTTATCAAGTGAGGTTAAATCCCTAATCAAGCGAGGCTGAATTCCTAAATCAAGCGAGGCAACTTATTTTGAAATCAAGCAAGGCAGCTTATTACAGGTTTTCAAGAAACACGCAGGAATTTCAAGGGAAAGACGATAGAAGAAAGAAAGAACCACAGGTCAAGCCACTGTTTAAGGATGGAGCCTGAAAGCGTAGACACCCTAACCAAGGAAAAATTAGTTGAGAAGGCCTTCAAGAAGACAGGATGTTGGAAATTCTGTGAAAAATTGCAGGGAGGTCATAATCAAGTGACAAAAGAGTTTGCTCTTCATTTCACCAGTTCAAATACAAAAATTGGAGTCTTAAAATTTCCAATTTCCCCTGAGATCATATCATTAGTGATAGAGATTCCAAGGGGAGAAGAAAGATGGTTCAAAAATTTCAGGTTTGAGATGGAACCTTGTAAAATATTTCTAAAGCCAGAGTTTGCAGGGACAGACCTAACTAAAGCAGTGCCAAGAATTTAGATCAAGAACACCTATGCCAACCTGCTTTTCAACATTCAAAGGTATTTCACTTGTGAGGGAAGCTACCATAAAGTGTATTCTTATCATTTCGAACTCCTGTTGCATTTTACTGGAATGATTTCTTTGGATTTTCATTTCTTCTTGTTTCGAAGTTTAGCTAAGATGGCAGATAAAGTGCAAATGAAAACTCAAGGATGTGAAATGTCACTTTTCCATCATGGTATAGGTAAATTGATAGTTTTACATGAACTTTAGAGGATAAATAGAGAATGGCCTACATTTTTGTTTTTGTGTGGATTTGGGGTGGAAACACAAGAAACAGGTATTAGCCCTAAGGCCAAAGAAAAATCACCATAAAAAACTAGTGATCCTGCAGAGACAAGATCAAAAATATTTGTCAAGTTGAAACCAAGAAAGCAAGTGAAAGAGCTAGAAATTAAAACATCAGTGATCATTCGAGGGACTCCTCAACCGGCACAAAAGAAGACAACTAAAGTTAAGGAAACAGTACAGGAACAATCAACTAGCACATCAGTCCAGAAAATATTGACTAGAAGTCAAATAGCAAAGGAAAAGGGTAAAACAGTGGTTTCAGGAGAAAGTCTACATTTAAAGGGTGATTTGAATGATATTTTACAAGCTATTGATATTGAAGAATCTCCTTTGTGTTAGGTCTCTGTAATTTGCAAAATTGGGAAATACAAACTACAAAGCCTACATATGAACCACTTTGGGATTCTAGGATCTAGCCCTCCTGAATACAGAGAGGGATCTCTCTATAAGTGCAAAGATTGATTTATCTTTTAAGGCTTTTGGTGAGATATTAGGCTAGTTATTAAGAACAAGTTTTTTGTTTGGTTTTGGTTGGGAAAGGATATGATTAAGGTGAAGGAAGTCTATATGAAGGGTGAAGGTGTAAATACCTGGGAGAATGGTTCATCTAATAAGATAGGCAAGAAGCAAATTTAATCCATTGGGCTATGGAGTCATAGAGGATTTAATTGAAACAACAAGTCTACAAAGGTTACCATGGGGCAAGTCATCTACATCTTAGGATCTCTTAGATTAAATGATGGAATGGAACATTAATAGTGTTGTGAAGGTGGAAAAAGCCAATAATTTCAACAAGGATTTATCAACTTTCCAAACAAGAAAATCCTTTCTAAGCAACTGTTTGAAACCAACCAAAGGATAGGGCTAAAAATAGACTTCTTTGGACAAGCTTGTATTAAAGCTAACTTATCAGAAAAACAATCCAGTAATCCACATGACTACTTTTAGAAAGGATGACAACATTAAACACAAACATAAGAGTAGCTTAAGATCAAGTAAGATATCATTAAAATCTAGGCCTGCTTTCAACATACTCTTAGGGAAATTTTCAAGGCGAACTGTTGGAGAAGAAACTAGAGGACAGGGCTAACCATAGACTTCCCTAGTTCAATATTTACTTAGCATGTAATGAAAATATCATTCAAGAACAATGTTTTAAATTTTAGGCAGTAAGACATGGGCTCACCAACATTACTTGACTATTTGGACTGTATTAAATCAATCTTGAATACACAATTTGAGGAAAACATAGATATAAAGCTTATCAGTGAGAGTAGGGTACTTTTAATAGTAAATCCTAGCTCTATATTTTTTGTTCTTTTTCAGAGAAAATGGACAGTATGAAAAACATGAAATAAGACAATTTACAATAAGAAAAACATCACCATTAATGTAGACCAGGATCCCATGGAATTTGACTCGTATATTGATGTTCAAACCAATAAAATCTTCAATTTCAAAAGGTCTTAACAACTCAGAAAACTTTCTCTTCTCAGCTTATGTATCTTCAATTACAAACAGGGCTTCAACAACTTTAGAAAACTATTTACATGCAACAGATATCCAGAGACCAACCCCAAAATTATCTTCTAGAGAAGTATTTATAGAAGAAATGAAGAGGTGGGATGAAATAAAAGATCTCTAGGCTCAATTAATACAAGTTAATGCTTCTCGGCCTTTGAGGGGCTCAATAGAGAAGTTTTCTGATATTTCCTTTGTATTAATTGGTTTTCATTAAGTTTTTAGGCTACTTGGTAGAGTTTGTTGACTTTAAAACTCTTTTGAGTAGGCTAGCAATAACTCTGGCTACTTTAAACAAAATATCGTTGACTAAGGCAATAACTATGCCTTCTTTTGATTTATTAGGGATGTAGGTGGCACTTTGGTAGCTAGAGAGGATTCAATTAGCCTCTGACGTGGCAGTGGAGGCTTTTCAGACTGATATATCTCTTTTTTTTTTCCTTAAAACACTCTTAATTTTTCTTTTGGTATGTGTTTAGGCTTAATTAGCCTTGATCCTCATCCTCAGGTCTTTATCCTTTAACACTGTCTTTATCTCTGTGTATTAGGCCTTTGATTCTTGAATTTATGCCTTAATCCCTTTAAACTCTGATTTAAAATCATTAATCTTCACTTTCTCTCTGATCTTATCCTTTGACACTGATACATTTTGTTCATTTGATGTTTTATTGTGTTTTTTATTGTTTTGCAAGCGTGCAGAAGGTTTACAGGATATCACCAATGCTCATGAGACATGGGTAGAATCATAGGTTTAAACCCTATAGATTCCCTTTCTTCTTGGATAGTGACCTGTGGATCGTAATTCCTGGCTTTAGCATTATTTTAAAACTATGGGAAAAACCCATATAACCTGCAAAAAACAAACAAAAATTATGAAAATCCTACGGGAAATTGGTTCAAATTGCTTTGGGCGGTTTGGGGGGAAGGAAGAATCAGAGCCATCGATTTAGATTAATCAATGGTCGAGATTGCTCGATCAAGTCATTTGGGAGAAGGTTGGGTGAAAAGAGAATGGTGGTAAGATTAAGTCAGGGCGGTTTGATCTTCAGAGATCGACAGATAATATTGGATTAGAAACAACATTGCGGGGTCGGTGGTAAAGTAGAAAACCACTAATGGTTTTCGCAAAAATTTTGGGTGGCAAGCGGTTTGCCCAAAAAAAATGCAATACGATACATTGCTCGGCATGTGTCCTTTTCAATACCACCGGTTTCGGAAAAGTTTTTGGTGTTAACGTTTTGTCGCAAAAATTTTGTGAAATGCTACGTCCGCCATCGGATTGGAGGCTCCATATCCGACGGTATGGATCACATGCAACGAGGAAGTTGCATGGAAGGGGCGATAGTGGAATACATGTGGTAACGCGTGAGAGGGTAGGTTTTTTATGTGGTGATAGGTAGGTCCCAAAGGAGTTGGGTCTATCGGATTAAATCTCGACTGTAGGATCTTTTGAATGGATGATCGAGATTAATAGACGAGGCAGGTTATTTTTGAAATGAAAGGTTTGAGAATATCGGGTTAAATCCCGACCATTGGATTTTTCTGACGGACGATCGAGATTGAAAGAGGAGATGGGTTATTGCGGAAAGGAGGAAAGGGGCAAGAGGCTGTCGGGTTTAATCCTGATCGTCGGATCTTTCTGACAGATGGTCAGGATTAAAGGAGGGAGTGGATAATGTTAAAAAGGATGAAAGGAAAGGTAGATAGACGGGTGGGGGAAAAAGGGCCCGATGGCCATTGATTCTTGCAGATCAACAGTCGATATTCATTTAAAAATTGAACTGTCGGGTTTGAAAAATAAAGAGAAAAAGGGTTTGAAGGGAGGCTTTTAGACCTTTTAAGTGCTCGACTGTGGGGCTTCGGCCACATGGAGAAAGGGGCTAAGGAATTAAGTCCTCGGGGGCTTAAGACCTATTGTATTTCAAAAGGGTGCTTTTAGGCCCAAAAATAGTGTTTTTAAAGCCAAACTGAGGGTTGCGGTAGGTAAATGGAGGCATTTTTAAACCAAATAAAAGCGAAATAAAAGGTTTAGAAGGGTTTTTTGAATGATTTAGAGGTTAGATGAAGGTATTTTGAGGGTTTTGTGGAGGAAAAAATATGAACAATGGAATTGTTTTATGAGTGAAAGGAGGAGTGAAAATGCTGGAAAATGGGCTTTTTAAGCAGTCTTTCCCTTTGGTTAATAGCAGGTTCTTTAGGATAAAGAGGGAAACAACAGTGAAGATTATCTCAAAGGATAAGGATCATCATAAGACTTTAAGAAATAACAATTTGGTCATGAAATTGTTTCTTGAAGGCTTAAAAAGAATTTAGCCACCATTTGATATGACAAATTTTTATAGGTGGCTAACAACGGCTCCAACTTGGGATGGCAGCTCCTTGGAGGTGTCAAGAACCACAAAAGTTCATCTCTAGAATGTAGATCAATATCTTTCATTTTTGACAATATTTTCCTGTTCTCTGATCAGCTGCTTGAAAGATGATTAGAACATTTGAAATTAGTAGAAAAATTCTTCCCCAAACAACTACCCACACAACCTACTTCCTAACATTTTTTCTTCTGCAGGTGCATTTGGACTTGCAAACCTTTTCATCAACATTTTATTCTTTTATTTGAAAACATAAAACTAACTAATTCTACCCTTATTTCTCCATGAACTCAGATTAAGCTTTTGAGTTCATAAGTTTCTCTACCTAATTACAATCTGTCAGGTTTAGACTATCTGACAGACTTTTATTCTCTAAATTCTAAAACAAAAATTTAAAAATAGCCAAGCTAGGATTAAGCGGTCTAACTTGCTGTTGGTATATGGCATAAAAAAAAGCTACACATAGACTAAAATTTGCATAAAATTAAAGCAAAATGGTGAAGGCTTAGGATCTGAAAACTAAAACATCCTTCATTATTTCTTCAGCTCTGTTTTTAGGCTTTTTTGAGCTGCTTTTTCTTTCTCATATGGTTCAAATTTTGAGCTTATTGGAACCAGTTCTTTATCAATCTCATAGGTTCAGGATTTGAGTTTGTTTGAACCTTTGTTTTTCTATCCTAATATACCTTATTGATAAGCCAATATTGGACTGTTTGGCTGATCTAATTCACTAGCCTATCAGCAATAAATTAAAAAACTAATTAGTCATGATTAGGTTGTAAGACTAACTAGAAGTGTGTTTTTTAGGAGTGGCATTTGAGCTTGCACACTTTCAGATTTTGTTTCTCTTTTTTGGTATGGGGCTGTACCTTTTTTATTTTCACTCTGCCCTCTTTTCTATTTTTATTGTTTTTGTATTTTTCTTTTTTGTGACTTTGAATGCAGAAATCAACAACTAACTAAATGCTCAAAGCTGAGCTTTATTGGCATTCTTCTCTTACTTAATCTAACTTGTAATATTTACATTTTTCATATGATACAAAAGTGCCAATGTAGCCAGTTGAGTAGTGACAAAAAGGAAAAGAAATTATGGCTGATGTCAGGGGTATCCATAGTACATAGTGAATCTTAATCTTTAAAATCAAGGCTATCATAGGAGGTGACAACATTTTGTGCCTTTGGCTCCTGCAAAGGATCCATGCTTGAGATTTTGAGCCAATTGGGGCCTCCACACACTCTTCCATAGGATCAACAAAGAAAATATTAGAACTCTCTTCTTTTTGGCCTTCCATGATTGGTAGATTGTCTGCCTATAATATATCATCTTTGAGGACCATATATTTAGTATGTTCCTTGGAAGAATAATCATCTTTCACCTGTAAATCAAGCAACAGTGAAATTTCTTCTTTCTCTAAATCTAGGCTTGCTTGTAATATAAATTCAGGTTCTTTGAATGAAATATTGATATCAGTAATGGGAGAAGTTTCTTCTTGAAAAGATGGTATATCCTTAGTAGGACAGTCTTCTATTTGTTTTTCTCCCTCATAGACTTGCTAGTATCTTTTATTGTTTGGGAAAGCTGGTCTGAATTTTTCTTGAATTTTATATTGTTTTCTCTCCCAAGGTCTCAGACATGTACTAGCCACAAGGGCTAATCCATTAGCAAAACTGTTTTGGTATTTAGGAACAAGGATAAGTTTGAATTCTTTAAAATATTTTAACAAATCCACGACATCATCCTTATAGGCTCTAAGTCTGGGATGTTTAACCATGCATTCTTCTTTAACTTGCCTAATTACCAATTCTGCATTTCCATGAACTGTTATCTTCTGGGCTCCTAATTTCTTCAATAAGTGCAGCCCTAAGAGGAGTGCCTCATACTCTACTATGTCAGTTGTGCATTGAAAACTCAATTTATATGAATGGGCTTCAGAATGATTGTTTCCTGTATTGTAAAGCCATATTCCTACACCTGCACTAGTTTTAGTACATGACCCATCAAAATTCATACTCCAAAGAGGACTAGTTCCATATTTATCATTAATTTTTTCCCTATCCTCTTTGTCTTGAGTGCCATTGGGTTCTTCTATGGAATAGGCACTATGATCATGATTATCTTGTTTAAATGAAGGTTTTGAGGGTGGCTGTTTTTTTAGTATTTGATCAATTTCTTCTTCTATCCAAGTAAATATTTCTCTTTGAGTATAAACAGAAATACAATTGCCCTCTTTCTCTTGTGAAGATTGATTTTGAGGCTCAATGTCTTCTTGAGCCTTAGCTATAAGGAACGATGAATCATTTTTTGGGTCTTCAGAAATATCTTGAGGAATGTCCTTTATTTCTTGGTTGATTTCTTCCTCAACTAATTCATCTACATTCTTATAATCTTTCAATAAGATATTAAACTCATGAATGGCTATTAAAATATCTTTAGGATGTATTTGTTCCAAATATTCATCATTGTCTATAATGTATTGGGTGATGTTTTGTGATGGATCATAATGTGTTTCACCCCATGATAATGATGTAGTGTTTTCTTTATAGTTCTCATAAAACACATATTCAAGGTCCTTTAAAGAAAACAAACTACCAGATTTCAACCATTCATACCAATCCCTAGCTTTTCCTTCTAATGTTAACATGAACATTTTCATTAGGCAGTCATCAGGCCATTAAAATTTTAACCTCGATACATGTATGCGAAATTTGATAAGATTTAATAGTGAGTTATCAAAATTTTCACCCTGAAAAACAGGAAGTTTATCATCCCAATTCACCTGGGTCATCTTATGTGGAAACCCAGGGATATGATCTCTACTCATTGGGGCATATCTTCGTTGTATCCTTGGAATCATGTTTGTAAATCAAGAAAGAGGTCACTGTGTCTGTTTAATCAGTTCAAGGTCTTCTACCAGTGGAGTTATTTGGTCTTTTGGGAGTTGTAGAGTGTGGAGTCGCTAGGTGTAAAATTTTTAGCTTTTATGCAGGTAAAATGTTTTATGGTTCCACCACCATTTTTTATTATGAAGCCAATCTAAATTTTTTTTGGGTTTTCTGAGTTATTCTAGTATTATGGGTTATGAGAGTGTCCTAAATCTATGTGAACACTTAGCTACGGTGATGAGACAAAGAGAGTTTACTATTATGGCTTTAGCTAGCTGGTTCCTTCAAGGTTTGATAGGGCTCCATGAGAATCCTAAGGGTTATTTGGTTTGTCACTAATTCAAATAAGTCCTGTAATGATTACCAACATGCTTGGTAGTGCCTGAAGAAAGCTACTTATACTGCACTGAATACTGAGTGTTTTTTTTTAAGGATTTTACTCATAAGTCCCCAGTGGAGTCGCCAAAAATGTTAGGTATCTGTAATTTGCAAGATTGGAAAATAAAAACTGCAAAGCCTACATATGAACCACTTTGGGATTCTAGGATCTAGCCCTCCTGAATCCAGAGAGGGATCTCTCTATAAGTGCAAATATTGATTTATCTTTTAAGGCTTTTGGTGAGATATTACGCTAGTTATTAAGAAAAAAGGTTTTTTTTGGTTTTGGTTGGGAAAGGATATGATGAAGGTGAAGGAAGTCTATGTGAAGGGTGAAGGTGTAAATAAGTGGGAGAATGGTTCAACTAATAAGATAGGAAAGAAGCAGCTTTAATCCATTGGGCTATGGAGTCATAGAGGATTTAATTGAAACGTCAAGTCTACAAAGGTTACCATGGGGCAAGTCACCTACATCTCAGGATCTCTTAGATTAAATGATGGAATGGAACATTAATAGTGTTGTGAAGGTGGCAAAAGCTAATAATTTCAAAAAGGATTTATCAAATTTCCAAACAAGAAAATCCTTTCTAAGCAATTGTTTGAAACCAGCCAAAGGATAGGGCTAACCATAGACTTCTTTGGACAAGCTTGTATTAAAGCTAACTTATCAGAAAAAAAATCTAGTAATCCACATGACTACTTTTAGAAAGGATGAAAACATTAAAGACAAACATAAGAGTAGCTTAAGATCAAGTAAGATATCATTAAAATTTAGGCCTGCTTTTAGCATACTCTTAGGGAAACTTTCAAGACAAACTGTTGGAGAAGAAACTAGAGGACATGGCTAGCCATAGAATTCCCTAGTTCAATCTTTACTTAGCATGTAATGAAAATATCATTCAAGAACAATGTTTTAAATTTTAGGTAGCAAGACATGGGCTCACCAACATTCCTTGACTGTTTGGACTGTATTAAATCAATGTTGAATACACAATTGGAGGAAAACATAAAGATAAAGCTTATCAGTGAGAGTAGGGTACTTTTAACAGTAAATCCTAGCTCTATATTTGCTGTTCTTTATCAGAGAAAATGGAAAGTATGAAAAACATGAAAGAAGACAAATTAAAATAAGAAAAACATCACCATTAATTTAGACCAAGATCCCATGGAATTTGACTCGTATATTGATGTTCAAACCAGTACAATCCTCAAGTTCAAAAGGTCTTAACAATTCAGAAAACTTTCGCTTCTTAGCTTATGTATCTTCAATTACAAACAGGGCTTCAACAGCTTTAGAAAACTATTTACATGCAAAAGATATCCAGAGACCAACCCCTAAATTATCTTCTAGAGAAGTTTTTATAGAAGAAATGAAGAGGTGGGATGAAAGAAAAGATCTCTAGGCTCAATTAATACAAGTTAATGCTTCTCGGCCTTTGAGAGGCTCAATAGAGAAGTTTTCTGATATTTCCTCTGTATTAATTGGTTTTCATTAAGTTTTTAGGCTACTTGGTGTTACACAATTTTTTGGTCATCTAACCTATTATCATTAGATGGACCCAAGTACACCAAGTAAGACCAATTTTACCCTAAGTAAAATTGCTTTCACTATGTAAAATAACTTAATAAAACACATTTATTAGTTTGTTTATGGTCTAAATAGGAAACCCCAAAGGGAAATTTTAAACAAATCTATATTTTTTTGAATTTCCTCATAGAATAATTAATTAAGAAATAATTTAATTATTATTCCGGGTTATATTTAACCCAAAATGAGGAAATTAATTATATAAACCCTTATTTATCTTATTATTTTCTGGGAATAATTATTTAAACCTTATTTAAATAATATTCCTTGTTAAATTTGACGAAATCATTTTTAAATAATTGAATAAATCATTATTTATTCAATTATTATTCAACCACTTCCTTAAAATGATAAATAAATCATTTATTTATTTATTATTTACAAATAAAGGGATTTGAGCCAAGTCAAATACCTTTCCCCTCCAACAAATATAATAAAATATTCCATAAAAGGTGGATCTAGATTTGGTTAATATTATTTTAATCATGCACCAAGATCTATAATGACCCAACATTTTGTTATAAATAGAAGGGTTTTTCCTACCATTCTTCACCTTTTGTTGCCTATTAGATCACTCTGGATCTATACTCTTGGTCTTACTTTGACCCATTATCATTATCACATTCTCCAGTATTTGCTTTGTGAGCTCCCTTTGAGTTCTATGTTTGTTTGGGTTTTCTACAGAGAGAGAAATTCTAGATCTGAAGTGCTAAGGACTTTCAAGAACCCATCCCATTGACGAGAATTGGAAAAACCTTTCTTGTTTTCCTCCCAGGTGCCCTTAATATAAAATTATTTCAAAAATATTATTCTTGTCTTGTCTATTGGATGCATGGAGCAAAACCTTACTTTTACTGCTTAATGTATTTTTATGCATAGATCTGGATTTTTGCAGCATTGGTCTTGATCAACTAACTATAGATCTGAAGATATTGGCAGCCATATTTGATGTTAGGGCTATAAGTTATGCATAGCTAAAGTGATATTTTTTCGTACACTTCGACAAAAGATTCATACTAACACTTGGAAGAGTTTGTTGACTTCAAAACTCTTTTAAGTAGGCTGGCAATAACTCTGGCTACTTTAAACAAAATATCACTGACTAAGGGAATAACTATTCCTTCTTTTGATTTATTAGGGCTGCAGGTGGCACTTGTAGCTGGAGAGGATTCAATTAGCCTCTGATGTGGCAGTGGAGGCTTTTCGAACTGATATATCTCTTTTTTTTTCCTTAAAAGACTCTTAATTTTTCTTTTGGTTTGTGTTCAGGCTTAATTAGCCTTGATCCTCACCCTCAGGTCTTTATCCTTTAACACTATCTTTATCTCTGTGGATTAGGCCTTTGATTCTTGAATTTATAACTTAATCCCTTTAAACTCTAATTTAAAATCATTAATCTTCACTTTCGCTCTGATCTTATCCTTTGACACTGATACTCTTTGTTCATTTGATGTTTTACTATGTTTTTTTTTTTTTTTTTGTAGGCACGCAAAAGGTTTACAGGATATCACCAATGCTCATGAGACATGGGTAGAATCATAGTTTGAAACCCTGTAGATTCCCTTTCTTCTTGGATAGTAACTTGTGGATCGTCATCCTTGGCTTTAGTGTTATTTTAAAACTATGGGGAAAACGCATATAACCTGCAAAAAACAAACAAAAATTATGAAAATACTGTGAGAAATAGGTTAAAACTGCTTTGGGTAGTTTGGGGGCGAGGAAGAATCAGAGCCGTCGATTTAGATTAATCAATGGTCGAGATTGCTCGATCAAGTCATTTGGGAGAAGGTTGGGTGAAAAGTGAATGGTGGTAAGATTAAGTCAAGGTCGTTCGATCTTCGGAGATCGAAGACTAAGATTTGATTAGAAACAACATTTCTGGGTCAGTGGTAAATCATAAAACCACTAATGGTTTTCGCAAAAAGTTTGGGTGGTAAGCGGTTTGCCCAAAAAAAAATGCGATAAGATACATTGCTTGACACACGTCCTTTTCAATACTGCCGGTTTCAGAAATTTTTTTGGTGTTAACGTTCTGTCGCAAAAATTTTGTGAAATGCTACGTCCGCCATTGGATCGGAGGCTCCAGATCCGACGGTGTGGATCACACGCGACGAGGAAGTTGCGCCGAAGGGGCGATAGTGGAATACACGTGGCAGCACGTGAGTGGGTAGGTTTTTTATGAGGTGGGAGGTAGGTCCCAAAGGAGTTGGGTTTATCGGATTAAATCTCGACCGTAGGATCTTTTGAATGGAAAATCAAGATTAATAGATGGGGCGGGTTATTTTCCAAATGAAAGGTTTGAGAATATCAGGTTAAATCCCGACCATTGGATTTTTCTGACGGACGGTCGAGATTGAAAGAGGAGATGGGTTATTGTGGAAAGGAGGAAAGGGGCAAGAGGCTTTTGGGTTTATTCTTGATTGTCGTATTTTTTTGATGGACGGTCAGGATTAAAGGAGGGAGCAGATAATGTTAAAAAAGAGAAAAGGAAAGGCATATGGACGGGCGGGGAAAAAGGGCCTGATGGCCGTTGATTCTCACAGATCAACGGTCGATTTTCGTTTAAAAATTGAACTGTCGGGTTTGAAAAATAAAGAGAAAAAGGGTTTGGAGGGAGGGTTTTAGGCCTTTTAAGCACCCGACTATGGGGCTTCGGCTACATGGAGAAAGGGGCGAAGGAATTAAGCCCTCGGGGGCTTAAGACCTATTGTATTTCAGAAGGGTGCTTTGAGGCACAAAAATAGTGTTTTTTAAGCCAAACTGAGGGTTTCGATAGGTAAATGGAGGCATTTTTAAACCAAATAAAAGGGAAATAAAAGGTTTAAAAGGGTTTTTGGAATGATTTAGAGGTTATATGAAGGTATTTTGAGGGTTTTATGCAGGAAAAAAGATGAACAATGGAATTGTTTTATGAGTGAAAGGAGGAGTGAAAATGATGGAAAATGGGCTTTTTAAGCAGTATTTCCCTTTGGTTAACAACAGGTTCTTTAGGATAAAGAGGGAAACAACAGTGATGATTATCTCAAAGGATAAGGATCATTATAAGACTTTAAGAACTAAAAATTTGGTCATGAAATTGTTTCTTGAAGGCTTAAAAATAATTTAGCCACCATTTGATATGACAATTTTTTATAGGTGGCTCACACTTTGGTTTAGACAGACTTCATCAAATTGGATGAAGGGAAATTTAAGAAGATGAAATATTCTAAAAATTTGGATTTTGATGATGAGATTTCAAATTTTGTATTCAAGCCCAGAAAGCCTTTAACCAGGCAATCAAAAAAGTTGCAAGAGCTGGATATGGATTTAGAGAAAATAGGGAAAGTTTCCAATGTTTATGAAGAACATATAGACCTATCATCACCAATGCCTGAAGCTGAAAAAAACAGAGTTTTTTATACTCAAACATAAAAGATCAATCATGAAGAAATTGAAGAGGAGTTGAGATTAGCTAATTTTGAAATTGCTGAGCTCAAGAGGAAAGCAAGAAGACATGCTGTTGAGAAAACAAATTTCAATAGAATAAAGGCTCTGTGGGAGCTTGAAAGAGTTTCAAAACCTGAAACAGTTAGCAATGAAGCTCAGTATTTTACCTGGACTCTTCCTGCAATTAAAGAGTCTAGATTTGTGAGAATGATAAATGTTAATTTAAGGGCTACTAAAAGGAGGCTGAAGAGGTAGATTGAAGACCTGTAAATTCAATTGACAAAGTCTAAAAGTAAGTTATAGAAGAGATAAAACAGAGCAACAAGTAACAAATCCTTAAAGAAGTTTTGTTATTAAGAAGGGAATTACTTTTTGAAGACATTTCAAAGTCAACTTGTTTTTCCTATTAAGTTTTATGGAAATCGTTGGAGAAGTGAAAATATCCTTAAGACTCAGAATTTTGAAAAAATTGTGTAAAAAGGGCATACACAACAGTTTCATAGCACGCTACAAAACTATTGTAGGTGAGTTTTTGGGTGTTTTTAATATATATTTTGGGAGCAAAAATAGTTGGTTTTTAAATTTTGTTGCTGGTGGTGGATGGAAAAGAGTCACGGATGAAAGCTTAGGTTTTAAAGTAGAAGAAAGAGGGTGTTAAAGAAATATTTTTCAATGATACAGATTCTGTGCTACAAAAACGACTGCTATTTTCGTAGCGCAGCCACATCACATATTTTTATACTTTGTCAAAGGTTTAATTATGTACAGGTGGAAGGGTAAGGTTACAAGGAAATGATAGCATATGTCACCTATTCGAAATAGTCAATATTTCTAGCAAAAATTTTCGAAGATCATCAATGAAGATAAAGGCTTAATTGTAGAAAACATGTTCCCTGGTTTTCAGGGCAGATAAGACATGAGTCAGCAGGATTTCATAACAAGGTTAAAGGCACCATCAAGGTCGAAGATATGGAGAAGAAACTGTCAAAGAGAATATTTAAGTCTTAGATAATGTTTTTTTAGAAATAATAAGGAGTTTCAATCCTATTTGTATTAGGACTCCTAAAGAGATAGTTAACTGTCAATTGTAATTAAGAGTTTGTTTTAGAGTAGATAGGTGTCAAACTTAGAAATTCAAATTATCCTCAAGATTGAAGGGGGAATCCAAGATTGTAATGATGACTCTATAAGAGACATGATGTCGAATTCCTCAAGGTTGGCATTTTTTCATTAGCAAGCAAACTGTGTTATTGTAGCAGACTGTGTATTTTTAGCTTAATACAGCTTGGCTTTACTACTCAAGATTCTCAAAGAGTTTTTTGGTGTTTGATATCTCTATGGTTTTTGTCATCTACCTACTTACAGTGGTATAAACATGTGTTACTTATAATTAATTGGAAAATGCTCTAACTTCCTTCACATGTTTGTAGACTGTGTTTTATTCATTGTGTTATTGTTTTCTTTATAAACCTAAAACTCTAAGTGCCCTGACTTCCATGTTGAGCGGATGTTGATGTTTTGTTGAAACATATCTTGACTCCATAGCCCAATAGATGTTCGTTAATCAGTAATTCAACCAGTTATACACTTTTATCCATTTTATTCCTAGATTTAGCCATCTAATCTTTAATCAAAAATATTAAACCTGTTGAGAGAGCCCTCTCAGGTTGAGGAGGCTAAGCCTCAACCAAAATATTGGGTTGAAAGAGTTACTCAGAGTCTACTTGGTCAGTAGTCTATCAAGGTCAGATTTTGTGATAACAAGTGCTACCATCCCTTCTAAATTCTAGGAGGTGACTTCAACATGATCACCATCCTCAGAGAAAAGAGAGGTGGACGCATGCACTTGGATGCCGAAAGTCTGAGGTTCAAAAAATTAATTCAACTCAATCAACTGATTGATATTCCCACTTCCAACGGGCTCCACACTTAGAACAATCGCAGAAGAGGCTCCCAGCAAATATCTTCTCGTTTGGATCTATTTCTCATCTTCGAAGCCTTCACTCATGCTAGGGGGGACATCCTTTCCACTATTCTCCCTGTGGATGGCTTAGACCATTGGCCTATTTAGCTACAGTGGGAGAGGCCAGGCAGAGGTATCCCCAAAACTTTCCGGTTTGAACAATTTTGGTTGCCCCATCCAGGCTTTAAAGAAATGGTAGTCGATTAGTGGTGCAACATCACCCCCCATGAAGGCTAAAAAATGTACAAGGTATATCAAAAGCTTAAGATCATCAACGCAAGACTTAAGAACTGGAACCAACATACCTTTGGAAATATTTTAAGAAGCCAAAGGGATCTCAAAGCTCACATGGAAACCCTCCAACAAACTCTCATATCTTCTGGCTGTACAGAGGATTTGGACAGGCAGGAAAAGTAGCTCAAGAACCTAATCGAGGAAAGAGAAGTGCAGGAGGAGATTCTCTAGAAACATAAGTCCAAAATCCAATGGCTCAAGGAGGGAGAGAAGAATACAAAATTATTCCACTGCTCCACCATCCAAAGGAGGATGGTCAATTGTATCTCTATTTTAAAAAATGAACAAGGAATCAACCTAGAATCACATGAGGAGATTGAATAGGAGCTCCTCAACCACTTCAAGGAGACTCTAGCTAAACCTCAATTGGACCACCGGAAGGCCATTAACAACATAACGCAGCACATTCTATCCATCATCACAGATGACCATAATAAAATGCTGCTACGACCAGTTCAACTGTAGGAAGTGGATCAGGCTATGGCTCAACTCAAGGGTAGGAAAGCGCCAGGACTGGATGGCTTAACCACCAACTTCTTCCACTTTTTTGGGGAATACATCAAGTCAGAGATCCAGGAAATGGTCAAGGAATCCAGGTCAATTCACTGGATGCCCCCGGCCCTTAATGCCACTTTCCTTACTCTCATCCCCAAGGAGGAGCAGGCAACTACTCCTAGAAAATATAAATCAATTTACCTCTGTAATGTCTTGTACAAGCTTGTCTCCAAGGTGATTTCCAACCGTCTCAAGCCCCTACTACCCCTTCTAATATCTCTGGAGAAAATACGCTATGTTGAAGGTAGACACATTCCCGATGAAATCATCCTCACCCATGAGATAACTCACTCCTTGAAGACTTGCAAAATTCCAGGTATGCTCCTCAAGATCGAACTCTATAAGGCTTTTGATAAACTCAGTTGGTCCTATATACATCAAATGATATCAACCTTTGGTTTCAATCCCACCTGGATTCGGTGGATCATGAGTCTCATCACTTCCCCGATCTACTCCATTTTTCTCAATGGATCCCCCTTTACGCCTTTATCGCCTACCAAAGGCATCTGTTAAGGTGACCCTCTCTCTCCCTTTCTCTTTGTTCTCATGGCATAAGGGTTAGGAAAGCTTATCGATTACCCTGTCAGGATGAGATCTATCAAAGGGATCTGTATTTATCATCGTCCCTCCATCACCCACCAGTAATTTGTGGATGAAAAAATGCTCTTTGGTCACCCCCTGGTGTAGGAAGCCAACTCATTCAAATACATTTTGGACTGCTTCTCCCTTGCCACTGGTCCCTCCATCAATCAGTCCAAATCCAAGATTTTCTTCTTCAACACACCTCTTCTCAGCCAACGCAATATTTCCTGCATATTGGGCTTATCAATCTCCTCTCTCCCCTCTAAATATCCAGGTTCCCTGCTCATTAACTCCGCCATTAAGCATGCCTCCTGGAAAGATCTGCTTGAGAAGCTGGAGACCTATCTCTCCCTTTGGACCCATCGCGCCCTCAATCTGGCAAGTCACCTTATCCTGGTTAATTTTTTCCTCCAATCCATGCCTCTTTACCTTTTTTCAATGCTTTTTTCCCCCAAATGGGTTCTCAAGGCCATCAAAAAATTTCAACGTAATTTTCCATGGGGAAGAAACAAGGATAAGCGAAAATGGGTGCTGGTCAAATGGAAAGATGTATGCACCCCAACAACCTTTGGCGGGCTAGGTCTTAGAGATCCTCAACATAGTAATGAAATTATAGGAGCCAAAATCTGGTGGTAGTGGATCTTCAATTTGAAGGTCCCTTGGGCACAGCTTTGGCTTTCCAAATATGCAAAAAATTGGCCAATCAGGGATCTCATTTGACTGGATGTCGAAATGGATGGATCAATAATCTGGAAGGCAGAAAAACAACACAGGGCTTTAGTAAGAGATCACAGTTTCTGGGAAGTTTGATTAGGAACCCAAGTCAAGTTCTAGAATGATTCATGGCAACAAATTTCAAAATTGACCACTCTCTTCCCCAAATCATATTGGCAGGGTATTCTCTCTCAACAAGATAATCCCCATATTAATCGTTTATGGAATCCATAGAGTAATACACAGATCATCCACCAATTTTGCCATTGGCTCTCAGCAGATCAGCTCCGAGAAGTTCATGACCTTCATCTTATGGATTGCATCAGACAGGAACTCGCCAAAAGAATAATTCATTTTGTAGAAGGGGATGACATCATGAGGTGGAGATAATCCTCTCTAGGGACCTTTACCACCAAAGAGGACTATCGCCTACTCCTCCCCAATCTTCCGGATTGAAAATATGCTATCTGGTCCAATATTTGGCATCCTAGAATCTAGCCAAAAATTTCTACCTTTATCTAGCTTCTCAGTATAAGGTGCATCCTCACATGGGATAATATTTGCAAGAAATTATTTGAGGGCCCCTCCCGTTGTGCCAACTGTGGTAATGAGGAATAAAACATTGAGCACCTCTTCAAATCGTGCACCTTAGCCATCACTCTTTAGGACAAGATGTTATTGCTGAGTAGCAGGTCAGACATAATTCGTGGGGACATCCTCAACACCATCCATTCTTGGTGTGCCACCCCCTTCCATACCGATATTCTCAACTCCCTCTAGACCATCCTTCCCGGGCACATCCTCTGAGCTATTTGGAAGGAAAGAAACTGTTGCATCTTTTAGGATCAAAACACTCCTCCTGACATTCTCTAGACCTCCATCTGCAGTAACCTTCAAGAAACCTTGGCTCTTCATCGCTAACAGGACATCGACCTCCCCTCTCATCCAAGGGAGAAAATCATATGGGCCTATTGGAATATCATGTTACACTCATTCCCGATCACTAATCCCCCTTCAAACCATTCCCCTAGTTCCCCCTGTTCTTGGTCTCCTCCCCCACCTGGCCTCTTCAAGCTCAACTTTGATGGTGCGTCCAAAGGTAATTCGGGGGATGCAGGTTTTGGTGGTATCTTCAGAAACTCGGATGGCGATGCACTCTTGATCTTCTATGGCTCTATGGGCTGGGATACCAACAATTCAACAGAGCTTGAGGGTATGTTTCAAGGGTTCTTCTTGGCTCAAGAAAATAATTTATTCCCTTTTGAAATATTAGGAGACTCCCAAATCATCATTGAAGTGGCCAAGCGCCTTCAAGCTGGGTCCTTGAATTCAAATTCTACCATGAGATGGCGATTAGCTACCCATTTCTCGCTCCTGAAACATTGGATTCACAACCACTTTGCAGTTGCCTTCAAACACATTAGAAGGACAGCCAATGCGGTGGCTAACCTCTTAGCCAACAAAGGAGTGTTGCAAAATGCTAATCTTACCTATAGCACTCTCCACACCATGGATGTTGAAGCTCTCAAACATGAATGCAATCTCCTAGTGAAAAAATACCTTCACCCCCGAGATGCGGGTGCAAGCCAGTAAGAAGATGGGACATATGGGTGCCATGTGTCGGGACACTTGGCCTCCCCATGTGACCACACATGGGGCCAACCCAGTGTTAATTTCTCAAGCGAGTTGAACTTAAATTCACCCTCCACCACATTTACTTTGACGTACCCTGATTGCAGAGCATTAAGGTCACTCGTCTCTGTCTCCATGGCTATTAAGCAAGCCACCTCCGCTCATTTGACCTCCATTCGACCCTCAATCCTCTTCTTTTTTCACATCTCTGTTTATCCTCCCCAACCTCTGGTGATTTTCCTAATATCGGCAGGCCTTAGCCTTCCTTCTAGTGGTAACTCCTCCCCTATGCTGTCTAGAGCTTCCTCCTGGTCCTGCACTTCTTCTCCTCCAACAATCATGCCAAGGCGTCATCACATGAGATGCAGAAGAGCAGAAGGACACGGCCTCCCATCTAGACCTCCTTTGATGCATACCATGGGCCGAGAATTGAATCTCTTGGTGCATTGGGAGGAGCTGAGTAGGATTGACCTTATCAACCTTTCAGCCCAGCTTTCCTTACAACTCCCCATTCCCCCTTTGACATCTCCCATCACTAGTAACAAGAAACGGCCTTGCAGTTCGACCATTCTTCCTGAGCTTGCCTTCTTCCCCCACAAAATAAAGGCTCTCCTGGTGCAGAGTACCTGCAGCAAAAACTACTACACCAACAGTGACACAGGCAACAGTGATGGCATCAATTTAGATAGTTAGGCATAAAATAATAATGAGTACTCCAACTAGCTAGATGCCTCCTCTAAGAAGTTCGTCACGGCCACAAACCACATACCACGCGCTGAGCAAGGAGAAAGATGACGTGCTCTATGTCTGCAAGGTATAGGAAGAAGGTGCCAAATCCAGCAAAAAAAATGTAGGTCCTCCCTAGTTTCCTTTGCAGGGTGTTCCCCTGTCTCTTTAGTTTTTTAGTAGCATTCACTAGTCTGTCCATGTTTTGGAGGTTTATGCTCTCTGAATTAGTTCAAATTTGGCTACTATGTTTGCTAGTTTCCCTTTATGGGTAGCATGGTCACTGTGCTTTTGGTGGACTTGTTTCCCCAGCTGGGGCATTCCAATTTCTGATTTCAAAATTTGGATACTTCCCTTCGGATTTGGCTTGCCAAGTGAGGAGGAAGATAACTATAACTTTTTCTTTGTATGATATAATATACATATTCAAACTTAGAAAAAAAACACTATACAACAGTAAATGATAGAGAATAAAGCATCACATGTGATAATACTCAGCAATTTGATGAAGCAGTTCACCCCTCCTGGGCTACATCTGTTTGTCCAGCTCCCAATGGCATGTTCCTCATATCTCATTGCTCAAAAATGGTAAGTACATGTGATCAAAAGCCTCAAATGGTTGTGATCTCTCTAGAAACAGCTTCAGAATTCTTGAATTAGTCAGGAATGACTATTCATTTGTAGAAAATAGAGAATGGATGCTCAATACACTGAAAACACCCTAGTGGCCCTAGTGGCTCCTTTACCTCTCTTGAAGCAAAAACTACATGAAATGACCTTTTATGGCTCTAAAACCTATTCCAATGAGTTTAGAATGTCTAAATTAGCCAAAAACAACTATTCATTCATAAAAAATGGTTGAAATCTCTAAGAGTTATGATTAAACAGAAAACTGCCCAATGTCCCCTCGGAAAGCTCCTCCAAAATTGGAGGAAATCCAGTTAGTGCTGACAAAAAAGCGTTGACTGCCAAATTTCGAGATCCGCCAGTGAAACCGATGGACAAACTGTAATATTCCTTTTTCAGAAACATTTTCAATCGACAAAGCAAATCTATTCCAGAGATAGATTGCAGGGGCATTTACTGGATTTGTCACCTTTAAACAAAGGATGAGCTCCAGAGGCTACTTGGCCCACTAGAAGACTCTGTCTATAGAGTTATTTTCAAAGGACAATATCCACAATAGGGAAATACAACAAGATTGGGAATCTCTTAAGATAACCCCAACATTGCAGCTACAACAATAACAAACACATCAAATGGTAAATAGCAGTGAATCATATATACATGAAATGTTAGATAATCCAATGGCCATCATATTAGAACATAGTAGCATGAAATATACATCTTCTTGAGGAAATGATCACTCAAGAAAGGCACAACAAGCCTCAAGAAACCTGTACATGAAAATGTGAAACACATAGCTGCATAAATAAAGCCCTAGGCCATAAATACGCAGTTACATGAGAGATTGCTGCATAAATAATAGAAATGCAATGATATGACAATGATAGGCTCAAATAAGAAGGGGGAGCATGATCTCAACCCCTGAAAATACAGTACATCAATCCTCTAAAAGGATTGGCTAAAATCTATACAAAAATGGCATTTTGCAGAAATTCCGGAGTAGCTGGGTAGCAGCTACTCAAGAACTGCAAATGCATGGAGAAGGCTGAAATAGCTGCAACAAATGAAGAACCATCCTCCAATAGAAATCTAAAGTGAAAGGTTGATCCTTTCACCCAAGACTTCTCCTCCAAGTGACTGTTAATCCCTCACAACAAATCTCCTCTCTGAATAACACTGTCTACTGAAGGGACTGCACTACCCATGATGGAAAGTGGTTGGTCTGATGCCAAATATGGTGGTATATTCTCAAGAACTACCTTTTCTGATCTCCCAATTAGTAGAATCTCTCTCCACTGAAAAACAAGCTCTGGATGGTGTGTGGAAACCTCCCGGGCAACACCTAACAACCCTGCACAATATCTGCTGCAGAAATTGCACTGATGTAGATGGCTGAAGTTATGGCCTCAATGCTTGAATATGGGGAATGGAGTGCAATCCTTCATGATCTACTCAAGAAGGAGAGGAAATCCTCAACATGACTCCCTCGTGCCCGAAGGCACTGCAGCTCTGCTGAACAGCAAGAGGCAACAACAAGTCTCCAAGACTTGGATGTAAAAATGATAAAAAGATAATCTCAATGGCTGCCTTGCTCCTCTTTTAAACAATGAGCCTTACCTCCATGGGCCCTACTTCAAATTAGGGTTTCGTGCCTCTAGAATCTTCCCTCCTACGTTGTCCCACATAGTGCTTTCCAACTCATGCCAACGCAGTTTGTCTTGGTCAACTTTGGCCAAACCTTTATGCAAAAACCTCCTTTCACACATGGAGGTGTAAAATCCAGCTCCAACATGATCCTCTTTCATACTTAGAGGATTTTTATTCTCTAATCATGCAAATAATGGGTCCCCTACCCATTTTATTCATCTCTTATATAAAATTAACAAAATTAATGTTCCATAAAAATTTGGAACATTACAATCCTCCCCTCTCAAAATATTGCTTGCCCTCAAGAAATTGCAAGGATGAACTTTGTTTCTTTCTGCCCTTCCTCCTGTAGCATCCTTATGTGATGATCTCCTCAAGAAAAGGATGCCATATCAGTAATCAAGTCTTCAAACTATCCCTCCAATATATGCAATCTAGCCTTTGGGTGAACATTCCCAAACAGCTATCATGTAGAAGTAACTATCCATGAAGGAACAAAGAGTTGTATAAGGGCCTACCTAAGGCATGAGATCTGATATATAATGTGAATTATTATCCCCCATATGAATCTCTCATCCCCAAGCCATCAATCATAAAAATAAGTTGCCTCCCAACAAGACAACTCATGGAAAATCTCCTTCCACCTTGAGCTTCGGAAATGAAGGTGGGCTGAAAATCTGATCATGGAAAGCCCTATAAATTTCCCCATGCTATCCTCTCCCCCACTTATGACAAGTTTGCAGTGTATGCTGATCCTGAAATGCAAATATATTTCCCTCAAATGGAAAAATGAAGAGTAATTCCCCAAGAATCTCCCCTCCACCAATGATAATCTAACTGGCCCAGACATGTCATCTATGATGAATAGGACAAGATCACCATAAAATTACCCCATGAAATGTTTTCTGTAGGTTATACATTGTGCAGTAGGGTACAAACAATGTCTCATAGGGTTACAACGGAATCTCACCCACTGTAGCTACAAACAATATCATGAAAAGTACTGTACAAAAATATCACCTCTACTACTGAACAATAAATAGATGAGTGAACCAGAAATACAAAATCAAATACATGCCCAAATATAAACAATGGATGGATTTCATCATCATACTCATGGCCCTCCTTAAGATAAAGCAAATAGATGGCTGTGGTGGCCATGTCTCCTGTCATGTTCCCATTAGAACATGCAATGCAAAAAATATGGGAGTCCTCCCTCATCAAGGACACATTCATCCATGTGTCTCTCCTCTAATCATGTCCTTCAATGAGATAACATAAATATCAGCCAAGGAGATCATACTCAGCAATAAAATGAGGTAAGTACTGAAGGTCTCATGTTGTGCAAAGATGTACCAACAGTCTCCCAAGTGGTCACAACACAGTTTCCTAAACTGCTGCTTAGAGAAATGATATGGCAAGTTGTTTTCAGCTCATGGATAACAATGTATGTTCTTACATCTGATAATGCATGGTAAGTGGCTGAATATAAGTGTTGAACATACATGGAAGGTAACACTTGCCCAAGGACATATAAAATATGGTTGTCTCCATCACATAGTTTGGCCCAATTTTGCTCATGGAGCAACATGAAAAATTTGCCCCTCTGAAAAGCTCGGCACTGCATCATAATGATAAGAGTATGTAAATCAGCAAGGTACACACAAGACTCTTACTATAGGCTGGAAGTGAGATGATATATTGATCTATGCATGTGATCCTCCTCCAAAATGACAATGCTGTGAGCTCATGCAAAAAGGCTCCTGCCCATGCCAATCTCTGTTCCTTGACATGCTCCTTGTCAAGAACAACTCTGGTGATGCTGTTGCAAATATGAAGCTTCTCCCAAGAGGGAAATGCCTCCCAATCATTCCCAGCTAAGGAGTGATCCCCTTGCACTATGAGAGTGCCCTCCTCTACTCCTGCAACACCATCAAGCATGTGAGAGAAAATCTGCTTGTGCTCTCTCCCATCAATGCCAAGCAACTCAAGTGCTTGCTGCCTCCTCATGGGCACATCATATGACTCATGTGATGAAGGTATCATGACTGATATATATTTCATATCAGAAATATTTATCCCTTATCATTTTTTCCCAATGATGTAAACATCCTTTCGTCTCTTCTCCATCATTTTGGTACTCCTCCCATGAGGGCTACCATCCTCCCAAACCAATTCTTGCTCCTTGCATTTCATGAGAGTTTGAAATGCAGCTTCTTGGAGACCTCTTAGGAAAGGCCTCTCTCCCATGAATATGTTGGATCTATGAATATCCAAATATGATGGAGGTGATGTCTCTTCTCCACCCATGTTCAATAGCGCTGCTGATTCCTCCAATGATGTAGCAACTGTCTCTTCCTCTGGTTTCACAATTTTTTTCATGATTCTCCATGGAGGTGTCATGGTTTACTTCATCCTCCAATGGTCCACATCCCAAACTCAAGGGCTGAATGAGAGTCATCAATAGTGCATGAGGATGAGGGTTCATTTCCTCCTTGAACCCGTTGCACAGCGTAGTGCAATCATGAGGCCCTAAAGTGGCCATGTGATTTGATCCTGGGACCTCCTCATATGAAATTCCACCATCCTTAAGATTATTTGCCAAAATAGAAAGTGGAAATTTACTCATACCTCGGTGGATCTTGGGACCTACTTGTGTGGCTGCAATGGCTTTTCCTCCAATGGTTTCCTCATCCATAGATGTAGAAGGCTGCTCCTTCAAAGTTGTAGCAGTGTTGGTGCAATTCTCCTCCCACGGTGGAATGGCTTTCTCTTCCTTTGTCCTCCCTCCATCAAAGGTTTGGATCAAACCTTGAGCAAAGTATCCAAAAGAACTCTCCCTTGAATGGACCAAGGGTTTGAACCACCAAATAGAGGTTTTACCCTCCATGTGCAATGCTACCATCTCTACTATTTCTTTCTCTACCATTGGATGCAGCAATTAAAATTCCTCCAGCCCAAGCTCTAGCTGAAGTAACCCCATAAAATGTAGACAATAGAAGCCTACTGCCTCTGATTTCTTCTTTTCCATAGGGCCTTCTCTCCTCCATCTGCTGAATAGACTTTGAGAACGCTGTAGCTCTCCTAAATGCTGCAGAATGGGGTTTATAGTCACCCAGGTACTTGCTTAAGAACTGGAAATCCAAGCATCTCCCATGCTAGTCTTCAAGAAAATAGGAAGTGCATGGACCTTCCTCTTCTCCTCTTTTATTCTCCTCCTCCTCAGGGAGGCTCTTATTTATTCAAAATTAGATGAGATTAGTCTCATCTTATTCATCATTCTCCTTTGAAATTGAACTCACAGGCTGTGCACTTTGATGCGCTGATACCATTGTAATATTCCTTTTTTAGAAACATTTTCAATCGACAAAGAAAATCTATTCCAAAGATAGACTGTAGGGGAATTTACTGGATTTGTCACCTTTAAAAAAAGGATGAGCCCCAGAGGCTACCTGGACCACTAGCAGACTCTGTCTATAGAGTGATTTTCAATGGACAATATCCCCAATGGGGAAATACAACAAGATTGGGAATCTCTTAAGATAACCCCAACATTGCAGCTACAACAATAAAAAACACATCAAATGGTAAATATCAGTGAATCATATATACATGAAATGTCAGAGAATCAAATGGCCATCATATTAGAACATAGCAGCATGAAATATACTTCTTCTTGAGGAAATTCTCACTCAAGAAAGGCACAACAAGCCTCAAGAAACCTGTGCATGAAAATGTGAAACACATAGCTGCATAAATAAAGCCCTAGGCCATGACTACGCAGTTACATGAGAGACTGCTACATAAATAATAGAAATGCAATGATATGACAATGATAGGCTCAAATAAGAAGGGGGAGCATGATCTCAACCCCTGAAAATACAATACATCAATCCTCTAAAAGGATTGGATGAAATCTATACAAAAATGGCATTTTTCAGAAATGCCGGAGTAGTTGGGTAGCAGTTACTCAAGAACTGCAAATGAATCGAGAAGGCTGAAATAGCTGCAAAAAATGAAGAACCCTCCTCCAAAATAAATCTGAAGTGAAAGGTTGATCCTTTCACCCAAGACTTCTCCTCCAAGTGACTTTCAATCCCTCACAACAAATCTCCTCTCTAAATAACACCGTCTATTGAAGGGACTACGCTACCCATGATGGAAAGTGGTTGGCCTGATGCCAAATATGGTGGGATATGCTCAAGAACCACCTTTTCTGATCTCTCAATGAATATAATCTCTCTCCACTTAACGACAAGCTCTGGATGGTGTGTGGAAACCTCCCCGGCAACACCCAACAACACTGCACAATATCTGCTGCAGAAACTGCGCTGATGTAAATGGCTGAAGCTATGGCCTGAATGCTTGAATATGGGGAATGGAGTGCAATACTTCATGAACTACTCAAGAAGGAGAGGAAATCCTCAACAGGAATCTCTTGTGCCCAAAGGCACTGCAGCTCTGCTGAAAAGCAAGAGGCAACAACAAGTCTCCAGGAATTGGATGTAAAAATGATCAAAAGATAATCTCAATGGTTTACTTACTCCTCTTTTAAACAATGAGCCTTCCCTCCATGGGCCCTACTTCGAATTAGGGTTTCCTCCCTCTAGAATGTTCCCTTCTATGTTGTCCCACATAGTGCTTTCCAATTCATGCCAACGCAGTTTGACTTGGTCAATTTTGGCCAAACCTTTATGCAAAAACCTCCTTTCACACATGGAGGTGTGAAATCCAGCTCCAACATGATCCTCTTTCATACTTAGAGGATTTTTATTCTATAATCATGCAAAGAATGGGTCCCCTACCCATTTTATTAATTTCTTATATAAAATTAACAAAATTAATGTTCCATAAAAATTTGGAACATTACAGAGACGATCAGTTAAATTAAATGTGAAACCAAACCATGTGACTGCTTCACGGATTAACTGCCGAAATCCTAGCCGCTAGTTTGCGTGTGGGTTAAGGTTTTGAACGGGCAGACATATAATGGGGGGCTAGCCCTTAGGGGATGGCCTCCCAAACACCCACCGCCGAACACATTAAACTTGAAATATATGTGCCGGCCTATTGGGGTAAGAAACACCTCGTAGGCGGAATGGTTGGGTGCGTGCACACTGTGTAGGAGGTCTCGTGGTCAATCCCCATGCTCTCCATAATTTTCTTTATACCATCTCACCTTCATCCTGGGGCCACGTGGCGGCCTCCAGGCTGGCTCCGTGTCACTCGATGATAGGCCCAAAAAAAATTATAATAAAACAATATTTCAAAATATATATTTTTTGAAATTTTTTTATTCAAGTCAAACTAAGTTGAATGTCATTTTTTTGAGTTTACTGGTATTTTCAAACCTTAATAAATTCTGCATATGACCTTCATTTTGCGAACTGTTCATGGCACCAGAATCGCAGTGACGAGACCTCTCTGTTCTCTCAAGTTGGGAACACTTCTGATCGCTTTCATTTTTTATCATTTTTTAGCAATGAACATGATCTCCTGATCAGTTAAAGAAGCTTAATGATTCACCACTTCTCATTCCTCGCATTTCATCATTCATAAACCTATCTTTCTATTTCCTTGCATTCACTCTGCATATACTCTGATTACAAGACCATGTTAAAAGAAAAAGCCTTATGGTGCATTAATCTAAGTAGTCTCTATAGTGTCTTCTCCTTCCATAATAACAAGAATTAGGATGAAGTCATTACTGCCATAAAATAATAAAGGAAACCACTTGTAGACATTGGCCTTACAATGACAAAGTATGCAACCACTCATTCACCACCTCATTTCATCCATCATCTCTCCCTCATCCATTGATTTCTTGTCCTCAATTTGTATTTCTCGTAAATTAGTGTTACATGTGAATATGAAGAGTGTTCCACCACAAGAACCTACACCTCCAAACATTCAAGTGAGTGCTGCTCCACAAGAACCAACACCTTAAAATATCCAACCGATTTTGTCCCACAAGAATCAACATCTACAAAAAAATGTCAAGAATTTGTCAATGGGCAAGAGAATTGTTTGTGTTGGGGTTCCCATGTTTTGGCCAGATTGGCAAGACCAAAAGATGAGACAACATCATAACCACTTTTGGGCCCTAGGATCTAGCCCTCTTGGACCCGGAGAGGGATCTCTCCATAAAGCAAAGAATGATATATCTTTGAAAGATCAAAATGAGGTGTTAGGCTAGGTATGAAGCACAGAGGGGGTTTAAAATGATTGGGTTGGTTATTGGGTTGGTCATAGGATCATAGACTAACAAGGTAATGGGGAAGAAAGGAGTAGAGCAGTAGAATGCTTCAGAAAAAGAGGATGGGTTAAGGCTGTGCCATCCATTGGGCTATGGAGTCATGAAAGGACATTACTTGCCAACAACTAGCCAAGGATTTTAGAGGGCAAGTCATCTATACTAAAGGATATTTGAGATAGATGGTGGAATGGAAAATTAAGGAAAGAAGGTGAAAGAAGGAAAGAAACCAGATTTCTATCTGGAGATTAGGTCAGATGTCATTTAAATCTAGACCTGCTTTGACATACTCAGAGGCAACTCTCAATGAAGACACAAGGGCAGCTTGAGATTAGACCAGAGGTCATTTAACTCCAGGTCTGTTTCAGCATACTCTAAGATAAAATAGAGATAATTTTAAAAAGAGCTAGGGTCTATAGATCGGAGGAGGACTTTTAACCTTCCCCGCTTTGACACCAGCAAGAAAAATCCAAGCAACAAACCCCGAATTCACACATTAGCTAGTAGTGAAAACAGATACTACACTGGTTAAATTACATGAATTCACTCTTAGATTCACTATCAGCGGAAAACATTAAAGATAGGGAGAGTAGAAACATAGGGTACCATGCGAGGGCAAATCCTATGCTATATTTCTATGTGTACCATAAGACCAATGAAAAGCATGGAAAATTTAAATAACAATGAAATAAGAATAACATCACCCGTAGTAATAGACTAGGACCCTATGAAATTTGCTTGATTAATTGAATGCAAAACTAGTCACATACACTGAGCTTCAATAGCTAATTACAGTCCAAACTTTCTCCTCCCAGCCTACTACATTACAAAATACTCAGCTACTCTCTCCCAAAATTGTTTCTAACAGTAAAAAATGAATCCCTACAACTACACACTACTACATTTGGCGGAAATTCCGACACTTGGTTCCGACGCTTTTGACCAAATGTCGGAAATTTCGCCAAATTTTTTCCATCCCGCTCGAAACCGTCGCTATACCGACGTTTATAGAAAATTGTCGCAATATCGACACTTAGAAAAGTTTCACAATTGCGACGTTTCGAGGAAGACGTCGCAATTGCGACACCATGGCCCAAAGCGTCGCTATTGAGAAGACTCCAATCATCGCAAGTGCGACACAATGTCTAGGTGTTGCCATTGCGACGTTTGGAGGCACCCGTCGCAATAGCGACACCTTTTCCGCCGTCGGTATAATGACACGTATATGTGCGCTACATAAAAATACGAAACTTATATGCGCTCTACATAAAAATTTGAAACTTATATGCGCGCTACATAAAAATGATTTTATTGTTTCGTATCCATTGCAATAGCTACATTAACGTCTGATATCACGCGCGCATTCGCCCTCCGCTCTTGTAGAACAACGTTCGCCCTCAGCTCTTGCAGAACAACATTTTCCCTCAGCATTCGCCCTCAGGGTTCACCCTCAGCTCTTGCAGAACAACATTTTCCCTCAGCATTCGCTCTCAGCGTTCGCCCTCAGCTCTTGCAAAATGGTAAGTTCTTACTGCAGGCCCTTCCTCCTATAGTAGGGTTGACTCTATTTGGGTTTTTTTGGTCAATTCCATTGGATTGTGTTAGGCTGTAGGGTTCTCTCTAGATGTCAAGAATCAAGATTCAATACCCTCTATTATCTTCATGACCCAATATAAGATTTAAATTTTTCCCAAAGAAACACTTATTAATTTGGCAGCCATTATTTCTCCCCGCTTTAAAAAACCTACATTTAAATGAAAACAAGCATTGCATTTCAACTAAAAAAATCTATTAGTGTTCAAATGTACATGTGTGCTACATTAACGTCTGATATCACGTGCGCATTCGCCCTCCGCTCTTGTATAACAGCATTCACCCTCAGCATTTGCCCTCAACTCTTGCAGAATAGCATTCGCCCTCAACATTCACCCTGAGCTCTTGCAGAACAGCATTCGCCCTCAGCATTCGCCCTGAGCTCTTGCAGAATAGCATTCGCCCTGCATTCGCCCTCAGCTCTTGCAGAACAACATTCGCCCTGCATTCGCCCTCAGCTCTTGCAGAATAGCATTTTCCCTCAACATTCGCCCTTAGCATTCGCCCTCAGCTCTTGCAGAACAACATTCGCCCTCAGCTCTTGCAAAATGGTAAGTTCTTACTGCAGGCCCTTCCTCCTATAGTAGGGTTGACTCTATTTGGGTTTTTTTGGTCAATTCCATTGGATTGTGTTAGGCTGTAGGGTTCTCTCTAGATGTCAAGAATCAAGATTCAATACCCTCTATTATCTTCATCACCCAATACAAGATTTAATTTTTTCCCAAAGAAACGCTTATTAAATTGGCAGCCATTATTTCTCCCTGCTTTAAAAACCCTACATTTAAATGAAAACAAGCATTGCATTTCAACTACAAAAATATATTAGTGTTCAAGTGTACATGTGTGCATCACTTGTGTAGGTATTCCTTTTCCACTTTCACATTATCCAAGAATGTGTGCAGTATAGTTCATATTTTTTGTGATTTAGATTATCTTGAAAAAGGAAAGGTAAATTATTTCTCATGGAAAAAGAAGGTTTTCCCTTTTTATAGGTTGTTTGGACTTACATGGAAAAATTTATGGTATTCCTTTCATATTATGTAGTTTAAATTTGAATTAACAGATTATTCTACATGAAAATATAATTACCTATGTGATGTCCTTCATCACTAATTAAAATTATAGGGTTTCAATTTCCTAGACTCTAACTCATCTGATACTAAATTCTAGGTTCTCATTGGTGGATCACTCTTCCATTGATTTCCTTTCCCTCCGGATCTTGTCATACTTTAAAATTCATCAATGATACATATATTATTTCAGGTATCCCAAAAGGCTTTATAGTAGAACATATTGTGAAGTTTTTTTGACACTTGAGGATTCTTTTTAGAACTGCAACGCGGTCTATGCTATCAAGTTATATACCAAGCAACTTGTCCTTAATAACCACACTATGAGGTAGGTTCAACTAGTTTGAACTTGTTGGGACATAGCATATGAAGTTGTGTGATGAGTCCATATCATAGGTCTATTATGGTGACAAAAGTGAAGACACGTAATGATAGTTATTATGTTAACATTACTAGAAACATTTTCGAAATTATCCATGCTATGAAGATGTCAAAATTCTAGGCATTAGGTGTCAATACTCGTAGCTAATAGATAATAATAATAATATAAAAAAATCACAACTTTATTCTTGAAATATGATTGTTACACATTGGTAACCTAGTTCATGAGTTACTATCACCCAAAGATTGCAAAAAAACTTAAAATATAAATTAAACCAACATGAGAATCCAACTAAGGGTTTCTCGACAAAATCATGCCATAACCTGGCATTTTGAAACCCAAATTTGAATCCATCATAAGTAATACAATGCAAACTCAGATGGATTTTCAATGCATGTTTGCATGCTACACTTATTCTCTGTCTAGATATCATTTTTTAAATGGAACCATTAGTCAAGCCCATAGTCCTTGTTATGTGAAAAATTTCAACTCTATTTGAGCTTTTTTTTGCTCCACCACCTCCATAAACATATGCAAACATATATCATGATCTTGGAATTCCATTACATATGTATGTGCCAATGTTCCATAATCATGCCCCATCATCAATCTAAGAAATTTCCATTGAATATCAAATTATGGAGGGGGGGAACTTTTTGCTGCAACATTTGGCTCAAAATCAAGGACCATCTCCATATGAGGTGAATGAGAACTATAGATATTTGAAGAAGTAGATTAGTGCCTTTTCCTCTGGCCATGGAGTCATATACAGTCATCCATCACAAAAATTTATCTTTGTTCATTCTCACCTTGAAAGTTGCAAAAATTCATGCCCTAATTGAAACGACACTAAATTTGAAAGATATAATAAAAATGCAAGCTAGAAGTGCCCTATTAATACAAAGGGAAAACCTTCCTACCTACCCTAACCGAGATAAATTTTGATTGAATAGGAAACATGATATTTCCTATGGAGTTGATCCAACAACTTGTTAAATGTATGGGACTAAATCATGCATTTGATTTCCAGGGAAACATGTGCATGAAGAGAAAAAGTGCAAAATTAATGGAAAATCCATACATGCCACTTATAAAAACTACACCGAAAGGTCAAAAAATAGTTAAGGCCTTAACTTAATTTGAATCCAAAAATGACAAAACAGGATTAGTGAAAACACGATAGTGGTGTGGGTGAACAACATAAATAAAAAGTGAAGATACCTTTCCCCAAGATGCCTTTGTCACCGTTGTATGAAAACATGTTTTCCTTTCCCTTTATACATGCAAGTGAATGCATTATAGGTATGGTGTTTTCCCAGAATAGGAGAAGCCTACTTAAATATATCATTTGTGGATTGAATGTTTGGGTGCCTTAATGTGCAATGACATGTTTCCAGGACCGAATTCAATGCAAGGCATATTTGAAACTCTAACTCTGTCTTCCGGTGTCTTATTAGAAATTATTTCAGTTTTCATTTTGTGTTTTCAAGTTAGATATTGTTTTCAAGTTTTTACATTTATAATTTTATTGCAATGTGGCATACTGATCAGAGCAGTGCAGGAACAACCCCGAGACAGGATGATCGCGGAAAGAGGCCAGCGGAAGAACATGTAAAGTGCCAGCATTGCTCTATCTTCAGGTATTTTAGTTATTTACATAATTGAAATAATATTAATTTTGTTCAAATATGCAGACACCTAGCCATGGTACGCCCGATGATTCCCTCTTTGAGGAAGAGCTTTCTTCATCCCTATCTCCAGTGTTGTTGTTGCAAAAAAAGGCACGAGATGCAAGGTCGGAATTTAATGCTTTGATAGATGCGCCTCAAACACCTGAAACAGAAGAGAGGATACAACATCTTATGAGGCAGCTAAATAGATATCAGGTAATAATAAAAAAGTCAAAAGGATATTTTTTTTGTTCTGCATGAGATGAATTGTGATAGTTTGATTTTTAATTTTTACATTGACTAAACTAACAAAAAGTTCTTTTGTATGTAGCGTTTTCTGGCATTTGCTGAACCCGGTGTTGGTGGTAGTGGGACACAAGGGCAAGAGATTGCCCAACAAACCTCTCGTACACCTTCTACTCCTTTAGGTGCCAGCCAACAAACACACCCTGCCCAAGCAGACACCCAGCCAACCGCTGAACGTGTTGGAAATGATGAGGCTGATATGGCCAACTACATTATTGCGTTTCCTAGAGCTACACGTGTCAGCTCCACAGGGACTATTAATGACACGTTGTTGGTGAATGATGAGGGTGTCCCTATAAAGCATGTACAACTCCCAGGTAAATTTTAATATTTTAACTATTTCATGTACTTTATCTAAAACATATTTATCATGATTTTTATTTTTAAATTAATGATAATATCTTTTTTTTTTTTGGTTTTATTCTGTGTAGGAAAAAATTGAGTTCTACAGGATTCTGGAGAGCCATGCATTGGTAATTTTTGGCCCAACCATACGTACGGGGTGGAATCCCCAGAATTTAAACCTGAAAAAAGAACTTCTAGATTATCTAGAAGCCCTTTTTGGGGTCGGCACATTTGACAGAATAGCGGTGGCTCGGGTAGCCGGCAAATATTTGAAATATACCAGGGACACCTATAGGATGAAATTGCAATTTAACCCTAGATATGAGCATCCTCTCACAGTTTCAGAGAGTGAGTGGAGAGCACTCATCCATGACGGAAAAGAGAAAAGGGCAAAGAAAGAAGGAAAAATGCCAACTGGACCCGCAAGGTAAATTACAACTTTAATTCAATAGCTTTAATTTTCTTTATGTCTAAAATAAAAGTGTGCTACGTCATATCTGACTTCAATATTTTGATGCTAGGTTTCCTGACACCTCAAAGGCAACTAAAGCTAGGATTGAGAAAAAGGGCCATAACAAGCTAGGCCAGGGCGGCTACTTGAAATTAGTTGCAAGAATTATAATTAAGTAGCTAAACATCCTATAATTAATTGTATCGCCTTCCAACGTTTTTGTAATCCTATCAAATATGATTAAAAATACACAATCATATGTAATGTAGGGTGATGAATTCGGAACAGAAACTACAGAGGAAGATAAAAATATTGCTTTCCATTTCAGCTATCAAGCCGTAGTTGAACGTCGCAGAAGCTTGGGGCAGGTCCCAAGATCCAGAATGCCCGATAAGGTAAAACATTAACCTTTCAATATGTTTGTTTTCGTCCATAAATTTAATGTCTAACAACTTTTTTTAAATCAGGGGAGTAGCACTACTGACGAGGAAAATAACCCAGTTTTAGAGCCAGATGTAGATGTTCCTCACGTGCAACCTGATCATTGTAGTGGGGACTAGGCCGACAATGCTACTATCAGTGAGGGCCGTGATGGTAATTAATTTCCACTTATAATTTTTTCTAATTATACCTTGATGGTTTTCCTTATAACGTTTTTTGTTTAAATGACAGAGAATGTTTCCCTTGAGGATCTTACCACCAGAGAGGAAGACAGGGCAACAGTCCCAACGACGACAACTGGTGCACCAGGTAAATAATCTCATTGCAATTTTTTTTTTTAATATTACCGAACTAGTTCAATGATATTTAAAAACTGACAATTAAAATTTAATATTATCTGTTTTTGTAGGCGATGCCCGTCACTGGATGAGACCAGACATCGTGACTACGCAACTAGGTCAGCGGCGACAACTGGTGCACCAGGTAAATAATCTCATTGCAATTTTTTTTATTAATATTACCGAACTAGTTCAATGATATTTAAAAAATGAAAATGAAAATTTAATATTATCTGTTTTTGTAGGCGATGCCCCGTCACTGGATGAGACCAGACATCGTGACTACGCAACTAGGTCAGCGGCGACAACTGGTGCACCAGGTAAATAATCTCATTGCAATTTTTTTTATTAATATTACCGAACTAATTCAATGATATTTAAAAACTAACAATTAAAATTTAATATTATCTGTTTTTGTAGGCGATGCCCCGTCACTGGATGAGACCAGACATCGTGACTACGCAACTAGGTTAGCGGCGACAACTGGTGCACCAGGTAAATAATCTCATTGCAATTTTTTTTATTAATATTACCGAACTAGTTCAATGATATTTAAAAACTGACAATTAAATTTAATATTATCTGTTTTTGTAGGCGATGCCCCGTCACTGGATGAGACCAGACATCGTGACTATGCAACTAGGTCAGCAGTGCGGGTCGAAAGGCACAAAACAGGAGCAGAGCACGATGATATTGATGATGTAATTAGGAGCTTTAGAAATAGGAAGAAGAAAAAGAAAATTTGATAATGTAAAATATTGTATTATTATAAGACAAACGTTACCATACTTGGAATGTTTTTTGCGTTATATAAAAAACTCATTTATCATACTATTTTTATGTCAAGCATTAATTACAATGTTTCCTTGCGTACTTTTTGTTGAATTGTTTTTTTATTAGTTATTGAATTTTTTTTTATGCTCATGAAAGTAAAAAATGAAATATAGATTGGGTATTGGGGAATTGAGAGTGATGTGAGGGGGGAGGGGCCATAAGAGCTTCCACCTTCACGTGGTTGGCCCTGTTTAGTAGAGAATAATTTATTGGAGCGATTTAATCTTTGAGCAAACCTCCCTCGATCCAGCGTAGCAACAAAAAAGTCACTGTTGACTTAGTTGCTACTCTTTCAGATCGTGGGAGGCTTGTTCCAAGTTCATGCGACTCCAATAAATTGTTCTTGAAATGAAGAGGAGCTTATTCGGGTATGTTTTGACATTTTCAACATATGTTCTAACATTATCATAAGAATGCATCTTAGAGTAAAAAATACTACATCAATTACTTGTATTTATTGTATAGATAATGATGGATTTTGATTGACTTGGCAGTGCAGATACAAATCCTCTTACATCATGAGCAATACAACTTGTCAACCAGGGTCATGTCCAGGATATTTTTGCTTGTGCGCTTGACCAGGTTCGTAATGTCACATTTTGTAAGTTCCTTTACAGTTCATAATTCAATATTAAGCTTGTTCATGATTATTATCTAGGTTTTTTGTATGTGTTTTTTCATCTATTTGATTGTAAGCAACTCTGCATGTTTCCTGTTGTTCACTATGATTTCTCCCATTACCACTCCCAGGATGAATCCGAATGTATTTTTACATAGGTTACTTTATTGTTACTATGATTTCTCCATTTATGATTTCATAGGTTACATCATGTAAAGTTGTCAATCTCAGGTTGGTGATGAGATTTAGTTCTCCAGATTTGGGGCTTTTCTGATATTTTCTCCCTCATGTCATTCCTGCATCACCTCCTTGTTTGAGCATGCCAATTGTCTACCACTTGTACCAATTGGCACATGTCAATCTCTGAGTGGTGCCACATTTCACCTATTTTCAGTGAGAGTTTAGGGTTTCTCTAACATAGCTTCAAAAATCCGATTCAGTGCCTGCTTGAATATTGTCACATAATACTCATGGTTTGGATTTATGAGCATGTTCTGAATGGTTGGTTGATTCATAAGAACCACCCATATAGTCATCTTGAGATATTTCAGAAGTTTTCTCGGGTTTCCTTTTTCACCATTTCTAGTGGGTGGGATGGTGTGGGGTGATCCATCAATACTAGTGCTCTTGTAGTAGGGAATTTGTTTTTGGGGATATAAAGGAGCATTTGATGTAGATATCCCATTGGATGCATTCATATATGGGCACGAGAGGTCAAGAATTTAAATTAAAAATATTCAACCTCTAGCATGGCAACCTGAAGGCCGCAAGAGACACTGGTTAAAGATTGTTTTGTGGTGGCCTTAATATAGTCGTGATTTCTTTCTATTATCTTAATGCAAATATATAGTCCGGTCTCATTAAAATGAGGATTGTGGTTGTATTTCTCTTTGGTTGCTTCTCTCTTAATGCTCCAGAAGTTGCCAAAAGTTGTGATAGTTGTTTAGTTTGCCTGTTACAACTTAAAAGTGGTTTTTAGCAATGGGAGTCATGTTTTTTAAGGTTCATACTAATATGAAGATCTTGTAATTCTATATTCAGCATAAGAAAATATGGCCTCTGCTTTGGGCAGTATGACAACAATTGCCACATCTACCTCATTGGGTAACAATGGAAAGGGGAAGAAGTTGGGTGCAATGTTTGATAATTATGGCAGAAAATTGTCTTCTCTCTTAGTTTTTTCACCCATTTCCTTTAATCGCTCAAGCAGAAGAGGGACTTTGATATTACGTGACATAGAGAAGGTAGTTAATACAAGAGCTATGGAAAAGGAGTTGTACTTCAACAAGGATGGCTCAGTGACAAAAAAATTGCAGGTCAGAGAAAAAATTATGTTTAAAGGAAGGTCACCTGCACGTGAAACTTCACTGCGGTGGATCTTTTCTTGTCCACTTATATTCGATTTTAATGTGTTATTTTAATTTTTCAAGGAGGGTTGTTTTGGCATATGGTATGGCATTCAATTTCACACTTACTGAAAGCATTGTCAATTTGTCTTGCAGGCGGTGTGAACAAACTTGCTGATCTTGTTGGAGTCACCCTTGGGGCGAAGGGAAAAATGTTGTCTTGGAGAGCAAGCATGGTTCTCCGAAAAATAGTTAATGATGGTGTGACAGTAGCTAAGGGGGTAATTTGTAGATGTGTGCTCTGGTTTTCTTTTTAACGTTGTATTAGTTCCCCCTCTTAAATGTCTTAGATATGGTAGGCATAATTTGAAAACTCAAAGGTGAAAGGAAACATATTTGTTACCCAGTGGTCTACTTGGCCTATGGACTAGCCACATTAGAGTAATGCATAAAGCTTTTCACAAAAATAAAAGGAAAGGGTTATGGCTGAGTCAAATTTATTGTTATTGACAGTGTAATGAAATGTATCTCAATGCTATGGTTTTGGCCTTTTTATTGGTTGAATTAGAGGACCTAGTTGAAAATATTGGGGCCAAGTTGGTAAGGCAAGCTGCGGCAAAGAAAAATGATTTAGCTGGGGATGGAACCACAACATCTGTTGTTCTTGCACATGTTGGAATATTGAAAAATTACAGAACAATGAATGGAGAATAAATCTCCCTTCCTCTAACACAGAGAAAATAAAAATTTCTTTGACAGGAAACAGAGTTTCAATACTTTGAAAACAAACCTCTATTCCCTTAAATAACTCAAAAAAAAACTATTACACTTCTTCCTCACTGAGAGGGATTACAAAATTATGACTGCTACAAAACGCAGTGCATAAAACCAACTCACTATCTGTTCAAAACAAACATACTCTGTCTCTAAAACACTCTGCTGTGTTTTTCCCTTTCGCACTGCTGTGCATACACACTTAAAAAGTTACACTCAGTTTTTCACTTTTTACACACTGCTATGTAATAAAAAATTTACGTACCGTCTATAAAAAAAACTACCAAGCTTTTTCGACCTTTTTATTTTTATATGCCGTAACATATAAAACATATTATAATAAACCCTCTTTTTAAAAAAAATAAAATTAAAACTAAATTCTATGGCCCACCTTTCATTTCGCATATGATATATATATAACATATGTTTAAAACATATGTATATATTAAACTATCAAAACATTAAAGAACCCTTTCCGTCGGACTTCAAAAGTCTAAATAGATTGAATTTCAAACCAAATTTGCGTTCCAAAATGGGATGCTGACGTCTGCCTAATTTTAACTCGAATTCTCAATCCAATGTGCCCTATAAAAAATTCAGGTCCAGTTTTCAAGTTTTCAGGTTCCCTTCAATTTCATGCGATCCAATATTAATGCTCCACGTGTCCTCTTTTTGAATTTACAAAACCGTCGGGTAAATTTCTGTTTGTTTAATTTCTGGTTGGTGAATTGCGTTAATGCTGGTTGTTGTGTTTAAATACAATCCTATACAGAAATATGGCTACGGCCGTCTACAAAAAAAAATTGCAGGAATTTTAAATGCTGAATTAAATTTCTGGATGGCATGCAAGCAACCTCCAAAAAAAAATGTTGCTGCTGCATCCGTCCTTCTGCTGCAGCAGTTGAAGTTAAAGTTCAATAGCACAGGGTTTAATAAGTGAGGGTGTAAAGGTAACTTTTTGTCGATAGTACTGGATTAAGATCATCTATTCATTTTTGTAGGGTCTTATGGTGTTTGGTTTTTTAGTTTTGGGTTGGGCTTATTGAGTTTAAGATAGTTTTTGAGTGAAAAAATTGCTATCAGGTATTAAAATTTTTTGGTTCTTTTGTCAAAATTTATGAGCTTGTTAGGAAATACAAAATTGACAATGGTTGTATCTTAAATTTTTGGAAAATAATTTGAAATGAAACCTTTTTGTTTAGGTTGTTGTAGCAGGTGCAAACCCCGTTCAAATTACTAGGGGCATTGACAAGACAATAAAGGCCCTTGTTTCGAAACTCAAAATTTTGTCAAAGGAGGTAAACGCTTGCCTTTTGAGTAAACTGGTTTTCCTTTTTGCTGATGGTTTGGTGTATCTAATTGAATTAGTTGCCTAAGGTATTTTTGGTTGCAAACTCCTTTTCATTTTTCATACATTATTGGCCTTGTGGAATACATTTGATTGTGTGGTCTTGTTAGATCTACAATATTTGTAGTTGTTTAGTCTTATGGCCGAGGTGCACTTTTATTATGGAAATAGTTGATGCAATATTGTCATTTAATCCTTACTGCAGGGTAGAATGTTGAGAAGTTTCTCGTGAAACATTTGGTATTCAAAATGACACTTGATCCTATATAGCATCATGCACTTGACTTCAAAATTCATATTCAAAGTGTGCCAGACAATTCTTGCAAAATTTCAAATATTTATGTTGTTTTAAACCATTATCTTTTTCATGTATTGGATGCTGAAAATGTAAAAAGACTTTGGTATGAAACCAACTGGTGAATAATTTCCAGCAAAAAAACCACTTCCAAGACATGATTTAGAAGTAGAACAAATGTGCTTATGAAGCATAGAAAGATATCCTTGATGCATTGTCAATGTTTGGGTAGGGTTATTTTTGGAGAAAATAACTCCTTATTCCTAGAATAGTGATCTTCAATACAAGTAAATGCCAGAGAAGAGAGATCATCATGTGACGCAACAAAACTAAAATTGGACCCCCAAGGAGAGCTGGTGTGTCTACAATCGCTCTGTCAGCATTTTCCCTTGGTTTACCCCGTTCTTTTCCTCCAGCCTAAGTCTTAATTGACTTCTTCTTTCTTCAGGTTTATTTATCAAATTCGTAGAATTTGATAAATAAATACTATCCACAATGGTTGGACTTTAATTTATATTCCCGACTTTATATTATCTCCAATCCTTATAACCAATGTTTAACTTTCAACACTTTGTATTTATACTCCACGTTTCTTTTTAAATAAATAACTTGTAATGAACTTTCGGATCTATATTTCACCACCCAGCATTACAACAATCACGGTCCAGACTTATGCTAATTATCCACCAATCGTTTAATTCAACAATTTCATTATACTCTGGCCCCACCTATATATATCAATAACCAATCAAACACTCGTATCATACCTGGCTATCCTCTACACACCTTAGTTAACCTCCGGGTAAGTTCAACGTGCGACCACCGTCCGATGGCCCTTCTCCAAATCAACGAATCTTGGCAATTTCGCTCGGCTTCCAACGTCGGGCTTTAACGTGCGATGGTGCGGGTTAAACGGTGGTTTTACAAGGGTCACTTCGCCACATGTCACATTCCCTATGGAATATCTCACGAATAGGAAATACCGCCTACTCCGCAGAAGCGGTGCGATATGGGCAACCTGCTTTTGTGATTCCGCTCGTGGTTTTGGTAGAGGGATTGACCACGGGTGCAAGTATGGTTCTGCTATCCTTTTGTTTGTTAACTCATGTCCAATCCTTGGGTCAGGTGCTGAAAGCACAACAATTTTGTCTCTTTATTAAGCGGGATTTTTATATTTGAACAGTTTTCACGACCCCGGTTCTCTACACAAACCTCGCCTTCAGGTGGCGTGAGTTCACAGGGTTATCCAACAATTTATGGGAATTCAAAGACAGAAGAATGGAATTATCAGTACCCAATTGCCTCAGTACAATTAAACAATTCTTCACAATTAGCAGCTCGAGATAATTCAATGGCAACTAAGCTTGGAAATCATTTAACTGGAAGCAATTGTTCACACACAGAGGTTTATTGCAGAAATCCCCTCTCTACTCTCCTCTTCCCTCTCTACTTTTATCCATCCGAGGAATTACAATTTATATACATAACATATGGCTCTTCGGTTCCTTTGAGAGGACCGTTCTAGAAATCAAAAGGTCTAATTATAATAATTCAACTAACTGAAACTGTTCGACTCATACAACTCTAACTAGTCTAAGTAATACAGTCAGCTGAGGTATTGACACCTAGCTGTTACAACTCAAATGTTTTCGAACCCTCCTAGCCACAACATGTGGACAAAACCTCCTACATTGCTGGCTAGTGCCTAATGCCCTTGCATCATCGTGTGACATAAACCTATTAAAAAAAGTGAATTCCTTGAATTTCACCAAATATTTTCTTTGAATTCCTTGCTTTTAAAAGCCAATGATATCCCTTATTGTGTTAATGTTATGTAAATTCCTTGTCCTAGTGCCTCACACTCTACTATGAATGTTTTACCAAAAGTAGGTGCAACCGATGTTGGTGTAGAAGACATGGCATCCATTGAAAGAGAGAATGCTAAAGTAGCCTCATCATTCCATATAAATGATATTTTCTTCAAGAGATATGTGAGTGGACTTGAAATGCATGCATAATTCTTAACAAATGATCAATAATATCATGTAAGTCTAAAAAATCTTCTAAGAACCTTGATTTTCTTAGGAATAGGTCGTTTTGTAATAGCTTGCATCTTTTGAGGCTCCAACTTCACTCCTTCCTTTAAAACAATATGAACCAAATACTTGAATTCTTATTTCTCAAAAGCACATTTGGATATTTTTACATAAAAATAATTGTTCTCAATAATTATTTATATAAATTTTCCACATGTTTAGTGTGGTATTCCCATGATTTATTATAAATGTGTGTATTATCAAAGAAAACCAACACAAATTTTATAAGATGGGATCAAAAAAAATTGTTCTTAAGTTGAGCCCGCCGGACTTCAAACAGCGATAAACCATAATTCAAACCAAATTCGCGTTCCAAAATAGCCTGTCGATGTCGGCCAATTTTGTGACACGAAAACCAAATGAATTCCGCCCTAATATTTTTCGGGTCCGAAGTTGGGCTGGCGTATGGAGGGAGAGTTGTGACGTGAATTTCTTATCAAATTCGCCCTAATATTTTTTGGGTCCGGATTTCCACTGCGCGAACGCCCAAACAAAGATCCGCTCCAATCAATTTTTGCCACGTGTCCTCAATAAAAACTTGCCCTGCTCCCGGCTGCGGGTGAATTCGATGGCGTTTAAGGCGATGGGACATGGATATGGCGATTTCATATCAACCGCATTAAAATTTAACGCTGTTCAATTAAGTTTTCACATCAAATCTGAATTAATTTATTTTTAACATTGTTCAAGATCGGACCTCCACTCCTCTTAGCGATTCCGCACGCTCTAATATGATTCGGCCTTCGACTCTCATTATTAATGATCAGAGATTAATTATGACGGGTGTCCTTTGATTGCATTGCAGTTGGGTCGAAAAAATGGCGTTTAGTTGTGGTTTTTCAGACGAGCCGGTTGCTGGATTACATTGCCTGCTAACTGTGACGATAAGGAGAAGTGGCTAGCTGAACTGCTGCCTAGACCTTGCAGCATATCTGCATTTCTCTCGGTTCTGTCTCTGTTTGTCTTCCTCTGTTAATTGGAATTCTAATTCTCCGTATCCACTTGTACCCACTGCGCCTGAGACTACACCCATGCCTCATGTGCGTCATAGGATGCGTTGCCGCAGGGGGAGCACTAGAGGTCAACCCCTGCGCGCTCCCTCCATCCCCTCAACAGAGTCGACTTCCGGCCAGTCCAGTGATTATTATGTAGGTCGATATCCAAATACTAGGAGTGGGCGAGGTTGAGTTGTAGGATCTGGCCACCGTATGGATGCCCCTGCTCCTCGCTTCCCCACCGCTAGTTCACCTTCTCCCACGACGCGCACTGCACAATTTTCCTTTAATTTCTCTCTCAACCGCCCGCGAATCACGACTTTAGTCACTGTGGTCTTCCGCGAGGAGGCCCAAACGAAGGACGAATGCACCCGTCTGGGGAGTCTGAGCTCGGAAAAAGGCGGCCAGCATTTGGGCCTTCAGGAGGGGAGCCGTGGCATGCATGTGGAGGTAGCACCTAGTGATCCTGGAGCTTCCGAAGGATGGTGCCGAATCGTGGAGGAACCACCGGAGGAGTAGTTTGGTTAATTTGTTTTTCTTGCTTAGTAGGCCCACTTAATTGGGCTGCTTTTAGATTATTTTACTGTGCTAGACCTTTGTAATATTTTTGAATTCTGTAAATTAAACGTTCAAGACTGGTTTCCCCGTATGAGGGCAATCTTCTTAATTTTTTGATTTTTTGATGACAAATTTGCCATGAGTATGGCCAGGCAATGTTTTTGACTTCGGTGTAATTTTATTCGCAATGTTAATAGATTAAATTTACTTTGAATTCTCAAATGATTAGCGTTTTTCTTGATCTGTTCAAGGATTTTGGGTACTTTAATTTGTATTTGGAACAATGGACGTCGGTACTCTATCTGTTGCTTTACTGTTCTACATACTGCTATTTCACTTTCTTATAGATGCCTTGGGCATATTTGAGTGCTTTCTCAGATTGTCGATAATATCCATGTGGACCATTACTGGATTTTATATCATGTCCCTGTATGTGACATGGGGTATTTTTCTATCATTGTCTGGGGTGGGACTTCCACTTTTCTGGATGGATATTTGGGTTCCAATCTTCAGATGTGAAAATGTAATGACTTCATGGACTGTTTTACTTCATATAATATGTTCAAAACAACGTTTTTTCTCTTGTGAAAAAAAAATGATTAATGTTTATCACTCTGCCTTCAAAACTAGCGATGCTGGTCTATGTTGCTGGTTTATTGATATGGTCTGATTGTCTTTTTATATTTTGGACATATCACACTCCTCACATGATTAGCGTTTTTCTCTGTTCAAGGATTTTGGGTACTTTAATTTGTATTTGGAACAATGGACGTCGGTACGTACTCTATCCGTTGCTTTACTATTCTACATACTGCTATTTCACTTTCTTATAGATGCCTTGGGCATATTTGGATGCTTTCTCAGATTGTCGATAATCTCCATGTGGAGCGTTACTGGGTTTTATATCAAGTCGTTGTATGTGACATGGGGTATTTTTCTATCATTGTCTGGGGTGGGACTTCCACTTTTCTGGATGGATATTTGGGTTCCAATCTTCAGATGTGAAAATGTAATAACTTCATGGACTGTTTTACTTCATATAATATATTCAAAACATCGTTTTTTCTCTTGTGAAAAAAAATGATTAATGTTTACCACTCTTCCTTCAAAACTAGCGATGCTGGTCTATGTTGCTGGTTTATTGATATGGTCTGATGGTCTTTTTATATTTTGGACATATCACACTCCTCACATGATTAGCGTTTTTCTCTGTTGCAGGGTTTTGGGTACTTTAATTTGTATTTGGAACAATGGACGTCGGTACTCTATCTGTTGCTTTACTATTATACATACTGCTATTTCACTTTCTTATAGATGCCTCGGGCATATTTGGATGCTTTCTCAGATTGTCGATAATCTCCATGTGGACCGTTAATGGGTTTTATATCAAGTCCCTGTATGTGACATGGGGTATTTTTCTATCACTGTCTGGGGTGGGACTTCCACTTTTCTGGATGGATATTTGGGTTCCAATCTTCGGATGTGAAAATGTAATAACTTCATGGATTGTTTTACTTCATATAATATATTCAAAACAATGTTTTTTCTCTTGTGAAAAAAAAAAATATTAATGTTTATCACTCTACCTTCAAAACTAGTGATGCTGGTCTATGTTGCTGGTTTATTGATATGGTCTGATGGTCTTTTTATATTTTGGACATATCACACTCCTCACATGATTAACGTTTTTCTCTGTTGCAGGGTTTTGGGTACTTTAATTTGTATTTGGAACAATGGACGTCGGTACTCTATCTGTTGCTTTACTATTCTACATACTGCTATTTCACTTTCTTATAGATGCCTCGGGCATATTTGGATGCTTTCTCAGATTGTCGACAATCTCCATGTGGACCGTTACTGGGTTTTATATCATGTCCCTGTATGTGACATGGGTTATTTTTCTATCATTGTCTGGGGTGGGACTTCCACTTTTCTAGATGGATATTTGGGTTCCAATCTTCAGATGTGAAAATGTAATGACTTCATGGACTGTTTTACTTCATATAATATATTCAAAACAACGTTTTTTCTCTTGTGAAAAAAAAATGATTAATGTTTATCACTCTGCCTTCAAAACTAGCGATGCTGGTCTATGTTGTCGGTTTATTGATATGGTCTGATGGTCTTTTTATATTTTGGACATATCACACTCCTCACATGATTAGCGTTTTTCTCTGTTCAAGGATTTTGGGTACTTTAATTTGTATTTGGAACAATGGACGTCGGTACTCTATCTGTTGCTTTACTATTCTACATACTGCTATTTCACTTTCTTATAGATGCCTCGGGCATATTTGGATGCTTTCTCAAATTTGTCGATAATCTCCATGTGGACCGTTACTGGGTTTTATATCAAGTCCCTATATGTGACATGGGGTATTTTTCTATCACTGTTTGGGGTGGGACTTCCACTTTTCTAGATGGATATCTGGGTTCCAATCTTCAGATGTGAAAATGTAATGACTTCATGGACTGTTTTACTTCATATAATATATTCAAAACAACGTTTTTTATCTTGTGAAAAAAAAATGATTAATGTTTATCACTTTGCCTTCAAAACTAGCGATGCTGGTCTTTGTTGCTGGTTTATCGATATGGTCTGATGGTCTTTTTATATTTTGGACATATCACACTCCTCACATGATTAGCGTTTTTCTCTGTTGCAGGGTTTTGGGTACTTTAATTTCTATTTGGAACAATGGAGGTCGGTATTCTATCTGTTGCTTTACTATTCTACATACTGCTATTTCACTTTCTTATAGATGCCTCGGACATATTTGGATGCTTTCTCAGATTTGTAGATAATCTCCATGTGGACCGTTGCTGGGTTTTATATCAAGTCCCTATATGTGACATGGGGTAATTTTCTATCATTGTCTGGGGTGGGACTTCCACTTTTCTAGATGGATATTTGGGTTCCAATCTTCAGATGTGAAAATGTAATGAATTCATGAACTATTTTACTTCATATAATATATTCAAAACAACGTTTCTGGTCTTTTAAAGTTTCATTTAAAAAAAAAAAATTGAAACCGCCGTCGGTATACCGATGCCTTGTATACGTCGGAATTGCGACAACTCAGAAACGTCAGAAGAACGACAGTATAAAAATGTCGGACCACATTTCGTCGGAATTGCGACAGCTTACAAACGTCGGACCAAATTTCGTCGGAATTTCGACCTCTTACAAACGTCGGAAGAGTGACGTCCAAAACGTCGGACCACATTACGTCAGAATTGCGACCGTTTACAAACGTCGGACGAGCGATGTTCAAAACGTCGAACCACATTTCGTCGGAAGTGCGACCGTTTACAAACGTCAAAAGCGCGACGGTTTGTGAGACGTCGGAAGAGTGACGCTTGTTTGGAAGAGACGGAAGAAGTGTCGATAGTGCGACACTTTTTAGGTGCATCGGAACTGCGACGGCATGAAAAACCACGTTTTGTCCACCCTTGAACTGTCGCTCTTGCAATGACTATGTGTCGGAATAACGACGAATTGGCCGTCGTAATTTCTGCCAAATTTTCTAGTGACAACAACAATAACACAATCCAACCCTTTACAATATGTTCTTCGGGATTCTTATAGGAGAAAAAATGATAGCGAGAGTAGATGATATTCATTAAATGGATCTCATTAAAATAGAGTGGAGAAAGAGTTCATGCCCACTTTGCTTAATGGAAATCTGTATCGTTGTAAGTACTCTATAGTATGGTCTGGGAGTCTCTGTCAGGTCGATTTTGACCTTTGATGTTTCTTGAAGTCCTTCTGACTGTCTGGAACTTTGCGCTAGCCTTCTGGAATAAATGACATGGATGGAAAATCTGCAGGTCTCTCCATACCTCCATAACTGCTGTCCTGACAGTCTTTAAGAAGCTTCTGTCAGTAAAATATATTTAAGGGCTCGAGGAGGCATGGAGACTTCTGTAGGAAGGTGTCTTCTTGGAGAAATGGTGCTCTGTTGACATTAAACATAGATATGGCTTGTTTCGTGCACATTTGGTCTTCAAACTGCATCCTTTCCTTTTGAATAAGGATTAAAGAGTTTAATCTTCAATTTCGGGCTTTAATTAATATTTAAATCATTGGTGCTGTTACACTGGCTGTGGCTACAATGGCCTCTCTGTGATCTCTGCACAATAAAATAAACCTGTCACAAAACCCGAGTAGTGGTGGAGAAATGCTGCGGAGGCCCATGGAGTGGTAGCGCAACTGTGGAGGAATGGTGAAAAATGTGGTGGAAGCGGAGAAATAATGCATTAGCGTAAAACCCAAAGTGTTAAGGTTTGGGAAATTTACAAAGAAATTTATGAAAATACCATGAAACGAGGCTTGATGTGGGACACGGTCATGGGCGGAGGGCGATTAGCTTTGGACCGTTGATCTCATGAGGAGATCGATGGTGGAGGTTTAAAGATGAGGTTAACAGAGGCTTCGATGAAGAAAGGTGGATGAAAAGTGCGATGCAATGTGGACCATCGATCTTAGATTGAATGGACAGTCACGATCGAATCGAAATATCCCAATCGGGGGAGATAGAGGGTAACACGTTAAGGAATTCTGATTGGCGATGGTGTGATTGAGCACCATCTGTTCAGTCTAGAACAAGATCGACGATGGAGATCAAATCATAGGATCTCAATCAGGGGGGGGGGGGGGGGAGCAAGGGACGCATTTGGGAACTTGCGATTGCGATCAGAGCGGGAATGCGATGATCGTTGGATTGGAAGCGAATCGGCAGTGGAGATGAGCATCGGAGGGGTGAAAGAAGAGTGGCGATGGGTGCGCTGTGAAACAAGCACTAACCATCGGATCTTTGTAAAGATCGATGGCTCAGATCAAAGCAGACGCTGATAGTCCAAAGCCCATCGCATCAGGAAAAATAAGAATAAAAAAAGAAATGCGCTCACAATGTAAGTTGCGATTTCGATCAGCGCCCAGGGCTTTAGTGCTTGGTTCTGGGCGCGGGTCATGTGTGGGGAAGTGGTTAAAGGGCTTAGCCAAAAGGGGCTTAGGCCTATTATAAGGTAGAAAGTGGGTTTTTGGCTTAAATTTAATGCTTTTTAAGGCCAGGAAAGGGATTTGGTAGGGAGAATAAAAGGTTTTCAAGCCAAACAAAGGTAATTTAAAAGGCTTAAAAGGGGATTTGGAAGACTTCATAGAAGGGAAAAAGGTGATGAAAATAGAGTTTAAATGGGAATGAAATAAAAGGGAAAGGCCTTTTGGGCATTCTTCTTCACAATAGAGAGGCTTTAAAATTGGAAACAACAGTGAGGATTTATCAAAGGACAAAGGCGCAGGAAGGCTTCAAGGATGATGTGTTTTCAAGGGAAATGCATGCCTTGAATACTCAAACAACATTTTAGCTCCCTGTTTGCTTGTCAAAAAATTCATAGGGGGCTAACAGTGGCTCCACATGAGGATGGCTTCTTCTTGAAGGAGTCAAGAATTCAGAAAATGATCTTTGGAGTAGGCCAAATGTCTGGTACTTGAACCATCCATTTTATTTCTTGGATCAGTCGCCACAAACCATGAAGACATCATATCAGCAGTAATTCTCTCCCAAACAACTACCTACCCATACTATAGTCCTAACATTGTTTTCTTCTGGGTGCATTTGGACTTGAAGACCCTTTACATCATCAATTTTCACAAATAGGAAAAATAAACCTATTCTATTTCTACCCTTATTTCTCCATGAGACCAGATTAAACTGTTGGCCTCATAGCTTCTCTACCTAATCTAATATCTGCTAGGATTAAACTGTCTAGCATATTTCTTATTTACATTCTAAGATAGAAATTGAAAATTAGTCAAGCCAGGATTAGACTGTCTGACTTGATGGACTTTGCAGAAATTAGAAAAAACTAACTAAATTCTCATAGGATGAGCTTTATTAAAATTTCCTACCTACCCTACTCTACCTGGAAATCTCTGATGCACTAGGTGACATCATAATGCCAGTGCAACCAGTCAAGCAATAGTAAAAAAGGGAAGAAGAGCTGACTGCTCATCAGAGACAACCATAGGGTGCTCTGCATGTGGATCTTCACAACTCGGGCCACCTCCAGCAGTGAAAACCTCTGATGTATCTGGCTCTTGCAAAGGATCAATGCTTGAGACACTGAGACAATCAGGGCCCCCATGTATTCTACCACAGGATCAATCAGAACATGATATAAAATTTCTTCTTTAATGCCTGCCATGGCTGGTAGGCTGTCTGTATCCCGGGCAGCTTCAATCACTGCATTTGCAGAGAGGCCTTTGTAATCACACTCCTCCTCTTCCTAGTTGGGAGTATTTATCAGATGAGAATCAACCAGGAATACCTATTCTTCCTCTGGATCAAGACAAAGATGTTTGTGGGAAAGAAGATCTCGCTCATTTTCATTGCAGCCTGAGCTAGAGGGCTCATTGTATTCAACAGTGCTATCCTCTAGTAACGCAGGCTGGTTATGCTGAAACAGACTGAACTCTGTGAAAAAATTAGCATATTATTGAGCGGGGGTTTCTTTTATTATCTTAATCCTTTCGGGAGAAGGCTCAGGATATTCATTCCGCTCAAGATTTTCTTCATCTATTTCCTCCTTGTCCTCTGCACTGAAGAGCTGTTGGCTTCCATCCTCTTGGAAAGTATAACTGATGTTCGGATATAAAGCAGAGAGAAAATTCAATGAATCTTCGTCTGCTATCGTGCTTTCAACACTTTCTCCATCAGTATCATAGATGGCCTGCACCGGCTCATCATTTTCTTGAAGTTGATGGTCATGATCTTCCTCCCATGAATCTACTAATGATGGCCCTGTGAGCTTAGTTTCCCTTTGGAAAAAATTATCATCAAAAAGATCATCATTAGAGAAATCATAATTATAAGTAGTGTCACCCATCAAATCCATTGGATTATCAGCAAGACTTTCTTCAAAATAGTCTGCAAGTTCATTTTTTGATTCAAACTCTGGTTCATCATACATGCTTTGCATGTGGCTTCTGTCTTGCAGTGGTCTGGTTTGTCTTTCTTGAAGACAAGGTGTAGGCCTCTCCCAATCATTATTTTTGGTTTCAACCTCATATTCTTCCTCTTCTATGTTCAGCAGGGTGTTGGCAGTCTCTATCAGTTTTTCCAGCTTGTTCTCTAAAGAGATCTACGCTATTGGCTCTTTTTGTTTTTTCTTTGCTGCTTTTAATCTCTCCTCCCTGCACTTTATGTTGTATTCGACAGTGATTGCTATATTTTTCATTTATTCCAGGTTCAAAGGCTCTCTTTCTCTTATATGGAATTCCACCTCGGGGTCAAAAGAACTCGGATAGTGCAATAGGGCCCATCCTAGAAGTGGTTTTATATCATAAGGTATTGCATGATATACCTTATTGAACCTGGCTGAAAATTATTGTACTGTCTCTTCTGACTGCCTTTTCAAATTCTTATACTCTTCTAGGATAAGGAAAACATTTCTCAGGGCCGCCCATTTATCAAGGAAAACTTGAGAAAATTGATGAAAGCTAAAAATGCTTGCTGCTGGAAGGCTTTTAAACCAACTCTTAACATTTCCTTGTAATGAAAAGGAAAACATTATAATACGCATATCATATTCTTCTACTTCATACAATTCAAGTAAATCCTCGAGATTTTGAACATTTTCTTTAGCAGTGGCCCTTTTATTTTCTCCATCAAAAAGAGGCAGCTAGTTTATAAGCTCTGCAGGAAGGGGCTGGAAGAAAAGAGGCAAAACCAGAGGCTTGTATCTTTCTATGACCTTTGTAGGGGTAGGTGGTGCAACAATAGGCTCATGGATGCTTGAAGTTTATTTAAGAGTGAGAGGTACACCGTGAGGCTCTTGTTCCACCAGGTTCTTCACAGGAGTAGAGGTCTGCTCATGGTCTAAAGAATGAGGTTTGAGATATTTCCCATACTCAATGAAAGTTTCATATTTGTACACTTGATAAGGCTTAAAGTAGGAAAGAACATAGTGATAGACAAAAAAAAAGAATTCTTTAAACCAAATCCAACCCATATGTTCTACCCTTCTATGAGGTCTGGCCATATTTCAGGTTCTTCCTCCAGTGGAGTCTTTGAGAGTTAAGGAGCGTGGAGTCGCCAGGTGGATGAATTTGGTTGTTTGAAGTAGGCTGTTGTCCACCATCAACAATGAGATACAAATCTAACTATAGATTTTGAATCTTCTGAGTGCCTAAGAGTATCTAAGATAAAATGCACTCATTTCCATAGTGAAGTCGCCATTACGTTGGGGTTCCCATGTTTTGGCCAGATTGGCAAGACCAAAAGATGAGACAAAATCATAAACACTTTGGGGTCCTAGGATCTAGCCCTCCTGGACCCGAAGAGGGATATCTCCATAAAGAAAAGAATGATATATCTTTGAAAGCTCAAAATGAGGTGTTAGGATAAGTATGAAGCACATAGGGGGTTTAAAATGATTGGGTTGGTTATCGGGTTAGTCATAGGATCATAGACTAAGAAGGTAATGGGGAAGAAAGGAGAAGAGAAGTAGGACGTTTCAGCAAAAGAGGATGGGTTAAGGTTGTGCCATCCATTGGGCTATGGAGCCATGAAAGGAGATTACTTGCAAACAACTAGCCAAGGCTTTCAGAGGGCAAGTCATCTATACTAAAGGATCTTTGAGATAGATGGTGGAATGGAACATTAAGGAAAGAAGGTGAAAGAAGAAAAGAAACTAGATTTATGTCTGGAGATCAGGTCAGATGTCATTTAAATCCAGACCTTCTTTGACATACTTAGAGGAAAATCTTAATGAAGACACAAGGGCAACTTGAGATCAGACCAGAGATCATTTAACTCTAGGTCTGCTTCAGCATAATCTAAGAGAAAACATAGATAAGTTTAAACAGAGCTAGGGTCTATAAATCAGAGAAGGACTTTTAACCTTCCTTGCTTTAACACCAGCAAGAAACATCCAAGTAGAAAACCCCGAATTCACACATCAGTTAGCAGTGAAAACAACTACTACACTGGTTAAATTACACGAATTTACTCTTAGATTCACTATGAGCGGAAAAAATTAAAGGTAGGGAGAGCAAAAACATAGGGTACCATGCGAGGGAAAATCCTATGCTATATTTCTAACGCATACCAGAAGACCAATGAAAAGCATGGAAAATGTAAATAACAATGAAATAAGAAAAACATCACCCGTAGTAATAGACCAGGATCCTGTGAAATTTTCTTGATTAATTGAATGCAAAACCAGTCACATACAATGAGCTTCAATAGTTGATTATAGTCCAAAATTTCTCCTCCCAGCCTACTACATTACAAACTACTTAGCTACTCTCTCCCAAAACTATTTCTAACAGTAAAAAATGAATCCCTACAACTACAACAACAATAACACAATCCAAACCTTTACAATATGTTCTTCGGGATTCTTATAGGAGAAAAAATGATAGCGGGAGTAGATGATATTCATTAAATGGATCTCATTAAAACAGAGTGGAGAAAGAGTTCATGCCCACTCTGCTTATTGGAAATCTGTATCGCTGTAAGTACTCTATAGTATGGTCTGGGAGTCTCTGTCAGGTCGATTTTGACCTCTGATGTTTTGTTAAGTCCTTCTGGCTGTTTGGAACTCTGCGCTAGCCTTCTGGAATAAATGACATGGATGGAAAATCTGCAGGTCTCTCCATACCTCCATAACTGCTGTCTTGACAGTATTTAAGAAGCTTCTGTCAGTGAAATACATTTAAGGGTGCGAGGAGGCATGGAGACTTCTGTAGGAAGGTGTCTTCTTGGAGAAACGGTGCTATGCTGACATTAAACACAGATATGGCTTGTTTCATGTACATTTGGTCTTCAAACTGCATCCTTTCCTTTTGAATAAGGATTAAAGTGTTGAATCTTCAATTTCAGACATTAATCAATCTTTAAATCACTGTTGTTGTTACACTAGCCGTGGCTGCCATGGCCTCTTTGTGATCTCTGCACAATAAAATAAACGTGTCACAAAACTCGGGCAATGGTGGGGAAATGTTGCGGAGGCCCGTGGAGTGGTGGTGCAACTGTGGAGGAATGGTGAAAAATGTGGTGGAAGCGGAGAAATAATGCATTAGCGTAAAACCCAAAGTGTTAAGGTTTGGGAAATTTACAAAGAAATTTATGAAAATACCATGAAACGAGGCTTGATGTGGGACCCGGTCATGGGCGGAGGGCGATTAGCTTTGGACCGTTTATCTCAGGAGGAGATCGACGGTGGAGGTTTAAAGATGAGGTTAACAGAGGCTTCGATGAAGAAAGGTGGATGAAAAGCGTGATGCGATGTGGACCATCGATCTTAGATTGAACGGACGGTCACGATCGAATCGAAATATCGCAATCGGGGGAGACAGAGGGTAACACGTTGAGGACTTCCACTTGGCGATGGTGCGATTGAGGGCCAGCTATTCGATTTGGAACAAGATCGACGATGGAGATAAAATCGGAGGATCGCAATAAGGGGGGGGAATGGGGGACGCATTTGGGAACTTGCGATTGCGATCAGAGAGGGAATGCGATGACCATTGGATTGGAAGTGAATCGGCGGTGGAGAAGAGCATCAGAGGGGTGAAAGAAGAGCGGCAACGGGTGCGCTGCGAAACAAGCACTAACCGTCAGATCTTTGTAAAGATTGATGGCTCAGATCAAAGCGGATGCTGATAGTCCAAAGCCTATCGCATCGGGAAAAAGAAGAATAAAAAAAGAAATGTGCTCACAATGTAAGTTGCGATTGTGATCAGTGCCCAGGGCTTTAGTGCTTGGTTTGGGGCCCGGGTCATGTGTGGGGAAGTGGCTAAGGGGCTTAGCCGAAAGGGGCTTAGGCCTATTATAAGGTAGAAAGTGGGTTTTTGGCTTAAATTTAATGCTTTTTAAGGCCAAGAAAGGGATTTGGTAGGGAGAATAAAAGGTTTTCAAGCCAAAAAAAGGTAATTTAAAAGGCTTAAAAGGGGATTTGGAAGACTTCGCAGAAGGGAAAAAGGTGATGAAAATAGATTTTAAATGGGAATGAAATAAAAGGGAAAGGCCTTTTGGGCATTCTTCTTCACAATATAAAGGCTTTAAAATTGGAAACAACAGTGAGGATTTATCAAAGGAAAAAGGAACAAGGAGGCTTCAAGGATGATGTGTTTTTAGGGGAAATGCATGCCTTGAAGACTCAAACAACATTTTAGCCCTCTGTTTGCTTGTCAAAAAATTCATAGGGGGCTAACAGTTTGCAAGAGGAAATGCAAACCGTCAGGCATAGGGGATGTTGGGCCTCGTATATGCCCATTTTTACATCACATAGTACCATTATTCATAACCTAAATTTTGACCCACTTACACTCATTTCATGTCATAATTCCATCATTTATCGCTAAATCAAATCCTATGCATCGTAGTTGATTATCATTAGTTTTATTAGATTTTCGATGATTATAGATATTTTTAGTTGAAATTTACTAATGATGTTTTCACTAAGTTCATTTTCCGAAGCATTCTATTGCCAGAAGTCTCCACAAGTCAATTTTAAATAGTTACTACAAAGTTAAATACATAATTTTTGTAGGTGAAAATGTGAATATTATGATCAAATGGTAAGAAATCTTGAAATTTCGACACACAGGTTTTGTTCAAAGTAATCGTATTCATGTAACCTAGAAACCGTTCGGAAAAAATTGTCTTCCTAAAAGAGTTATGTTCAGGGGAATATTCCAATGTGGTTTTGATTACACTTTCGGGTCAATACGGATTTGGTTGTGCACACCTTGGTTGAGATAAAAAGGGAAATGGTTCCTATATTGTTGCCATGATCAGCCCAACGTAACTCATTTGAAGGCTCTCCAAAATAATTAATAATAGCATTTTTTAGATTTTTGTTATAATTATTTCGCAAATAGTTATGCTTGGCTTTATCAACAAAACTGGGTAAAAAGCCAGAGCTCTCAAGGGGAAGCATGCAGAGGAGAGGAGAGCACAGATTGAGTAGGAATGGAGCAGCAAGAGTAGTGAATCCTTCAAGTTGTTGTTTGATGTTGTAATCAGAGACTTTGTTTAATTTAATACCATGATTTTGATTTGCTCCAGATCACTATGAGTTTTGATTGTTGTGAATTTTTGATGCAAATGGTTTAAGAGCTTCCTCTTCCGAAAGTCGCTCAAGCTTCCCCATGTGTGGTAAGGGCCTACCATCAGCTGGGAGCATGCTTCCTTATTCATTATAGATTAATTTCTTTATTTTGAGTCATTCTTATTCAGTTATATTTATGCTTGTCGTAGTTCGATTCATTCTTATTCATTTTCATGATTGTTGTAGATTCAATTTATTCCATTCATTTAAATGCCAATTACTGTGTGATAAGCTCAAATTGAATCGCCCTTAGTTAAATGCATGAATCATGATTGTTGTAGGATAGTTTTCTATATTCATTTTTGTCCAGATCCTTAAATGTTGTGTTGTAGTTTGACATTTTGTTGTGCGAATTCGATGAGATATTGATGCAGTGTGGGAGAGTTTTCTTGTAACTCTAGCATGTTTAAAGCAGATTCTAATTCTGCATTTTATGCATTTTTGTTACCATTTGTTACATATCCTAATGCGAGTTCCAAGCTATGATCAGTATTTCTTAAAATTAGAATCCATTTTATTGCCATTTTATTACCATTACCATTCAATCATAGCGTGAATTACAAATGAAGATTGAAGATTTAATTTTTGAATTGAGGCAATAAAGATTTAATTTAATTACAAATGAAGATTGAATGCATCGAAGATTTAATTTATGAATTGTTGGAATTTGATTTGTTTGAATTCAAATTGAAGAACTCATATGAGCTTATGTGTTTGATTGAAGAGCTATCATTTGCATTTTAGATTGAGTTTGATTGCAGGTTAATTGTGAGATTATGTATTTAATTGAATTTTATATTGGGTTTTCAATACTTTTGTGTGTGTGAATATTTCTTTACTTGTATCCATAGGTTAGAATAGTGTGGTTGGAAGTTGACATTTGCAGTGATTTCATTTGTTGTGAGTTTGTTATTAATTCATTTTCATTGGTTTAGTTAAATATCATGGTTTTGTTTTAATTTCAATTGTAGTAATTTCATTTGCGCCAATTTAGTTAGAGGATCTAGTAAGTAGTGGAATTCCAATTATAGAGATTGTGTTATAATTTCCATTGCAGTGATTGAGTTAAATAATTTATTTATAGAATAATTATAGTGATTGATTTAATTCAAGCATTTTTTGTGTGATTTAATTCAAGCCATTAAAATAGAATTGTCATTGTGATTTAATTCAAGACATTAAAATAGAATTACTAGTGTGATTTAATTTGAGTCATTACAATATCATAGGTTAACTCAGAATTAGTTCAATTTCCAGAACAATAGCATAGATTTGGTTTTATAAGTAGTGTGACGTCAATTCAATTTCGTTTATAAATTCAAAGAATTTTGTTAAGATTTCATTCTCTTTTAAACAACCATTATTAAGGAAAATTATATAGTACTCTGACCATTGCGCTGAGCCAAAAACAAAATACAACTTGTTTTTATGACTCCCGGATTAACAATTAAAAATTAAGAGCTTTAATCACCAATTAAAACTCTCAACACATGGTATTATTGCAATTTTTTTAATAATTATGGGAGAACAAAAACACATCTGACAACATTATTGAAGAAAGATGCATTTTCATGGACTCCTGAAGCAACTAAGGCCTTTGAATATCTTAAAGAGGCAATGTGCCTAGCACCGGGCTTAGCGACACCAAACTTCACATAAACCTTTATTGTGGAATGTGATGCTTGAGTAAATGGAATTGTTGTTTTAATGCAAGAAGGAAGACCCATTGCTTTTGAAATTCATCCAATCAAATGAAAGTATTTACAGAAAGATATTTATGAGAATGAAATGTTGGCAATACTACATGCACTAAATAAATGGCAAACTTACATAATGGGAAGACACTTTAAGGTAAAAAGTAATCATGATAGTCTTAAATTTTTTTTGGAACAAAGACTATCTTTAGAAGAGTAGAAAAAATGGGTCACAAAGATGTTGGGTTATGACTTTGAAATCATCTACAAAAAAGGGAAGCTGAATGCTGTTGCAGATGCACTCTCAAGAAAGTATGAAGAGATGGAAGAATTTCTTTGTGCCATTTCTATTATCCAACCAGATTGGATAACCAAAGCAAGGGATGAATGGAAGAAGGATGAAGAAGTGTGGACCCTCATTCAAAATTTGCAGCAAGATCCTAGTACGTCTGATACATTTAGATGGAAAAATGATTCCTTATGGTACAAATATCGCTTATATATTTGTAATAATTCCCAACAAAAACCAAATATTATTTTGGAATTGCACACTTCTTCTTTAGGAGACACACAGATTTTTAAAAAATTACCACACAGTGAAGAAATAATTTTTGGGATGGACTTAAATCTGATATTCAAAAGTTTATGGCAGAATTTTTGGTTTTCTAGCAAAATAAAGTTGAGACAATTAAGACCCCAGGTATTATACAACCTTTATCCATTCCAACTCAATGTTGGGAGGAGATTTCAATGGATTTTATCACAAGTTTACCTAAGTCTGAAGGAAAGAGTGTCATCATGGTGGTAGTTGATAGAATTACCAAGTATGCACACCTTTGTGCATTATCTCATCCATTTAAAGCAAGTACAGTTGCTACTGCATTTATGGAAAAAATGTAAAAGCTACATGGAAACCCAAATATTATTGTAAGTGATAGAGATCCCATATTTACTCGAAATTTTTGGACCGAATTATTTCCTTATTTGGGTACTCAACTAGCTCATAGCTCATATTATCATCCTCAATCTGATGGTCAAATTGAGATAGTGAATAAATGTTTGGAAGGATATCTTCATTTTTTTGTATCTAATAAGCAAACACAATGGGTCAAGTGGTTACCTCTCACAGAATGGTGGTATAACACTTCCTTCCATGTTGCAGCAAAAATTACCCCATTTATGGAACTTTATGGATATCTGCATAAGCACACTTAAGTGTGAAAGAGGCTGGATCAGTTGATCAAGTCAACTAGGATAAAATCATCAACATTGTCTAGATGCAATGAACCTCCTAGATGCATAGCGTAGTTCTAGTTGGAGGCAACACATGTGAACATAACTAAATCATTGAGATGGTTTAGGGTTTGGCAGGATTTCTAATTTATAAAAGGAAGAGGAGGACATCAAGAGGAGGTTGTTCATGATTATGACTTTTTGAAGATATTGTTTGTCTAAACATTTCTTATTCTCTCACTGTTTAGTTGGGAATAGTGTTGTTTAGCACTAGAGTGTTCCTGATCAGGAATCCCACCTCTTTCCTTGAGAGGCCTCTTGCAAGAGTCTTGCTGATATTATCCACTATCAGGAATTTGGCTAAGCTACATCTTCCAACTACGACACAGATCCTGTTGAGGGTTTGGTTTTCCTTGTAAGTTTTAGCAAGTGGAGGCTAGATCTATTCAGATCTAGGCCATTCTGGTGCTTATTTTCAATGGGAGAGCCTTCTATCCTCTTGATAAGAGAGTATTGGATCAATGGAGCTTTAGATCCATACCTTGGTAGCAAGATAAACTATTAATCAAGTCTACAATGCAGTTTATCTTCCAGGAATGTGTTATTTGCAAGAGGAAAGTTGCAGGGAGTTTTGGAAAACTTTGAGGAGTGATCTCTAGTGATGGGAATCTGCCTCTCACTCTGGTGATCCATGGATTTTTTTATTATCCATGTCATATTCAGATCTGATATGAATAATCCTTTATATGCTTCAGAAAATCCTAAAGAAATCTGCAAATCTGCTACATGAGATCTCATATCTACTCCATATGCTTCATGTTTTGCTCAAAACCCCAAGGGGGATGTGTAGAGGAACTCTTCTAGTGTACAGATCTAATATAGATCTAATATTTTGTACACAGATCTATGCTAGATCTCATATGTAATATACATCTGCTTCATCTCATAATATAATGTTGTCAAGCCTTCTTACAACTAATACATTGTTGCAACACCTCATTCTTGAGGGTTTCTTCATCACAGTTCTCCATTTTTCTCTTGTAAATTGTATGGGCCCTATTATAAACCTGATTTTCTAATGTATAAGTGATTAATGAACCATTATATTGATCTCCTGTATATATTTGGCTGAACTGCATTATTTTCTTGGCAGAGTTATTTGTATTGTTGCAGCCCCTTCTTTGGGCATTTTCTAACTGCACTAGGTGTGGGCAGACCTGTTTAACCCACCTAAAAGGATTTTTTTTTGAGTCCCTCTTGGATTAAAGTCTTAGATTTTCATATCTAAGGTATCCAAGTGTTGGTTTCCAATCCTGTAGAATATATTCTTAAAAAATGTGTTTTTCAGGCATGCCTTGCTAGCAGTCCCAATTTGGGGATATTACAGTGGTATCAAAGCATAATCTTGGCTCAGCCTATGAGTTACAGCTATCAAAAGAGTAAGATTAGAGTGATGGGGAGAATGAGATTACTCTCATCACTTTTCAAATCTAGAAAGAACCTCTCCAAGGAGGTTAAGCAGATAGAAGAAGGAGAAGAGGAAGCACCGTGCACCTCATATTCTCATAAAGAAGAAGACAAGAAACATGGAATTCACTAGGATCATCAGATTCTAAGTGAATACCTTGTTGATTAAAAGTCTTAACCTAGAGCCTTCAAGGTGACTCTAGTTTTCCCATAGTTCATTCAATTGGAGGAAGAGAGAAGACCTTGCAGCAAGGGAGAAATCAAGGGAAATAGGTTTCTATTGTCCACTTTTGATGGGACATCTACAGCCAAATATTGGGAAAGAAGACTCGGTGCATTCTTCCTACTACGTCTAGTGGTAGAGAAAGAAGTAGTAGAGATTGCAGTGCTACACCTTGAGGATGAAGCAAGCAATTGGTGGTTCAGCAATATGAGACATCCAAAAGTATCTTCTTTTGTAGATTTCACTCAAAGGGTGACCAAGAGATTTGATAAAGAGAAATCAGAGGAGGAGAAGCCCTCACCACCTCTTGAGGAGGTTTGTACCAACACTATCACAGCCTTGGAGGAGTAGCCTTCAACATCAGTAGTTGAGGGAGCCAACATGGTAGAAGAAGGAACTCTTGCAGCCATACAAGATGTTCCCAAAGCCCATCAAGGTATGATTGAGTTTACACTTTCTATTATTGTAGCAAATCTTTTAGAGGATTATGGAAGCCTGCTATTGCATGACCCAGAATCATCACTTACTTCTAATCTAGAGCAACAGATTTGCACTGCGCTGTCCAAGAGCAGTAGTGAAGAAAGGAGGACCCGTTCCTCATGGGAGAAATCAGATGTCAGCTTCATTCAGGAAACAATGAAGGAAGAGATGACAAAGGGTAGACATCTTGAGATGAGAAAAATTTTCTCCTCTCTAGATGACACTTTCTTAATGAGCATTCGACAACTCAAAGAGAGACTTATACTTGTAACAGATCCAAGACCCCACTGGTTTTGGAAGGCCATGCATGATGAGGAGGTCTCATATAGAGATCCCATGGGAGGTGCACTTCAACATTCCATGAAGTGCAAAGTTCTTCAAAGATTCGAGAAGGTTGGTGTCCTACAATGGGAGGATACCAAGTATTTGTAGAATGAGGTCCATGATCCAAAATTGATTGAGTGGATGTGGATGATGAGCAAGAAGCTGAAAAGCTACTTGCAAATTTATGATACTGGGCAGCAGGAGGCTTGGCTGCGTTGGCTACTCTTGAAAGAGTTTGGCCATCATACTCTTTCTAAGGGTATGTGGGGGAAAGATGTGTGGCAGGATGCTTGCATCATTGGGCAGCAAGGAGTATGGACACATTGTGTTGATATGAAATTATTCATATCAATCACCATGTTTTCACCACATGATTTGTATGATGGAGTTATGGGGAGGCAACAAAATCCTTTGTTTCTTTGGAATTTATTGGGAGAGAAAGGACAAATTTTGTCTCACACTTTGCATGATGTTGCAGGAATAGGGGATAGCACTATCATGGTACAAAGGGGCTACTCCTTAGCCTTGGATGATCTGTAAGTACTCCCACTTTGGAAGGAGCTTCTTGTTTGTAGCAGCATTATGGAAGGTGTCTTTGACAATAAACATGTCAAAGAATGGAGCTATGTATTAACAGGAGCCTATTTGCATAGGCCAATAGCACTGTCACCTTGGAGCATGGGCTTATGGATGGAGTGTCCCTAGGATCATTTCACTCTTGATGCACTTGATGGACAAGGAGGAGGTGAGAAAGATGGAGTAATGGGTGGAGACATCTATTATTGTGATATGTTCTTCTTGGCTTGGATTTCCAAGTATATGAGGAAGGATCTTCATACAACACATTATTCATTTCTCTTCATGAGAGTATGTCATACCATTATGGAGAGTTTTTTCATATATCCTATCATTATCTTAATTCTAGTACATGGTAAGGATCTTGTTGTTGGATTTAGTGATCTGCATACTCTTACCATTTCTATGCAATGCATTGCTCCATAAGAGAGAAAACTTTTCATTGAGCTCCCCGATCAACAATGGGCGAGAATGTATGATGGAGACAGCCATCTCTTATGTGGCCATGGGCAAGTGTTGTATTACTTTATGTATGCTCATTTGATGTACACAACCATTTACCAATCATTAGTAGATGAAATAACATACATAATCAGCCATGTATCAAGAAACCACTTGCCATGTAATTTTCTGAAGCAACAGTTAGAAAAACTACGCTGTCACTACTGGGAAAACTGTTGGTACCTTCTTGCACCACACGAAACCTTCAAAATTTTCCTCATTTTGATGCTGATCATGATTTCAATTGTTGAGATTGATCTTATTTGTAGTGGAAGCATGATTTGGAGAGATACACATGTGTTGGATGTGTCCTTTGGGGAAGAGGATTCCCACACTTTTTGCATTGCATGTTCTAATGGGAGCATGAGAGGAGATATGGCCACTAAAACAAAACACTTGTTTCTTTTTGTTGAGGTGGGCCATGTGATTGATGGGATTCCATATGGTGATGATTTCCTATCCATCACATATGGGATGATTTGGGACAGCTTGATTCACAACATTGGAGAGGAGATCTTTGGAGATCTAGTCTTGATCTTGCCACTTGAGGGAAATTTTTTTGCAGCCCAATATCAACATATGCTCTACACTTATCATAATTTGGGAGGAGGATAGCATGGGGTAGGCTCCTATGTCTACCATGTTTAGATTTTCAGTCCACCTACATTGATTGAGCTCAAGGTGGAGTGTAGGTTTTAACCCTGAACATAAATTATCTACACATGAATCTTATAACATAAAATAAACAATAGCGAGAGCATAAAACATAAAATAGATAAACACAAATATTTTCCCCTGGATCCCAAATCGGGACAACCAACTTGATTTTTCATTATATTACTTTTAGTGTTAAAACACGTACATATACATGCCGAAGCATACATGAACCCTAATCCATTAACCCTGGATTAGAACATAACTGTAGTTCCCTTGACCAGATCTAAAAAAATACAAGGGGCTGAAAACCATCGTACCCCAAAACCATGTGAAAAACCATGCACAAAACCATGGGCGTGGACTACCGACCAGAAATTAAGGACCAAAAATTTTCACCGGGGCACTGCCCCAAACCCCAACAGGGGGGGCTACTGCCCCCCCTGTGACCCCCCCGTTGCACCTAGTGCGTGCTTAGTCGTGGAAAGAATATAACACATACCCAACATTCTCCCACTTGTTGTTTTCTTTCCGCAGGGGGCCACATGAGAGCTTAGTCATTGGCCCAATTCTTCAACACCCATTGTTTCTCTACACCAAGAGAAATTTTGAGTGCTCATAGAATTCGTCAATGCATCTGCAACATTCTTCAAAGTGTCCACCTTTACTAGCACCACCCTTTTAGCCTCAACTATATCTCTAACAAAGTGATATTGAACATCAATGTGCTTTGTCTTTGAATGATAAGTAAGGTTCTTAGCCAAGAAAATTGCACTTTGGCTATCAAATTCTATCCTTATAGCTTGTTGTACCAAACCCATACTTGAACACAATATCTGCAACCAAACTACTTCCTTGCTTGCATGAGTGGTTGCTATGTATTCTACCTCTATAGTTGAAAGAGCCACTACAGACTATCTTTTACTTATCCAACTGACTGCGCCTCCAAATAGGCTAAACACATACCCACTTGTAGATGTTCTTTGGTTGAGATCTCCAGCCCAGTCTGCATCAACAAAACCACGAATGTCCAACATTCTTTCCAATCCTGGTCTTCCCTGGTAGCATAAGCCATAATCACTAGTGCCATGTAAATATTTGAAAACCCACTTCACTACTGTCCAATGCTCCTTCCCTGGGTTTGACATAAACATGCTCAATACTCCCACTGCATGTGCAATGTCTGGTCTAGTATAGACCATTGCATACATCAGGCTCCCCACTACACTTGCATATGGAACACGGGACATATCCTCCTCTTCTTATTGTGTCTTGGGACACTGTTCAGCAGATAGCTTTACACCTACAGGAATAGGAACATTCATTGGTTTACTATCTTGCATATTGAACCTCTACAATATAGTCTCGAGATCCTCTGGTTTAACCAAAGCTTCCTCTTTACCCGATCTCTCTTAATTTCCATGCCCAAAATATAGTTTACAGCACCAAGATCCTTCATGTCAAATTTGGAGAACAATTGGGTCTTCAAATCTTGGATAATTTCTTTATCATTTCCAATCAACAACATATCATACACATACAAGACCAAATAAATGACACGGTCACCTATTAATTTAAAATAAACACAGTGATCCTCCTTGCTTTTGGTGAAGCCAAGTCCCTGTATATAGGTATCAAATTTCTGATACCACATCCTTGGTGACTATTTTAAACCATACAGAGACTTCTTCAACCTACATAATAGTTCTTTCTTACCCTTCACCATAAAGCCTTCAGGTTGCTTCATGTAGATCTCCTCTTCTAGATCCCCATGAAGAAATTCTGTCTTCACATACATATGTTCTATCTCAAAATCAAATGCAGCAGCAACAGATAAAAGTAATCTAATAGAAGTAACTTTGGCAACAGGAGAAAAAATATCACCAAAATCAATTCTCGGCACCTGGGAATAACCTTTGCTACCAACCGAGCTTTGTATTTCTCCACCTTTCCTTCTACATTCATCTTCTTTTTAAACACCCATTCTGTCTTGATGGGCTTCCTTCCAACCAAAAACTCCACCAGATCCCATGGCTCATTTTTGTGCAAGGATGCCATTTCATCAACCATGACCTCCTTCCAAATTTTTCCATCCTTTGAATCTACTGCCTCCTTGCAGTTCTGGGATCATCATCAGTTATATTTAAGGCAAAATTTGAATATAAAGTAGATGGACTATACCTTTCTATTTGTCTTCTTTCCCGAGCTGATATTCTCACAACTGGAGTTTGTGGCTCTTCCCCTTCTGAGTCTTCTTCTGTTGTAGAGTCCGATTCATCCTCCTTTAGCTCAAACTCTATCTTCTCAGGTTCCTTTGGTATGAATTCATGTTTAAAAACATCTTTCACCTCTCTAAACACCACATCTTAGTTGTACACAACCTTCCTTGTTTCTGGGTTCCAAAGCTTGTAACCTTTTAAACCATCCTTATACCCAATAAAGATGCACCTTTCAAATTTATTATCCAACTTGGTCCTTTTCTGCTTTGGAACATGTACATGTGCATCACATCCAAATACCCTTAGATGTGAAAGAGAGGCTTTCTTACTAGTCCATACCTCATGTGGAGTCTTATCCTCCAACACTGATGAAGGTGATTTGTTAACCAGATAGCATACAGTCTCCACTGCCTCTGCCCATAATTCTTGTCCTAACCCAGTACCACTGAGCATGATTATTGCCTTTTCCATCAGTGTTCTGTTCACTCTTTCTTCAACTCCATTTTGCTGAGGTGTGTATGGAGTAGTCTTCTGTCGTGCTATACAAAAACTCTTACAGAACTCTTCAAATTCATTCTTACAGAACTCCCCACCATTATCTGTCCTCAGTGCCTTTATCTTCTTCTCTGTCTAGTTTTTCTCTAGAGCCTTAAATTCTTTAAATATGTCGAAGAATTCAAATTTCTTTCTCAAGAAATATATCCATGTATTCATTGAGAAGTCATCTATGAATGAAACATAGTACACAGAATTTCCCAGTGAAGGAACTGACATAGGTCCAAACACATCACTGTGCACAAGTTCTAATATCTTGTTCACCCTCTTAGCACCAGAAGGAAAATTCACCCGATTCTACTTCCCATATACACAATGCTCACAGCAATTGAAATCTAGAGAGAAATTAGACATACCTTCTACCATACCATTTCTATGCAGTATCCGAAGGCCCTTCTCTCCAATATGTCCAAGCCTTTGATGCCATAGCATGGTATTTTCTCCAGAGACAGCTAGGATTTCTACTCCACTTTCAGGAACCATAAAACTGTTACACCCATCAATAACAATGCTACCTTGTAGCTTGTACAGAGTTCTAGTCCGAACTCCCCGCATTAATACCAGTGCTCCCCGAACCATCTTGCAGGCATCTTTCTCAAACACTTTTTTTACACCTGCATCATCCATCTTGCTTACAGAAATTATATGTCTGGCCAATGCAGGAATATGAAGAACACCAGGAAGTGTTCTAATCCTTCCACCTTTCAGCTTCAGCTTGACCTTTCCACTTCCGATGATTCTGGCCTTCCTATCATCCCCTAGGAAGACATCACCACCATCATATTTCTCATACTTGCAGAACCACTCCCGATGGGGAGTGAAGTGAAAGGATGCACCTGAGTCAATCAACCATGACTCATGATCTACATGTGTATTTGAAGAAGAAGCCAAATACACATCCCCACCTTCATCTGAGGTGGTTTTTCCCTCTATAGAAGGAGCATCATCATATCCATTTCCTTTCTTAGGAGCTTTAGATTTTCACTCCCTTTTGTAGTGCCCTTCCTTTCCGCATTTCCAGCATACCTTTACAAACTTTCCAGGAGATTTAGATCTCCCTATAGATTTGGATCTCCCACTCGAAACCTAATTCTTGTTTCTGTTTTGGGACCTTCCTCGTATAGATAAGGAATATCCATTCGGGCCCTCTGTATTTCTCCGTCTCATTTCCTCCGACAATAAGGCTGAGACAATGTCATCAAAATTCAAGGTAGTTGTATTGCTAACTACTGCAATAACCAAACTATCCCACGAGTCTGGTAGAGAACACAAAAAACTGATGCACTTATCTTCATCTGAGATTTTAATATCAATAGATGACAACCGACTTACCACAGTATTGAAGGCATTCAGATGCTCTGTCACCGAGTCTCCATCCTTCATCCTCAGGTTATACAACTTTTTCTGCAAGAACAACTTATTCACCAGAGACTTAGATTGGTACAAATTCCCAAGTTTTTCCCACAAATTCTTCGCCGTAGCTTCCCCAGATACATTCAATAATACTCAATCTGAGACACACAACCGTATTGTGGTCTTAGCCTTCTGATCTAGTTTCTTCCAGTCTTCATCTGGCATTGCCATTGGTTTAGTACCTGGATCTACCGTGATCCACTGATCTTTATCCACCTGCAGATCCTCCATATTGAGCTTCCATAACTCAAAACTCTGACTATTAAATTTCTTGATCTCTATTTTCCCGCCGCTCGCTATCTTCTTTCACCGCAATAATTGATCTCGCAGATCTCCCACTGAACAGGGTATACCTCAGGCCCGAGCAAAAAAACCCTCAGCAGCAAAGGCTTCCCCTTGAATTTGAAACAACTCTGATACCAAATGTAGGTTTTAACCCTGAACAAAAATTATTTATACATGAATATTACAACAAAAAATAAAAATAGCGAGAGCATAAAACATAAAACAGATAAACACAAAGATTTTCCCCTCGATCCCAAATTGGGACGACCAGCTTGATTTTTCATTATATTCATTTTAGTGTTACAACACATATATATACATGCCGAAGCATACATGAACCCTAATCCATTAACCCTGGATTAGAACATAACCATAGTTCCCTTGACCGGATCTACAAAAATAACGGGGGCCGAAAACCATCATACCCCAAAACCATGTGCAAAACCATGCATAAAACCATGGGCACGGACTACCCATTAGAAATTAAGGACCCAAATTTTTTTTTGGAGCGCTGCCCTGGACCTCGACAAGGGGGGTTACCACCCCTCCTATGCCCCCCCTCTTACCCCCCCGTGCATGCTTAGTCGTGGAAAGAATATAACACATACCCAACATGGTGGAGAATTTTCAGGAGTTGCCATGTTGGGAGGTGACTCATTTTGTATGGATGATTGCTTGGGGATGGATGATCCACTTGACGAAAGATTTTTTCCCAAAAAATTCTAGTCTCCATGCCATGGGAGGAAACTCTTCAGTTCTATCCTTGCAGTTGCTTGAGGACAAGCAACATTTGGGAGGGCAGAACTATAATATTCCTACATTAGCATGCAACTAATGTGAATATTAAATTTTTATTTTTTCACTTAGTAGATGAATAAATGGGGAAGGAGACCCATACTTCTTTTAAATCAGCATAAAAACCCTCTTGGTATGAAAGGGGATCATTCTAGAAGCTGGATTTCACACAAAGTCAAGTTTGACTAAGTCAACAACTTTTGTATTTCAGGTGTGAATCTTAAATAAAAACAATGCTCAATGTGAACAAGGCTAAATATGAGCTATCTGCATAAGCACACTTAAGTGTGAAAGAGTCTGGATCAGTTGACCAAGTCAACTAGGACCAAATCATCAGCATTGTCTAGATGCAATGAACCTCTAGATGCACAACACAATTTTAGTTGGAGGCATCACATGTGAATAGAGCTAAATCATTGAGATGGTTTAGGGTTTGGCAGGATTTATAACTTATAAAAGGAAGAGGAGGACATCAAGAGAAGGTTTTTCATGATTATGATTTTCTAAAGATATTTTCTATTTAGACATTTCTTATTCTCTTGCAGTTTAGCTGAGAATAGTGTTTTTTAGCACTAGGGTGTTCCTAATTGGGAATCCCACCTCTTTCCTTGACAGGCATCTTGGAAGAGTGTTGTTGATCTTGTCCACTATTAGGAATTTGGACAAGATACATCTTCCAACTAAAACGTATATCCTGTTGAGGGTTTGGTTTTCCTTGTAAGATGCAGCAAGTGGAGGCTAGATCTATTCGGATCTAGGCCATTATGGTGCCTCTTTTCAATGGGAGAGCCTTCTATCCTCATGATAAGAGAGTATTGGATCATTGGAGCTTCATATCCATACCTTGGCATCAGGAAAAACTGTTCATCAAGTCTACAATGCATTTTATCTTCTAGGACTGCGTTATCTACAAGAGGAAAGTTGCATGGAGTTTTGGAAAACTTTGAGGAGTGGTCTCTAGTGATGGGAATCTGCCTCTCACTATGGTGATCCATGGATTTATGTTCCTATCCATGTAATATTCAGATATTATCTAAATACTCATGTATATTCTTCAGAGATCCTGAAGAAATCTGTAAATCTGCTACATGAGATCTCAGATCTACTCCATATGCTTCATGTTTTGCTCAAAACCCCAAGGGGGATGTGTAGAGGAACTCTTCTAGTGTAAAGATATGATATAGATCTAATATTTTGTACACAGATCTGTTCTAGATCTGATATGTAATCTACAACTACTTCAGCTCATAATTTAACGCTTTCAAGCCTTTTTACAACTAATACATTCTTGCAACACCTCATTCTTGAGGGTTTCTTCATCAAAGTTCTCCATTTTTCTCTTGTACATTGTATGGGAACTATTATAAACCTGATTTTATGATGTATAAGTGATTAATGAACCATTATATTTAACTCTTGCATATATTGGGCTGAACTACGTTATTTTTTGGGCAGAGTTATTTGTATTGCTGCAGCCCCTTCTTTGGGCATTTTCCAACTTCACTAGGTGTGGGGAGACCTGTTTGACCCACCTAGAAGGATTTGTTTTTGAATCCCTCTTGAATTTAGCTCTTATATTTTCATATCTAAGGGATACAAGTGTTTATTTCCAATCTTGTAGCATACATTCCTGAAAAATGTGTTTTTCAGGCATGCCTTGCTAGCAGTCCCAATTTGGGGATATTACAAAGAGATTTTTTGGTGTAGGAGAATGGGTATTTTTACGGCTACAACCATAAAAAAAAAATGTACCTCAAGCAATATAAGAAGGATAATAAATTATTTCCAAAATACTATGGTCCTTACAAGGTGTTGCAAAATATTGGTATTATTGCATACAAATTGGAGCTTCCTGCGTCTTCGCGAGTGCATCCAGTTTTCCATGTTTCATGAATAAAGAAGATTATAGGTGAAAAAATTCTAGTTCAAACAATATTTCCAGAACTTTATGAGGAAGGGAAAATCATATTAGAACCTAAAGAAGTCACAGAAACAAGAACTTGTCAACTACGAAATTGATCAATTTCAGAGTATCTCATCAAGTGCAAGAACTTACCCACTGAAGATTATACATGGGAGGATGAGAATTTTATATGGAAGCATCTAGAGCTACTCAAGCCTTGAGGACTACACTTTTTTGAAGGATAGGGGTATGTTAGGTCCCTATATTACTAGTATATTTGCTGTAGGGTAAAATGCTTGAGTTGTTGGTTATCGTATATCCCTCTCAGGGCTTTCCAGTGCCCGAGGTAGATAGTAAGATTAGCTGTATAGTTCACAAATATGGCATATGCATGTCCATATTAACTTAAAACCACTTTATAGAAAAATATAGAAAATTACCTCTTTAACGATCTTGGATTCCTTTGGAGAGCACTAGGCAGCGAAGCAACGATTTTCCTTCACCAGCTCCAAATCTAGGTCCTACAATCAATTAAAGCACCTGTGTAATTTCGAACATAACATACTTTTCTTATCAATTAAGCCAATAAATAATAAAAATTTAAGTTGTGCACATCTAAGCCATTCATCTCATGCTATATAAGTGATTAAGTAATAATGACAATATCAACGCATAGAATGGATAAAACAGATACAGTTCTATTGATTTATAAAAAGGAGGATTACAACCGTCGGTTGCAACAAGCCCTCCTCAGCCTTCCAATCTCTCTATCTCTAAAATTGGTGATGTCTTGATCAACAAGTTCTCAATGAACCTCTTTGATATCTGACCTTCACACTATAACAATGATATCTACTTCACAAGTATTCAAACTTTGACAATCCTTCGACCTTGAACCAATAGCCTTCAACTCCATTTTATAGGAGATGGAGAGAGCAATCATTTCCCTTCTCTTTCCACTAGTTCTGAATAGAAAAAACAAGATGTTTCCCCAACCTCCATGCTTTTTCCTTCTTTGAGAGTTTGGTTGTTTATGGCAATGCCCAATAAGAGATTAGTGCTTTGCAGTTTTCTTTTTGTACTAAAAAGTGAGAAATCTATGTTCGATGAACGTCTACCTCATTTTGTTATGAGTACGAGGAGACGGAGTAAACTCAGTACTCTTTGTGAAATTTTAACGAGTCCAATAAAGAAAAACTCAGTGCGCTCCGTGGAATTTTAACAAGTCACGCGGAGAAAAATCGATCACCTCCGTGGAATTTTAACGAGTCACGCGGAGAAAACTCGGTTACTTTTTCGGTTTAAAGAGCTTTGAAAAAGAGGAAAAGAATGGCTCCTTACTCTCTGTCGTGGTAGTTTAACAAGCCCGACAAAGTCAACTTGGGGTTTTTTCAGTTTTATGAGTGAGAAAAAGGTTCCTAAAAAGAAATCTCAGTGCTTCTTCATAGTTTTAACGAGTCTGAAGAAGAGAACTCTAGGTTTTTTGGATTAATGAGCAAGAAAAAGAGACTATAAAAAAGAATGCTCGATATCAACTTCGTATAAGTTTAACAAGTTCGAAGAAGGGAAATTGTGGTTTTTCGGATTAACGAGCAAGAAAAATACCGTAAAAAGAATGCTTGAGCAAACATGAGTATGTCTGCATATGAATCTTGATCACTCATCAGAACATCAGTACCAAATCTCAAGAGTTGTGACACATGCGCAACAAGAATTCACGACTTTTGCTGACTAGCTTAAGAGAGTCATGCTCTAGAATTGGCTATAAGAAGGTCGGAAGACCTTCATTTTCACTATTTTGAGTGTTGTGAAGGAGCTCTAGGGTGAAAAGGGGTGAAATCTTTAGCTGACGATTACGATCAATCCGGGCAACGGTTTTCCTTCCCAGAGATCTAGTTAAGAGCTAAAACCTCCTGCTATCATTTAATTATCCTTTTGTTACTTTTTGCTAGTTCAAAATGAGAAAATTGTGAGGCCCTAAAAAATGCTTGCGCCTAACGCAAGCCAATAGTGTTACAGACGCGTTAAATGCATAACCCATGAAGGAATGCTGTGTTAGCGTGCTCTTTTCTACACTGGGGCCACGTTAGGTGCACCGTGTTTTTGAGCAATTCATTTTCTACTATTTTGAAGTGGTCCAGAAAAGTTTTGATCGGTTGAAAACGTTGCATTTGCAGGTGTTCAACTGTTAACCATGAGTATCTGGCGAGAGAGAGAACATGAATGGGAAGAAAAAGAGATGGTGACAGATGCTGCAAGCTTGATGGATCTCCGCAGATGTGGATTGCTAAAATATGCCCGCTTAGAACTGATGAGGGGTCAAGAGGACATCCTGAGGTGGCTAATCTAGCAATGGGATGAACGGCACCATGTCTTTCGGATTGGGGGCAATGAGCTCTCAATCGAAAAGGATGATGTGTAATTTTTGACCGGCCTATCATGCCATGGGCCGAGGCCCAACTTGATGGGGTCTAGAGCTGACCCACATTCCACTGCTGATCTGATTCGTGTGCATTGCATATGTGACACTCAGGCTGTGAGCAACCGGGTACCGATTGGATAGGTGGCTTTGAGACCATTGAGGTCTATATTATGGATGATTTTTTGCTTGGTAGGTGCCAAGAGTCAGCATGTGGCCACCAAGGCCAAGTTGCTCCTAGCCTTGGACTGTATGCAGCCTCAGGTTTTTTTACTGGTGTGATGGAGTTTTCCGTCGGGTCTGAGCAGAGCTTACCGCATGTAAGACCCGTACCCAGAGAGAGTTTGGGTACGGTACACTGATTGTCTCTTTCTTACTGGAGTAGGTACCATTGATGAGGCCCAATATCGTTACAGTGCCTTTGGGCCCACGCGAGTCGAGGCAGGCTTGGTGGGCAGCCTTGCTTCCGCGGATTGGAGAGGGTCCCGTCTGCCACTGTTTTGATGATGGATTTTTTGATTGGCTAAAATCCTAGATTATTATGATTGAGGATTATCCCTATGCAGGGATGAATTTCATAGGCGATCCGGAGTTAGTACTGCCCCCTGGTACCCAGTGGGGGCTCGATGGTAAGAAGGAAATGATCAGTGGATTTCATGGAAGTACTTTCTTTTTTTTCTTTTGAATGTTTATGCAATTTTTTTTATTTTTTATTTTTTTGTCGAAATAGGGTGAAAATTGTGTTTTGACATGAAGCGTTTGCTTGCTTGACACAGATGTGGCACCTGTCTGGCTAGTTGGGGCCCCTCGCTATGCACAACGAGAACTGCAGCTACCCGGGGTTGGCGCAGCAGCAGAGGATGCGGAAGCTACCGAGGATGATGATGCCCAAGTTTTACATGAACTTTCCAGAATCCTGGAGGGTTTGAGTATGGGCATACCACCCCTTCCTATGCGGGAGGTTCTAGTTTGTTTGTAGCGACATACTATGGGTGTGCCGGAGAGATACCTGGTGCCTCTGAGGAGGATAGCCAGAGTAGTTATATGTTACCATGATCATCAGGCCTAGCTGGCGGAGCAGATGTATTAGTGTCAAAGCGTGGCTTAGTGTAGCCAAATTTTTGTAACACACCCAAGTTTTGGAATATTTTTTGATGTTACTATTGTACTGGACACGACATATATATATATATCTATATATATATATATATATATATATATATATATACACATACTTTTTGGTGATTTTTTGTTTTTTAATTTTTTATGTATTTTTCAATGGGATGAAAATATAATCATGCATAAATATTTTATAATAAATGTAACAAATGCCAATCTAACACATAGTTTTCCAAAGAATCGGTTAATGCATTAAATTCTCTAGGAACGTGCTCAAATGTAATTGTTTGAAATTTACGTTATAAAAGTCGCACCCTTAAAAAATAACGTAACAAGACTGGATGACGGACACGGTAATGATTGTTTAACTGCATAATGACGAGTTGGGAGTCTAACTTGACCACTAAATTGGAGATGTCATGAGATTCCGCTTCCATGAGGAGTTGGATCACTGACATGTACTCGGCAACATTCTTGGTGGCGCTACCTAGGAAGATTACCTCAGAACCAAGAAAGTCTAACTCAAGAGTGTAGAGAACCCAAGCAGCTGAAGTAATGCATCTAGTGTGACGACTAGCACCGTCCGCATATCCGACATATGATAAGGAGGGTGACGACATCTGTGTGAAAGAAAAATATTATTCATGAGAAAAAACACCTCGAAAACCAAAAAATATCCAGAAACATAAAAAACAATAGGCAAAACTTATATACATAAAATTACAAAGCATATGCCTAGTGTAAAACTAGGCAAAATACTTCTTTAGATAGAGCCCGTTGCGAGGCTCCGCGAGTGGAATTCCATTACAATCCTAAAGTTTTTAAGCCCCTTTTGAGAGGACTTTAGTGACGATGTAAGGGCCAAGCCATAATGGTTGGAGTGTTCCTGCCCCCAAGAGGACATGTTTTTTGTCATAGAGTAGAACATGATCGCCCTCTTGGAAAGAACGAGGCTTGACAGATTTTTTGTATTGAGCTTTGACTCGGCGCTGGTGAGCTTTGAATGATAGTGTAGCATCTTAATTAGTTTCGTCCAAATGATTGAGTGAGAGCAAGTGCTCTTCTGTGGTGGTGGTGCCAGTCAGGAGTTCAACGGTGAGTTTGAGTGATGGAATTTTGCACTCCATTGGAAGTACTGCCTCGAGGCCGAATGCAAGTTGGAATGGCATAAAAACTGTGGCAGTTTTGACTGACATTCGGTATGCCCATAATGCGAAATAAAACTTTCGATGCCATGTGGTTTTATGATTTCTGACCAATTGACAAATCATGGTTTTGAGGATGCCATTTATGGCTTCGACTTGACCATTAGCTTGAGGATAATAAGATGAAGAATGATCTTGATGGAAACCTAGAATGGATGTTAATTCGATCATCATATGATTCTAGAAATGGGATCCATGATTTGTGACAATAGATAGGGGCATGCCGAACCGACAGATTACCTGATTGAACAGGAAGCGAGTGGCGGTTTCGCCATCGGCTTGAAAGTGGGAATGGCTTCTGCCCATTTCGTAAAATAGTCGACTGCAACCACAATGTAGTTGTGTCCATTTTTCAAAGTGGGATTGCAGGTGACGAAGTCAATTCCCCATTTAGCGAAAGGACCAATGGAGATAATCGGATGAAGTGGGGCAGGATGAGTGCGCATTTTCTTTGTGAAAATTTGACACGAATGGCACTTTTGGACCGCTGCAATGCAGTCTTTAAACAAAGTGGGCCAATAGTACCCTGCGCGCAAGATTTTTTGGGTAGTAGCTATGCCCAAAAGATGACCACCACATGCCCCTACGTGGCAGTCATTCAAAACGCATTCCGCCTCATCGAAAGTGAGACAACGTCGGAGAATAGTATCAACACCACAGCGATATAGTGTATCGTTTAGCACGAGATAGTGCTTTGCTTGCTGGTGAATATGACAACGGTCGTCAGACGTGAGAGTTGGGCGAAAGCGTTGGGTTTGTAGGTAGACCAAAATGTCTCCATACCATGGGTCCGAAGAATCGATCATGTATATAGATTCATCAGGAAATGGATCATGAGCTACTTCTCCTGGGTCGATTCGGGGAAGATCCGATAATAATTCGGTGAAGACGAGGGATTTCTTTGCTTTGGCAGTTGTGAAGACCAAATCAAATTGCTGGAGGATTAATATCCATTTGTAATATTTTCCTCCAATAATTTTTCTAGACAAGATATGTCGCATGGGGTTCTCCAAGCAATAACCGTAGTTTGTCGCAGCAATATATAGTGTCGGAGTCGGGTGATGGCAAAAACTACTGCTAGAGATATTTTCTCCACATGTGAATAACGTAATTCAGGTCCGATTAGACCTTTGGATAAATAGTAAATCACATGTTTGCTGTCGTCATTGTGAACTTGAACCAAAACCATTCCAAGTGAGGATGGTGAGGCTTCCAAGTAGAGGAGAAAGTCGCATGAGTAGTTGGGGGTACTAAGGAGTGGGGCTAAAACAAGTGCATGTTTTAAAGCATCAAATGACCATTGAGCTTGGTCATCCCACAAGTATAGTGTTCCTTTCTTCAATAATCGCATAAATCCTTTCATCATCTCGGCATAGTTAACGATGAATCGACGTAAAAATTTTGCCTTCCCTTGCAAACGTTGGAGTTGAAGGATGGATTGTGGTGCTGGAAATTCAAAAATCACCTTAACCTTATCAGGATCAACCCTAATCCCATGCTTGGAGACAATGAAACCTAACAGACGTCCGGACTCGACCATAAATACACACTTATGAGGATTCAAACATATATTGTAGAATTTACACCTAGCAAAAATATCTTTCAGATGAGTGAGGTGATCAGGTCATTTCTTGGAATGGGCCAGAAGGTCATCCAAGTAAGCCTGTACAATATGTCAAATTTCATGAAAAGCGTAATCCGTAGCCCGCTGAAAATTTGCTCCAACATTGTTCAGTCCGAATGGGAGTTTTTGATACGCAAATGTGCCCCATGGACATATGAAGGCAATTTTATGTTGGTCGTCTTTTTTAATTGCAATCTGGTTATAGCCCGAGAATCCATCCATGAAGGAAAAATATTTGCATCTGGCACAATCATCGAGAATCTGATCAATGAATGGTGTAGAATAATTGTCTTTGGGACAAGCGGTGTTCAGATCGTGATAGTCAACACAAACTCGAATGGTCCCTTGCTTTTTATCAACGGGAACTGGATTGGGCACTCATTCCGTCAAAGGAATGGGATAGATGAAACCAACATTTAAAAGTTTTTCTACCTCAATCTTTATGGCGGCCGCTTTGCGCGGGTGGACAGGTCTGAGTCACTGCCGAATTGGTTTGGCATTGTCATAAATCTTGATTTCGTGCTCGACTATAGATGGATCTATGCCGGGCATTTCTTCATAAGACAAAGAAAACACATCGTGGAATTCCTTGAAAAGGGATGTGAAGCATGCAGTTTCCTCCAGATTGCAATCGGCTCCAATCTGAATGTTTTCCACGATACCCATTTTGACCGAGATATAAATGAGCATAGTCTTAGAAATATTACCCATGTTCCCTTCTGAATCGATAGTTTGAACAGTCGTGTAAGCAGAGGGAACCATCTCAAGTGGGTCAAAGGATGGGATTTTAGTTTTTATCACGTCCGAGTCAATCATCGAAGTGCAATGGTGAAACTCTCCCCAAGGTCATTCTTCTAGGGACATGATCTCTCGAATAGCTTCGTCTGTAGGAAAGATTTCATTAAGGAGATCTTTAGACAGAACTGTGATGGGTGGGAGGTTTGTACCTTCAGTCGAAACCATAGCAGTGGAGGGTTCAGATGTGATTTGGATGGCTTGGTAAGCCAACTCGGCCGGTGAGAGCGGCATTTGAGCTCCGTAGGAATCAAATTCTGAAGGTGTCGGGATGATCCATGGGTCGATAGAGCCATCCAAAGTGGTGGATATCATTGCAACCGTGTTTGGGATCTGTGGTGGCGAGAGAGGAAAACAACCCAGTAGGGAAGATGCCTTCAGAAGACTGGTACCGATACTGAAGTAAGAGTCAGGAAAGCCTCCTATTAGGGGTACAGTGCTACTTGGTAATGTGGCATAATCAAGGGTGCAGAAGGATAGATGATCCGTTGTGACTATTTTACCATCCAATGGAAATAGGATGAGTTGGAAGACCGAAGAAACAATGGCGGTCATGGCATAAGACCAACTGTGACCAAGCAATAGATTATAGTCGAGATGGCGTTCTATGACTTCAACATCCACGGTTACCATTTTCCCACCCAGAGTGATGGGAAAGCTAGAAAGGTATCCTTTTGGGAGGAACGTGTGGCCATTGAAATCTTTGAGGGAATTCGATGGTGGTGTTAAGGTAGGAGAACCTAAATTGAGCAAGCAAGCTTGTGACATAATGCAGGTCAAAGCACCTTCGTCTATGACAGTGCGATGGATTGGTCTCCCTTTCGACACAACCTACACCTGGAATGCAATTTGGTGTGAGAGGCGAGGTTTATTTTTTTCCATATAAAAGATAGCTAGCATGGAATCCTGGGGGTCTATTCCACCAATGGCCTAAAGCAAGGCTTTACTTTGTGCTAGGTTTGTAATACTTCGAGAGCAGACATAGCTGATGGTGCCTGCGCCAAATATTCTACAATGTTGTAGTTTTGGGCTGCACATTCAGAGGTGTTATGATTCGTGCGTCGAAGTGTCCCTTTGGGGGGACGAATCACGGGGTCAGCAGTAGGCCGTTCGATATGCAAATAGTTGGGCGGCGGTGGGTTTGAACTAGTACTAGGTTCTTGAGTATCCATGGTAGGATTTCTGTAAATCTTGGCTCGTGTTTGAAGTTCAACACTCTCAATGCCATAAATGGAAGATGGTCCTTCGTCGGAATGATGTGAACCACCATGGCCCCGTTGCTGTGGGTGTGGCGGGTTGTCAACCATGTGTTGATGTTGCTGTTGTTGATTAGGGAAAGGATTATGAAGAACGACAGGTGTTCGCCAAGAATCCTTGTTGGAAATAAAATCGGTGCATTCCTGATGCAGGGGCATTAGATGCTAGCCAACAATGTAGGAAGTTTGTCCACATGTTGTGGCTAGGAGGGTTCAAAACATTTGAATTGTAACAGCTAGGTGTCAATACCTCAGTTGAATGTATCAATTAGATTACTTAGATTTGTAGAAGTCAAATAGTTCAGTTCGATCCATCTGTCACATTTAAGTTAGTTGAATAATTGTAATTAGGCTTTTGGTTTTCTAAGACGGTCCTCACATAGGAACCGAAGAGTCACACTATAATGTATATAAATGTAATCCCTCTGATGTATATGAGAGGAGAGCAGAGAGAAAGAGGGGAGGAGATTTCTGCAATAAAAACCTTGTGTGTTGACGATTACTTCCAGTTAAATGAATTTCAGTTCTGTTGATTATCTAACTGTATTGAGTCGTTATTTGTGAGGAAATTCGTTTGATTGTGAGGTGATTGGACACTGTCTTGTATATAACTATTGAATTGAGTCATTGTGCAGTTGTTGTATCTCTGTGTTCATTGTTTCCTTGAATTGTTTGAGTAACTGAAATCTCAACCGCGGACGAAGCGTGGGTGTAAAGCGTGGTCTTTGAACTCTGGTTAACGATAGCAGAATTCCCGTTTAATAAAGAAAATTACGTTTGTTTGTTGTTAATTGGAATTTCCTAACCGGGGTCAGAACCTTAGTTAACAAACTGAGAATATACGAAGGAGAACGCAACCCAGATGTACACCCATGGTCAGTCACTGTTCAAAACCCACGAGTGGGTTTACAAAGGTGGATTGCCCATATCGCACCACTTTTGGTGTGTAAGCAGTATTTCCTAGTTGGGGAGCGATTCCATAGATCTGTCGACACATGGCGAGGTGGATCCCCGGAAAACCATCGTTTAAAGTGCACCATTGCACGTTAACATTCGTACCAGGATGCCGAGCGATATGCGTACATGCCGTTGATCTGGGAAAGAGCCATTGGATGGTGGTGGCTTGTTGTAGATGCGCGAATGATAAACGAGGTACGGTGCATGCGTTTGATTGGTACATTGATTGTAAAGGTGGGGCCAGAGCCAAGGGTTTATTTTAAGTCGTTTGTTTAAAAGGCGTAGAGTATTAATACAAAGTTTCGAAAGTTTAAACACTGGTTATAAGGTATGGCGCACATAGATAATTTTAATTCCCACGATTGAATGTGTATAAGTGCGAAGGATTATAACCTTAGTCCTAAGGTTCAGAGATAAATATATATACCATGAAATATAAATAAATTGCCAAAGTTGTGAATAGATTTATTTGTCAATTTCTTTGAAATTGATAAATAAATTAAGAGAAATAAGACCACGTGGAGCAAAGAACGGGGTTGAGAAGGGAAAAGCTGACAGAGCCACGACTACAGTTGACCATCTCTCCTTAGGGTTTCAATTTTAGTTTTTTTGGCTTCATTTGTGGTATCAGAGCCACTTTTTTAAGATTGTTTTTGCAGAAAGATGACATGGCAATCTAAATTGGTAGAGGTGCGGGCAGAAGGAGACCTGTTGCCAATGCAGAGGTGTTGGAGACTTTGTAGAGGTTCGAAGCCAGAGTGGATTCCGTGGAGAGAAAATAGACCAGAGATCCTGAAGACATTAGCGAACCTGAGATAGAAGAAACAAAAGAAAATGTTGAAATTCCTCCTGACATGAGGCTACTCAGAACTGTTCTAGGGTCTGCAGTTAAGGCCAGAATTGAAGTGTCAAGTTATGCAGGGGGACTGAATCCAAAAGAACTAGTAGACTGGATTGATGAAATGAACAAGTGCTTCGATTATGAAGAAATAAGTGAAGATAAAAAGGTCAAGTTTGCGGTGACAAAGCTGAAAGGACATGTTGCACTTTGGTGGGATGGAGTGCAGGCAGAAAGGAGGAGAGTTGGCAAGCAACCTATCAAGAGCTGGACCAGAATGATGGCTAAATTAAAAGGTAAATTCTTGCCTAGTGATTGTCAGCTGACATTGTATAAGCAAATGCAGAACCTGAGACAGAGGCTACTGACAGTAAAAGAATACACAGAGGAATTCTACAGAGTAAGCATAAGAGCTAGGAAATTTCAAGATACACCAGAGAAGACTGCCAGATATGTGAATGGTCTCAAGCTAGACATCCAAGATGAGATTGGTCTCCCGTCTCCTAAGACAGTGGAAGAGGCCTATCAGATGACCTTGAAAGCAGAGGAGAAACTCCTGAGGAAACAATCTGCCAAGAAGAGAGGTAATTTCTGTGGAAAGGAAAGTCACTGTGGTAGAGGAAAGCCTGCTACACCTAGGGATGGAGCTAATAGTGGCTCACCTCATAATGCATCCGCGGAGGATGATGCGAGGGGAAGAAGGGGTTCTTACAGAGGAAAAGGAAGAGGAGGCAGAGACAGAGGCAGGGGTAGAGATTTGAGGTGCTATAGATGTCAGCAAGTGGGACATAAGCACTATGAGTGTCCAGAGAATGTGGGTGCTGGTCCAAGGAATGCTGTTATTGCCCAGGCTAGAGAAGAGGCAGAAATTGAAGAAGAAATTCTTCCAGAGAGGGGAGAATCCTTGGTGGTAAATAAGGTCCTATTGAAGCAAGCCAAAGAGTTCACTGAGCCTGTACAAAGGAAGAATTTATTTAGGAGCATATGAAAAGTCCAAGGGAAATGCTGCCAGCTAGTCATTGACAGTGGCAACACAAACAATTTTGTTTCCACTGAGGTGATAGAGAAGTTGAATTTGAAGACAAGGGAGCATCCAACTCCCTATAGGGTGTCCTGGCTGCACAAAGGGCACCAGCTGGTTGTAAAAGAGCAGTGTGAGATAGAGCTACAAATGGGAAAATACAAAGATAAGGTCCTATGTGATGTAATGCCCATGGATGTGTGTCATACACTGATGGGTAGACCTTGGCAGTTTGACAGAGCAGCAGTGCATGAAGGTAAGAAGAACACTTACAAGCTCTTCAAATATGGGGTACACCATACATTGATACCCATGGAAGAAGGAGAGACATCCAGTAGAGTGATTGATCCAAAGACCTTGTTGCTGAGTGGGAAGTAATATCTACAGCAGATAGAAGAAGAAGAGGTAAGTTTTGCTTTAGTTTGCAAACCTAAAGTAGTTCTTAATTCTACAAAGATTTCTGATTTGCTGGTAGAAATACAAGAGATGTTAGACAACTACTGTGACATTATTGTGGATGATTTACCTGATGAGCTACCACCTGTGAGAAAGATCAGTCATCAGATAGATTTTATCCCTGGTTCAAATCTGCCAAACAAGGCAGCCTACAGAATGACTCCTACAGAAAATGAGGAAATCAGGAGACAAGTACAAGAGTTGGTGGACAAGGGGTTGATCAGAGAAAGTTTGAGTCCATGCGCAGTACCAGCAATATTGAGCCCAAAGAAAGATGGAGGCCGGAGAATGTGTACTGATTCCAAAGCAATCAATAAGATCACAATCAGGTATAGATTCCCTTTGCCTAGAGTTGAGGATTTGATGGACTGTTTGAGTGGTGCTAAATATTTTTCAAAGATAGATTTGAAAAGTGGATACCACCAGATTAGAATAAGAGAGGGTGATGAGTGGAAAAATGCCTTTAAAACAAATGAAGGACTGTATGAATGGATGGTAATGCCTTTTGGGTTGTCAAATGCACCTAGCACTTTTATGAGACTTATGAATGAGGTACTGAAAGAATTCATAGGTAAATTTGTGATAGTATATTTGGATGATATATTAGTTTTTAGCAGAACTAAAGAAGAACATTTAAGGCATCTTAATCATGTCTTGAAGAAGCTGCACCAAGAGAAACTACTGATAAATCTAAAGAAATTCTCATTCATGAAGGAAGAGTTGGTGTATTTGGGTTTTGTTGTTTCTGCAGAAGGATTGAAGATGGACCAAGAAAATGTTAAGGCAATTATGGAGTGGCCTTCACCCAGGAATGTTTTTGAGGTAAGAAGTTTCCATGGACTTGCCAGTTTTTACAGAAATTTTATAAGAAAATTCAGTAAGATTAATTCACCCATAATTGAGACAATAAAGAAGAGAAAAAAACCATTTAAGTGGACTGCTGAAGCAGAAAGAAACTTTCAAGTTTTGAAGCAAAAGATAACTGAGAAGCCTGTTTTGATTCTGCCTGATTTTACTAAGCCATTTCAAGTAAAATGTGATGCCAATGGAGAGGCCATTAGAGCTGTGTTGAGTCAGGATGGTAGGCCTGTGGCATATTTCAGTGAAAAGCTAAATGACACCAGAAAGAATTATTCCTCTTATGAGAAGGAATTCTATGCAATTTTTCAGGCACTTGATGTCCAGGGAATTTGTATTATATTCTGACAATCATGCTTTGCAGTATATTGTACAGCAGCCCAAGTTGAAACATAAGCACGCTAAATGGGTTGAGTATCTCCAAGGTTTTAATTTTGTTTTGAAACATATAAGTGTTCAAGCAAATAAAGTAGCTGATGCTTTGAGTAGGAGGCACATGCTTGTTCAAGAAACAAATTTTGAAGTTGTAGGATTTGATTTTCTCAAAGAATTGTATAAAACAGATCCAGATTTTAAGGAAGCATTTGAGGCATGTAGTAACCATGTTCTAACAGATAGAAGCCAGTGGCTGGATTATTTCCTGCAGGAGGACTTGTTATTCAGAAGAAGCCAATTGTGTGTACCAAGATTTTCCATGAGGGAAAATTTGATCAAAGAGAAGCATAGTGGTGGACTTGCTGGACACTTTGGTACTGATAAAAATTATGAGCAGCTAAGCCACTTCTATTATTGGCCCAAGATGAGAATAGAAGTGGACAAGTTTGTGAAGAATTGCAAAATCTGTCAATATGCTAAAGGAAGGAGCCAGAATGCAGGATTGTACACTCCCTTGCCTATTCCAGACAGGCCTTTGGACATGGTGAGTATGGATTTTGTTCTAGGATTACCCAAGACTCAGAGAGGGAATGATGCAGTCTTTGTTGTGGTGGATAGATTCTCCAAAATGTCACATTTTATTCCATGCTATAAAACTAGTGATGCCACCCATGTTGCTAGCTTGTTTTTCAAAGAAGTTGTTAGATTGCATGGGTTGCCCAAGAGTATTGTTTCAGACAGAGATACCAGATTTGTGGGTCATTTTTGGAGGACACTGTGGAAGAAACTTGGTACCAAACTGAGTTTCAACTCATCTTATCATCCCTAGACTGATGGACAAACTGAGGTAGTGAACAGGAGTCTGGGAAATTTGTTAAGAAGTCTTGCAGGGGAACATCCCAAGCAGTGGGATCATATTTTGCCTCAGGCAGAATATGCATATAATGACTCACCAAACAGGAGCACAGGGAAGAGTCCATTTCATATTGTTTATGGAATGCACCCTAGAGGAATATCAGAGTTAAGAAATCTGGGAAAGGCAGAGCTGAGAAGTGCTAATGGTGAGGAATTTGCTTCAGAGATACCAGCCATACATGAACAAGTGAAACAAAAAATACAAGGCAGCAGCATCATATACAAAATCAGAGCAGACTTGAGCAGAAAAGAAGTTCATTTTGAAGTAGGAGATCTGGTTTTGGCACACTTGGGAAGGGAGAGATTTCCAAGGAAGCAGTATAACAAATTGAAATTCAAAAAGATTGGGCCATGCAAGATACTTAGAAAGTTTTCTGCAAATGATTATGAGATTGAATTACCTCTTGATGTTGGAATATCTCCCATTTTTAATGTTGTAGATTTGTACAAGTATGAAGATGATGGTACGGAAGAAAGATCAGCAGACAAGGAACAGATTGAGTGGAAGGAGCAGCTACCTCCAACACAACCATTGCAACCAGAAAAGATATTGGATAAAAGACCATTAAGAAGAACCAGAGGACAAGAGTACTTTTAGTACTTAATCAAATGGAAGGAAAAGCCATAGGAAGATGCCACTTGGATGATTGAAGGAATGTTGTAGAAGATAGGCAGATCAGTGGAAGAGCTCATGGACAAGAGCCCATGAAGAAAATTTCCCTCGGGAGTCTGATGCAGGGGCATTAGATGCTAGCCAGCAATGTAGGAAGTTTGTCCACATGTTGTGGCTAGGAGGGTTCAAAACATTTGAATTGTAACAGCTAGGTGTCAATAGCTCAGCTGACTGTATCAATTAGATTAGTTAGATTTGTAGAAATTGAATAGTTCAGTTCGATCCATCTGTCACATTTCAGTTAGTTGAATAATTGTAATTAGGCCTTTGGTTTTCTAAAATGGTCCTCGCAGAGGAACCGAAGAGTCACACTATAATGTATATAAATGTAATCCCTCGGATGTATATGAGAGGAGAGCAGAGAGAAAGAGAGGAGGGGATTTTTGCAATAAAAACCCCGTGTGTTGACGATTGCTTCCAGTTAAATGAATTTCAGTTATGTTGATTATCTAACTGTCTTGAGTCATTATTTGTGAGGAAATTCGTTTGATTGTGAGGTGATTGGACACTGTCTTGTATATAAATATTGAATTGAGTCATTGTGCAGTTGTTGTATCTCTATTTTCATTGTTTCCTTGAATTGTTTGAATAACTAAAATCTCAACCGCGGACGAAGCATGGGTGTAAAGCGTGGTCATTGAACTCTGGTTAACGATAGCAGAATTCCCGTTTAATAAAGAAAATTACGTTTGTTTATTGTTAATTTGAATTTCCTAACCGGGGTCAAAAGCTTAGTTAACAAACGGAGAATATACGAAGGAGAACGCAACCCAGACGTACACCCGTGGTCAGTCACTGTTCAAAACCCGCGAGTGGGTTTACAAAGGCGGATTTCCCATATCGCACCACTTTTGGTGTGTAAGTGGTATTTCCTGGTTGGGGAGTGATTCCATAGATCTGTCGACACGTGGCGAGGTGGACCCCCGGAAAACCACCATTTAAAGTGCACCATCGCACGTTAACGTTCATACCAGGATGCCGAGCGATATGCGTACATGCCGTTGATCTGGGAAAGATCCATCGGACGGTGGTCGCTTACTGTAGATGCGCGAACGATAAACGAGGTGAATGCGTTTGATTGGTCCATTTATTGTAGAGGTGGGGCCGGAGCCAAGGTTTTATTTTAAGTCGTTTGTTTAAAAGGCGTAGAGTATTAATACAAAGTTTCGAAAGTTTAAACATTGGTTATAAGGTATGGCACACATAGATAATTTGAATTCCCGCGATTGAATATGTATAAGTGCGAAGGAATATAACCTTATTTCTAAGGTTCAAAGATAAATATATATACTGGGAAATATAAATAAATTTCCAAAGTTGTGAATAGATTTATTTGTCAATTTCTTTGAAATTGATAAATATATTAAGAAGATAAATAAGACCATGTGGAGCAAAGAACGGGGTTTGAGAAGGGGAAAGCTGACAGAGCCACAACTACAGTTGACCATCTCTTCTTAGGGGTCTGATTTCAGTTTTGATGGCATCAATTCCTACAGCCAAGGACATTTGTATGTCAAGTGATCCTCTGCACAGATCTTGAAAGGAAATTTCATGGGTTTATCCTTCCCTTTTTCATTTTTGGCAGTGTTTTTCTGATTAGGGTTATTCTGATTGTCCGACTGCTCTTCCGAAGAAGATGTATTTTTCTTGTTCTTCTTATTTTTCCCACTAGGTTTTTGTGAAGTTTGCACAGAATTTACCTCAGTGGTAGGAAGAGTAGTCGTTTGGTGAGGGTTGGTGGCAGCTGAAGATGGCTGGGAGGTTTGCCCCCGAGACTATTTTGTGGCCACACCGGAGATCGTGTAGACGAGACCGTCGGCATGAGCTCCAGTTTTCTGAGTAGCCGGAGGATTTGGGTTACTAGGGGCATTGGGGAGAAAATCATATAGTGTTCTAGATTGTGAATAGATTAAATCCAAATGCTGGGCACAACGAATGCATTGATCTTCTGTAACCGCACCGGAAATGCCAATGTATTTAGAGATGTGGGATAAGAGAGACTTACAAAACCAATTGGCTAAGAGATGATCCAAGATTGGTGCTTTGACTACCCTCCTCCTACATCTCCATTCATGAATGTGATTGGAGATGTGGGTGGCGGTGTCTTGGCACAGAGAGGTTAACAGTTCTCTTCCGGGTTCAAATCTGATTGGTAATTGGAAGTTCTTTAAAAACTCCATCGCTAAAGTGCCAAAAGTGTTGATGGCGGCATGTGGTAATTCAATATACCACTTGGCGGCATTGCTTGTAAGGGTGCAGGGAAAGAGTCGAAGCCAGACACTATCATCCACCATGGAATTGGATATAGACCATAGATGAAAGGTAGTGATGTGTGTGACTGGGTCTTCCCCTTATTTCCCGTCGAACTTTGGGATATCCGAAGGAATATTGTGCAGTACTGGAGGCCAGAGCGGGTTGTGATTGATGGGATCATTAGTCAGTTTATGGATATCAGGGATGTCCAGAGCTGCCAAAAATGGCAATTGTGGATTTGCCCTTGAATCTAACCAAGGTAGTATGGGCTGAATATTTATACCATAGGGTCCACCCATCAATGTGTTACCAGGAGGATAAGTAGGACTTTGATAAAAATTTCCTATAGGTGGAGGGGTAGGGACATAGGGTTGCTGTTCATATGGAATATTGTATTGCAAGGCGAACAGTTGGTTGCCCCCAGTATAAAAGTGCCCTCCCATTCTAGATGGAGTTTGGGGTGGGTTAGTCCAAATGGATGCAATAGAGTTTCCCAGAGGTATGCTACTACTTGCATAGTTCGACAACGACATAGACCCTACACCTATATTTGAACCACTTAAGGGAATAGTATTGACAATAGGTTGTTCCGTTTGTCCTAAGGACTGCAGGGGAAGTGAAATGTTCCCTACTACCTGCGTGCTGGTGACACTGTCCCCTGGTATAGTGGCCAAGGGGTTTGAACTCAGCAAAGGGTTCCAACTGAAAGGGTTGCTAAAAGGAACCGAAGTGGGAGGAGAAACCGTGGGTCCCATCGTGGTCACGGTAGGAGTAGATCCTGAAGGATTCAGTGAGCTACTGACAATTGTGATGACCGTAGGGTTGGGATTAGGTATCTGTTGACAACTTGGGTTACCAAGTGATGTCATAGAACTGACTACCGGCAGGGATGATGGTGGCGAACCTAGGATGGTTGCCATTGGCATCGACCCTGTGGATGCTAGTGGTGAAATGGATGTTTGTGCGGCTGAAGACATATCTTGGCGTGGTGGAATCTAAACTATCACAGGCCCCAACGGATCAGTGAGTGGAGGATTGTAATGAGGTAAAACCCCTTCCATGAAAGGGTCCTCCGGAAATTCCGTATGATATGAGGCTATGTGAAAATCAAGATTGGTTAATGGAGACTGCTCTTCTGGAGAAGGCATGAGTTCACCAAGGTTCAGTTCTTCCTCAATAGTTAGAGGAGGTAGACCTTGTTGTCGTCAAGACAGATGACGTGGGTTGGATGATGCCACGGTGGTCTGTTTAGTTTTTAACCAATTTTAATAAATGGTGATGTATTATAAAGTCTCAATGACAGTAACCACACACCTAAAAAAGAAAAAAGGACTCTCTAAAATCAATCAGCAAGCAGCCAGAATAGAGTGAATTGTATGAGTACTACCATTTTCTGGTGATGAAATCCAGTATCAAAATAGTATACAGAGAGGGTTGGTCGAAAGTATAGTTACGATCACTCTAGAGCTTCGCCTGAACCTCAAACGATAGGTGTAATCACTCTCCTGAAGACGAGTACCCTCCTAAAGATCGAAGACAGAGTGGGTCTGTCTGTTTCAGGTACTAGGACAGCCCATCCCAGTCACCTTGTGTAAGTCCCTAAAAAGTATGGCCACTAAAGATACCTCAAATCACAGACATCATCAGGGGGGGTCCACGGTCAAGGACATCATGCTATATGGGCAAAATACCTAGATCCCCGATCTAGTTTTGACATACCCGAAGGGAACCCCAATATATAACACACCCACCAGATGCAGTCGAAGGCAGGCTACCTTCTTGTGCACCCAAGTGTTGTCTCGTGCTAAGCTCCGGTAAAGGAACGGTCCCGACAATATGAGTGCAGTAGGATTTCGCTCATTAATGACTCTAGTTTCAAGTTTTGAAATCTTGGGTGATTTTCTCACTTTTCCTAACCCAAGATCCTAGCCTGAACTACTGTTTGTATGAGCTCAAAAAGAGTAATGTGATTGATTTTATTATCGCTTGATTCTTAGTGTATTTCATTATTAGTCTTGGGGAGGAGGAGTGGATGTATGAAATGTAATGAGACTTTGACTCAAGAAACCATGCAAAACATTCTCTAAATATTCAATTCGATGAAGAGTATTTCTGCAAGGAGAGGTTTCTTTTCAACATCCATGAACTAACATTCAAATAACATAGTTCAACTTTAAAGATTCAGACTTATATCTACCTCCTCTTAACAGTCTATGAACTGAAATTTTCAGAATTAACTCAGCTAGATGCAGAAAAACTTAAAAAAAAAAATTCTTCTCTAAAAAGTAAATGCTTTTAACACTAAATTTTCAAACAAGAGAAAAAAAATAGAAATTCCATCTTAGTAAACAAGCACAGGGATTTAGTCAAGGAGAGATACTGATAGCCAAAAAACTCTGCAACCAAAACACAATCACAACAATGAACAACAAATTTTGGCTGAGTAACGCACTGTCTCTAGGTAAAGACAGCGTTAATCTAGAGACTAATGCAATGTATTTAAGTAGAGTCAGTGTTATAACGCACTGGAAAAGACACAGAGGTAGCATTAGCTGGGGTAAAGTTCTCCAGATGGTCAAACAGAAACAGGATTGAACTCTGCGAGCTTTTGAAATGTCTACTGGGCATAAATACTGGTCGGAAGGATCTGTGAACAGAGGAAAGAAGAAAGGAGGAAAGAAATAGTCTGGAAACTATGGGGAAACTCCCCAGTGGAGTCGCCAATTCTACTGTAGGGTAAAATGCTTGGGTTGTTGGTTATCGTATATCCCTCTCAGGGCTTTCCGGTGCCCGAGGCAGACTGTAAGATTAGCTGTATAGTTCACAAAGATGGCATATGCATTTTCATATTAACTTAAAACCACTTGATAGAAAAATATAGAAGATTACCTCTTTAATGATCTTGGAGTCCTTTGGAGAGCACTAGGTAGCGAAGCAGTGGTTCGCCTTCACCAGCTCCAAATATAGGTCCTGCAATCAATTAAATCACTCGTGTAATTTCTAACATAACATACTTTTCTTATCAATTAAGCCAATATATAATAAACATTTAAGCTGTGCACATCTAAGCCATTCATCTCATGCTATATAAGTGATTAAGTAATAATGACAATATCAACGCATAGAATGGACAAAACAGATACAGTTTTATTGATTTATAAAAAAGAGGATTACAACCGTCGGTTGCACCAAGCCCTCCTCAACCTTCCAATCTCTCTATCTCTCAAAGTGGTGATGTCTTGATCAACATGTTCTCAATTAACCTCTTTGACCTTTGACCTTCACACTATAACAATGATCTCTACTTCACAAGTATTCAAACTTTGACAATCCTTCGACCTTAAACCAAGAGCCTTCAACTCCATTTTATAGGAGATGGAGAGAGAAATCATTGCCCTTCTCTTTCCACCAGTTCTGAATAGAAAAAACCAAGATGTTTCCCCAACCTCCATGATTTTGACTTCTTTGAGAGTTTAGTTGTTTATGGCAATGCCCAATAAGAGATTAGTGCTTTGTAGTTTCCTTTTTGTACTGACTCTCTTGTGAGAAAAAACTGGAGATTCAAATCATTCTCCGTGGGTTTTTCCCGTTTCAAACTTAAAACACGGGTAACACTGCCCTCTAGTGTAAACAGAGTGTTGCCCTAGCCACTAACGCGGCCTATTCACTGATCAGCTACGTTATAACGCTCTTGTGTTGTTATAGAGAGGCGTTACCTTGGCAAAAATAGGTTTAATTTAGGTCTTTGTATTCCTTCCATATTTGTCTTCTCCTCTGAGCTGATGAGGAGGTATTTTGACCTGTAACAGTAGTCCCTTATTGTTGTTAGTGTAACCCCCTTATTGTTATTCTTGTACCCTTGTAACCCCAATATTGTTATTATTGTGCCCTTACATTATTATTTTTAGGTCGGATAGGATTATATTGTGACCCCATGGACTCCTACATATAGAAGGAGGTTTTGTCATTTGTATCATCCAAGAATTGTTCATTTACGTAATGTAAAGGAGGTTTCCCCCTCGAAGTGGATTATTTCTAAGGCGTTTTTCTCTATTTTCTTCTATTTTTGGAATTGGTTTCATAACATCACATGCACAATGGAAACAAGGATATCAGATGGAAAACCCCCTCTGGGTCAAAAACCACCCTTTGCAACTATTTGTACTCTGCTTCAAAATGTATTAATCAAACAAATCATTTTACATCATCATAGTTGGCTATGTCCAACAAGTAATTTTCTCATATTAAATTGACTTTGTGAACACCCATACATTGTGTAACAACCCAAATTTTAACATGCAATTAATTATATCACATAAACAATGAACAATCAACCTAAAAAATGTTTAACTAATCATCATAGAATTTTCAGAAACATGAGCAAGACGACTTACCTGTAATGATGATTTTTCTTACTTGAGACTCCAAGGTTGAATGCTAGCTGAATCTTGCTGACTGCAACAAAGTTTTGGGGACAACTCTCCACCCAACCGTAGGCTCAGCTGGATGTAATCCTTCCATAGCTAGCCACCCCCGAGCCCTCAATCAACGTACTACTGCTAGGGTATCATTTGCCTCACAATACCTTTCTCTCCAAAGAATAGATGAAAGAATGAATGATCTTTGAATCTTCCTCAATGTATATTAAATAGACCAATCAATGGAATGGGAACCACATGCACACATTCACTGTGTCAACATGCAACTTAAGTTTTGCTTAATTTAGTGTTCTCTTACTTTTTGTTAGCTTTACTTAATTTAGTGTTCTCTTAGTTAATCTTTCTTTCTATTAGTTTTTTAGTTTAACTCTTTGTTAGTTTATTTACTTTTGTTAATTAATTCTTTCTTTAACTTTCTTTCTATTAGTTTCTTAGTTTAACTCTTTGTTAATTTATTTACTTTTATTAATTAATTCTTTCTTTAACATTACTTATTGTTTATTATTTTAGGACTCTAGTTTATTATTTACTATTTTATTTAGAACTCCAGTTATTGTTTAATGTTTTATTTATTATTTATTTATTATTCTCTTATTTATATATTTACTTATTTATTAAATTAAATTATATTATTTATATATTATTTATTATTTTATAATTATTTATTATTTTATAATTATTGTGGGACATTACATACTCCCCCTCTTCAAGGAACTTCGTCCCAACGTTAAGTATTTAATTAAATTAAATTAAATTATTTATTATTTATTACTTCATGTGTGACCAACACCCTCTGCTGAACTAGTACAATCAGTAGGTATCAAAATTCCTTCACAGCACTCGGGAAATCTCAAGGAATCTATGTCCTTTTTCCCACTTTCAGAACTAGGCATAAGCCTCCTCGGTTTTTCCCTAGCCAAGGCTGGCCCCAAGGCTCGCGCCTGACTCAGACCTCACCTGCCCTAAGGCAGGCATCTGGTCCCAGTACTCAATGACTCCGGGTATCTCGCAAGGCTGGCCCACTCCCTCCACAGCTCCTTAAGGTGCACAGCCCTAGGCATCGAAGTCTTAAACCCACTTCTAGACTTCAGTTTCCCATCCAATACCAGGCACTTGGCCTACCATATCAGGCCCTTGGCCCCCTCAAGATGGTCCCACAGCCCTTCTAGAGCTATCCATCAAGAGATATACAAGAAAAATGAACCACCAAAATATCTAGTGTTGATTGAGTTTGTTCCTTGCCCATATGGTGTTACATATTCTCCCTCGTAGATATGGGCTCCCACAAGATCATAAAATAAACCAGCCCTCTCGGCCCGTTTGCGGATTTCCTGCCAATCACCACATCTCAACATGCATCCAATGCATTAGTTATAATTATAACATCATATAAAATAATCCACCTCCTAACCCTTTCATTTCATCATGATAAGATAACATCATTGTTAATAACCACATTCCAAATAGTAAAGAACTGCATCCTCATGTATGTCACAAAATTTGTATCGATTCCACATGCTTCACATCATGAAATACCATCATAAGTTATAACATCAACATATATGAATCAAGAAATCACATAATAAATGAAAAACATGCCAATATACATCATATCATAACATCATAATCCCTATGGATATCTTATCCATCATTAACATACAGCACCATTATCATAACAAATAAATAAATAAACACCACATATGCATTGTCAACCTCTCATCATAATTATATCCATTTACGACATACCATCACATCATGAAACATCATTAATATGAGAATCATATCTATACTTATCAAATATAGGATAATAACACACTATAAGCATTCTTATCGCGGTTTATCAGAAAATCAATTTTGCATGTATAGTACTTCAAATCTAATGGCCTCTTTTCAACATTCATGTCAAGATTTTAGTTTTATTTTGTCAAGCACATAATATGCATATGTACTATTCAATACTTGTATACCTTTATGAAAACCCTCATGCTATAGGGAGCATAAAAAAAGGGTGCCATCCCCCCCATTTTAGTCTAGCTATAAGCTGCTTCTTCTCCTTAACGTATGGGATTTCTAAATGTGCTAAATTACTATACAAAAATACACATTGTTAAAATTAATGTTTAAATGTTGTGTTATTTTCCTTCCAATATTTAAGATGTAATGTCCTTGGAGCAAAACCAACGATATCCATTTCATTATGATTTATCTACTCATGTTTTAATACTCTAATTAGTAGCTTAGTCACTTTCTAGGATTCAACAATATAACTCCCACCAATCTTAGTTAACTAAGGAATTAAGAAACATGTCTATTTCTATTTCTTTTCATTTAAGTGTTGAATGCATGATTGTATCCTATAAACACTTTCAAGGAGGTTAATTATATTAATTTTCTATGAATTTTATATTGTACCCAAAATATCGTCCCCTAGATGAAAGGAAAATATGATCGTTCTTCCTCTTCTTTTTGAGACTCAATGTCCTCAAAACATATTTGACCTAATTATTTATCATATCATAATAAATCCATATTATTAAAAGTTTTATAAATAGAAATCATCATTACTTAATATTACTAATAGTAATTTTCGTAATTAATAATTTATATTCCAAATTTTTACATTTTGAAAATAAATCTCTAATACCATGATATTTGTTATCAATAACTTAGTAAATTAATTTATGTCATGAAATAATTTATGTTATTATTAAAATATATATAAAAGGGAATTTTAACTATATTTATTAAATAAAAATTAATAAAAATCATATTTATTTCTTTACCTATAATTATATCATATTCAAATTATATAAAACATAAATCCATTACATATTCTATATTCATTATAAAATATTAAAATATATTTACAATTTTACCTGAATCGAATTCATTTATACTTTAAGCTTTTTAATAAAGATCTTTATACTAGGTAGTAGGCATATAAACTTTTGCAGTGATGTCTCATTTCCATTTTTGCATGTCAAATGAAATTTATTTTTCATATATATATATATATATATATATATATATATATATATATATATATATATTATTCTTTACAATTTAGGGAGGTCGTTTGTTGATTTTCTTATAAGTTTTACACCTAATATTGAGTTTAACCTAAGAAATAGAACTTTAGATGCATAGATTAATTTGGAGATATGTTTCATAACTGTTTAATATTATACTTTTGATGAGGTTCAAGAGTTTCATTGAATAAATTGGATAGCCACTTCATAAATTAAATTTTATATAACAGTATTTTGAGATTGAATTCAGACTATCATGAAACCCAATTTACCATGTGATGTTCAATTTCACTACAGGAACAAGATTGAATTCTCATTCAGAACAAGGAGTTGGAGACGTGGAGATGTTGTACAAGGACAAGATAGTCTATTTACAAATAAATCTGCTTTGGGGCTACATGTGCCAGGTTGCTTTGATAAGATCCTTCCTATCAACAACTGTTTATTGCAACATACAATTGCAAATCAAGTACTAGAAATTGTGTAGGAGTGTTGGCAACATCCAACATCAAATATATCAGCCTATGATGCTCATGCTCACAGCGGATTCCTAAAACATATTTCTCTAAGAGCAAGCAGAGATGTAACAGGATTGCCAATGCTAATGGTCAATTTTGTAACATCATCTTACAAGCTAGAGTTTCTTCAACCTATTGTGTCGAAAATTATTGATAATATTCCAGAAGTGGTGAGCATTGTGAACAATATAAACACTTCTGTTGGAAACACCTCAAATGGAGAAGAGTATATATTGCATGGAAATTCAACTATAATAGAGTTCTTACGAGGACTCATGTTTGAAATATCAGCGAACTCTTTCTTTCAAACAAACACTTATCAGGCAGAGAAACTTTACCGGCTTATAGAAGAAGTATCAAATTTAAGAGGAGATGGCTCAGAAATAGTTCTATATTTGTTTTGTGGCACTGGAACCATTGGTCTTACACTGGCCAAAAAATAGAGAATGTCTATGGCTATGAAGTGGCCCCCCAAGCTGTGGCAGATGCTCATCAAAATGCAAAACAGAATGTGATTCAAAATGCAAAGTTTATTGAAAGAGATCTAAACAAAATTGACGATGATTTTGGGAATGAATTTCCACACCCTGATATTATTATCACAGGTTTAGTATATGCTGAATACATCCTTTTTAACAGAGTTAACAGAGTACTTAATTTAATTCAATGTTCCCTAACTATCTTCATAGATATTGGAGATTTATATTTTGCACGCAAATCAAGTGGGTAGTGCAAGCAAGACACATGTTCTTAAATAAGGACTAACAAGCAGAAGGCTATTGACAGGATATATAAATGAGAAAGTAGAATTTGTTCTAGTTGTGCTTCTCAAATTTCCATCTTGATCTGTAGACCCTAATCGACCAGACATGCACACAAAATTTGCTAAATTAAATAAGCACATCCATAGGAGGATGAAAAAGAGCGCATTTTGAAACTGCTCCACCATGCTAACCGCTCCTTGTTGCGAGCCGCTTCATTCCTCATATTTTCCATCAGGCGGCCTATGGCCTACTCCTTCACCTCGCGGAAGACCTTCATCGTCAAAGGGTTGAGGGCTTCGTTAACCAGATTCCTGCCAAGGCTCTGCCATAGTGGCACATATGCAGCCGAGTTGATGGTGTGTTGGTTGATGCCAAATATTTTCTGCATCCCACAGGCGGGTGAAGAGGGCACCCTTCTATATGAGCGCCTCCTGAGAAATTTTTCGGTCGGTAATCATGAGCATAGGGTGGGAACCAAACCAGATGGTGAATATTGGCAAAATGATGATTCTACAAAAACCCTTGAGGGTTCTGCAGAAACCCTAACAGCAAAAGAAGCCTTCGACCACGATTTTGGGATCAAAAAATTTTATGTAGGTCACCCAGCTTCGAATCTAGAAGACACTAATAATATCTATTTTCCTTCTTGGTTTAATTTTTTTTCTAATTCTACCCTGCTTTACCCCAGCGAAAAAGCCGTGGACCTCTCGCCTGGCTTTCAAGGGTTTTAGATTTGACCTGGGGGATTACTCTAAATAAAAGTAAAATCACCATATTGGGTAATAGTACACTCCATTTCTAGTTAAGGTCTTGATTTAATGCTTTATTCTATAATATTTTACAATTACTATAAAATAGTCATAACAATTCCATTGCTACTTGAAGCCAATTCACTGTGACAGCAATTGGCAGTGAGGAGGCAAAATCAGCATAAACAAGACATCTCCAAGATGAAAACACAACAATTAAATTTTTTTGACCGACTCTTTGCATTTCAAAATCATGAGAAGAACTCATCAAAAAAATGATAGAATCTAGGGCTTAAATAAACATGCCCATGTCAAATAAAACTTTGTTTTCTTGAGGCCACCATTAGGCAAGGGTGGCAGTCTTAGTATCGAAGCTAATACATAAAAAGAAAGCCCCATGCAACAACATATGTTTGTTGTCAAAGTAAAGTTCAGGAAGTAATTCAATCATTGTAAGTTTAGAGGACATCTCAATTTACCATTTAATAGTAAAATTGGATTTTGAGAATTTGCCTACTTTGAACACAAATGACACCAATCCTAGATTTAGAAGTAACCAAAGAAAAGAGGATTAAGATTCTTGTGATCAAAGTAGTTGCAAATAACTTTCTGTTTGATTTTTATTTCGATTATGAGTGAAGAGGTCATGTAAACTGTTAGCGCTCAAATCTACCTCAGGCTGAAATGAGATAAAACTCAAGGCTACATCAAACCACGCTTAGCCTCGTAGCTAGCCCTACGAGGACAGGAGAGGGCTCTCTCCGTCAATCTCGATAAAATGAACAATAGGGTGCGAGATTACTTTATAAGGGAACTGATTTTAGGCTAGTAAAGAGATAGGTATGTTTGATTTTGATTTTTTGGGTTTTCGCTGGAGAAATGGGGAAAACAAATTTTGGGTCTGGGGACAAGGTCAGACCTTTGCAGATTTCGAGTTGGGGCGAGGTAGGTGATTGTCTTGATGCTTTTGATTGGATATACGGACATATTAGACCGACGAGAAGCTGAAGAGGGAAAAGAAGAACTTGGATCCTCTCCAAACAGTCGAAAACATATAGAACTAAATGAATTCAAAGGCAGAGCACGGTAAACAATGGATTCAACCTCATCTACTCATTCAATTTAGTTCAGAATCATATGAAAGGAATGGCATACATTAAACATGAAGAACTTACAGTAAACAGAGAGAAAACACCATCAAGAACAAAACACCACAAGGATCCCAACAAGTGCTGCAAAACCTCTGATCTTTCCTTAGCCAAAATATGAAAAATATGTACAATGGTGCCAAAAGTCTCCCAAGAGTCCAACCTCTCCAACCTCTGAAAATGATTGAGAAAATACATCATATAGAGCATCCTAACCCCTTCCCACACCTCTAGGGGTCGAAATCCTCCTTCTAGGAGCAGTTCCAACAAATTCTAATCAAGGAGCTAAAATCTAGGCAGCTAACAACTTGCCTCTAAAAGAGTGGAAACTGATTCATTTACATTATTTTCACTTTTTTGAGAGTGAATCTTCTAGAATAGGTAAAAATAAGCCAAATTTACATGCCAAACATAAATTTACATCATGAAAACCCAAAAATTTCATCCACAAGCAAAACTGGTCCAAACTGGCCGAAAATCTGAGCTGGAAGTTGAAAATTCAGCCAAAAATTTAAGTGGGTCGCATGCCTGAAACAAGTGGGTCGCATGACTTTCAGCCAGATTTTGAAGGACTTCCCGGCATCCAAATTGAGCTCATGATATCTCGTTGGAAAGCCCTGGATGTTGGCTATCCAACCCAAGTGGACTTTGCCAATTTGAAGTTCATTTGACCCTCCAAAACTTCTTTCTCCCAGAAGTACTTCCTGCTGGTGCAAAAGGTGGCAGCAAGGTGGTTTTTATGGTGTTTTTTAGCTTTTTGACCATCCAGAATCTGATGAAATGCTTCGACAATGCCTGAGGATGCATAAATTATCATGAAAAATCCAAAAATGCAAAGATTTACTTCAGCAAGTGTCCCAAAAAAAAGTGAGCATATGAGTGCGAGACCCACTTAACTGAAAAACCTGTTTTTAGACCAAAAAATTTCAAAATGACAAAATTTTCTCCGAATTTGCTCAAATTCGGAGTGAAGATCCTCCATCATGTATCTTGCCCAGTCAACGAAGCCTCGGCCAAAATCCAAAGTGGATTAGGCCTTTTCCGCCGTTTTAGTGCTTCGCTCAACCTCCTCTTCAGAATCTTCATTCTCGCTTTGCAGACATGCATGCGAGCCCAATAATGGCCTTTCATGTGACGAAGCATGTCTTTGTCTCTATCATTATCCTGTGAATGTACCTACACTGATGAAGAAGGTGAGACCCCTTCCACGCCATGTGGAGATAGTACTCGCGCTGCTGATGAAGTCAACGAGACCCCTTCCACCCCGGGTGGAGATAGTACTCGTCGTGATGTTGAAACAAAGCTCTGTGGCTTCTCTGATATGTTACCACTACTGGTGCACTACTATGCTCCATCTCAGTACATCAACCTCAATGATTGAGTCACTGTCCGACTCCTGCTCATACTCTGACTTCTGTCTCTGACATGGCTTTGAACAAGATATTTGCAATATGTATATATTGATATAGATGCAGTGATGTAAAAGTTTCAATGCATTCTCAAAACCCAAATATATTGCATATGTACCAAAGCATCATAGGAAACACACAATGGTAATAGCTCTGTTTAGGTGGATTGGGATAAAAGAACAGTCTCTGTTTTGATTACAAGTGGATTTTGACAAATGAGTACCAAGTGCAAAATGTGGGGTGCAGCCTTTAAAATACTGGATAAAATTTGTCAAAGGGAACAATGAGTATAAGACTGTGTTTGTCAATGGGAAGTGAGACACAATGTGACAATGATCACAGTGAAACAAAAAGCCATAACAGTGGTAAAATAATGATGATGACAACAGTGGTAGAATGAGTGTGAGGGCAGTGAGACTTTGACAATATATGCTGAGGTATATATATCAACCATACAAGGTGGGAAAACCTTCACAAAACCATCCATATGTATTTAAAAGCCTAAGGAATAAATCTTCCATGAATATAGGGTTTCACCTCTCCATTCAAATAAATCAATTTTCCCACTTCAAGACATCACAACCATATTTAAAATCTACTGAGCATTGATTGAAAACCTGTTTGAAAGCAGCTGGAGTCGATTCCACATGAAACTGGGCCCAAAGCACGAAATTTTTGGGCTCTGTTTTTAAGTGGGTCACAACCATTCAAGTGGGTTGCAACCTTTAAGTGGGTTGCAACTGTTCAAATTTACACTGGCTGAAACTATCAAGTGGGTCGCAACCTTCAAGTGGGTCGCAACCACTCAAGTGGGTCTCATGCACTTTATCACATAGTGCATTTTGTAGGAGGATTTTGGAGGCCTTCCCGGTGTCCAAATCGGGCGTGTGATAGCGCGTTGGAAAGCTCTTGGAGTCTACTTTCCAATACAAGTAGAATTATGCAATTTGGATTTCATTTACCCTGTCAAAAATCAAATCTCTCAACACTAGTCAAAATGAGCAGAATGAGGCTGCCTCAAGGCAGAGTGCTGTTGCAGCCAACTTTTGAAGGTCTTCCTCAACTCCAAATTGAGCTCATGATAGCTCATTGGAAAGATATTTGTGTCTAGTTATCCTTTGTCTCATCAAGCAAGTAATTTAGCCAACCATGCTAGGAGAAATATTGATTTTCCCAAGGTCACTTCAGAGGTGCATTCAATTCTCCTGAGGCAACGATATTTTTGACATTTCTCTAAAACCATTATACCTGTGTAAAAAGTGAAGGAGGTTTTTATTCCTTGGGATGTGTTGGACAAAAAATTCTCTCAGTTTTCCAAATTTCATCTGTTATTTCGCTGAAACATCTTTTGAGTGAAACTTACCCCGATGTGTGAAACAAGGAATTTTGTCGAAATGAAGCGAAATGAAGGGGATAAGGGGCTTCTAAATTCTTGGGGAAATTTTTGGAAGTAGGGAGGGATGTTAAGAAGTAGGGGAAAGTGGAATCTCAGATATTTAATGAGGGGAAGGGGTCCAAAAGGGCAACAGGCCTAGCCTAGAAAATTGCCAAGTTGTGGCAAGAAACTAGGGTTTGTGCAAAAATGAGGAATTTGGGGGATCTCAGTGATGGGAAGTGTCTAATAAGGTAAATTAAGGATAGGGGAAGGTGTGTGCACATCAGGATACAATTCTTTTCGATGATTTGACCATCCAAGAGAAATTACCTCCAAAACCCTAGGAGAGGGAAATGGACCTTACCTAGGCACAACTGAAGCATGAACAAGGTGTAAAATGACTCAATGGAACTTGACATTATGATAAAAACCCTCTGAATGATGGTACACTCAGCTGAATGGTGACATGGACCGACATTTGGACAACTTTGGAAGGAGTGAAAGCAAACCCTAGACCTAATGTCTAGTGACCAAATGTTGCTTGAAGACTCATTGAAATGACAAAATTTGAGCTTGACACCTTAAAATCACTTTGTAAGAGCATGTTTGATCACTGGAGGAAGGCTGCAAAGGCTGACACTAACATTGGCTCCAATGGGGATGGTAGCTCCTTGGAGGTGCCAAGAACGACAGATCTTTGGGAGAGCAGACCAGTGCCTTATCCATTGGGCCATGGAATCAAAAACTCAAACTGAAATGCATGACTGAAAACTGATGACTAGATGTCACAAATTGACTCTCACTCAACTAAAAACTGACTCGATACTTAAACACAACTGACAAACTGGAAATATGCTCAAAGTAGAGCTTATTCAATACAACCTACTCTAATTGTGCTTTACACCACCCGATCAACTGTAATGGAACAGCCAATGCAACCATGTAAGCATTCCGACTGCTGTTTGATTTCTCCGCAAGTGCTCACTTGTGAACAACAAGAAAGAACTACTGAAAGGCAACTCCCATGGAAACTTTGAACCAAGTGGACTGCTGATAAAATTGCAAAGCACAAATTGACTGGATGACTGCAAGAATACTGCGAAAGGATCTTCATAAACATAGCTCTGGTCTAGATAATCTCCATACCTTGATCTTAAAATTTTCCTCACATCTGCGGTGCTTTTCTTTGGTGATTGCAGCAAGCTATCAAAAGGATCCTGAAATTCATGAAAAATCAAACTCTGTTGCTGATTCCAGACAGAACAAAAGTCTCCTTCATCAATCTCCTCATATGAATGGAAATCTTGACATGTGCTATGCAATGAACAATCTGTTAAACAAGACAATGAAGGTGACCTTTGAATAAGATTATCATCAACATTCTTTTCGGGCACATGGTTAGCTAATGGAGCATAATTTTTATAACAAACATCATCCAACACACGAGCAATAGGATCATCAAAAACTTGAGAAGACTGCTGCACTGTATCCCTTGAAATTGTATGACATCCTACTGGCTGTTCCTCTTTTCCTTGAGATATATTACGAAAATTCTGCCTTATAAACTGAAATGATTCGAAACAAAAGGGTATAGAATTTTCCTGCATCATCAAATAATGTATTTCATCTTCCACAACTTCATCTGTAATCTGACCTTCAATTGCATTGGATGGCTGCAAATCTGATGCTACAAGCTGCTCATCTGAAGATTTACTATGCAATTTATCTTTCAAAAGCTGAAATGATTCAAACCAGAATGGTACGGAGTCACCTTGAATCATTAAATCATGTGTGCCCACTTCCAAGTCTTCAGCTGCAACTTGAAAATCAATGACTTTTGGGGGCTGCAAGTCTAAATATGAGAAATCTTGAAAAAGATTTTCATTGCGCTCAAGATGGTCCAGATCAAGACTTGTTGACATTTGATTTCTGATTGCATGGTAGTTATCTCTGATGAACTGAAACGAATCAAAACAAAAAGGCAAAGATCCTTCACTTACATCAAAATTTTCTGCACTTTCCTCATCATTGCCATAGCTGATATGCATCGGTTGATCACTGTACTCAAGCTGCTGAAAGTGAACTTCCTCCTTGCACAAAGTAGCTGCTAATTTGTCTGCAAGATTAGCTTCTGTTTGGAGAACATAATCATCATCATACTGATCAAACTGAGGCAATTCATCGGTATAAAACAGATCATCAAACATACACATCATATCAACAACTCTCTCTTCTTCACAATGATCTATAAAACAATCACTATGACAACTGGGATCAGAAACAAAATGTTTTGGATCAGCAAATTGTTCTTGAATGTCATTTTCATTTTTTGCAGTCATTCTCCGCACCATCTCTTCTACTGCATTTACGAAAAGATCAAGCTTTTCCTCTGAAGGTGTCAGCTGCTCTGAAACATTCTTCTTTTCTTCTTCCTTCAACCTTGCCCTCAAGATCAGCAAATGAGCCTCTACATTCACTGCCTTGTTCTGCATCTCGTGAAGTGTTGCAATATTATTTTCTCTCAGTTGAAACTCCATTTACGGATCAAAGGCACCGGGTAGTGCAGGAGCGGATCTGGGAGAGGTCTTTTATATCACATTGCTCTGAATAATAAACTTGGATTCAAATGCGCCCGAGAAAAAATTGGAATCTTGTCTCCACAGCGGTATTTTAAATTTGGTTATACTCCTCTACTTAGAACAAAAAGTTAAATCGATCATCCACTGTCCAAGAAAACTTTTACAAGCTGGTAAATCTATGATTTTCATGAGACAGGAACTTACCAAGACATCTTACTTGGCCTCGCAAAGAAAGAGAAAAAAGCCTAATACTAACATCTTCATCATCAACTTCAAAAAGATCTAGAAAAGTCTCAACATTCTGCACATGTTGCTCAGCGTTGACATTGTTACCTTCACCATCAAATCTTGGTAGATATAGGTCATAATTTGCAGGAAAAGCATGAAGAACAAAAGGTAAAACAAGAGGTTTGTACCGATCTGGAATTTTACAAGGTGTAGGGGCATGTACAAGAGCTGTGGGATCAGTTTTGTTTTCTGGCTCATCACTCTGAAGAGAGTCATCATAATATGTGGGAAAAGTAAGGAGACCAGGATCAAAGGGAAACTCAACATTTACACTTTTTGAATGGGTCGAGTGAAGATTTTGATCACCTTTCTCATACAACAAATTTTGAAAAACTTTCAGGACAGCTTCAAGACCAGCAACGAAGTAATTTACAAGAAAGTAGATTAGATCATGAATACCATTCCACTTTAGATACCTGAACTTTGTGTAAGATCCTTCCATTTTCTCAGAGAAAGAGTCAGTCCTCCAGACTTTGAATTGGAGTCACCAGGTGAATGATTTCAACCTTCTTATGTCTGATCGTTGTCCACCATCAACCATCAGATCTGAACTCGATACATGTACTGGGGAAATTTATAAGTTAAGTGTTACGATTACAAGCTAGACCGGAGATCGACTGAAGCTGCGTTTATCTACTATGCACTCGCAGAGAAATGTGCAGTTCGAAGGCTACCTGGCGTGACTTCAGACTCCGTCTATAGCAAGTGACAGTAATATGCAAATTTCTTCCCCAGTATGGTCGCCACTATGTTAGCGCTCAAATCTACCTCAGGCTGAAATGAGGTAAAACTCAAGGCTACATCAAACCACGCTCAGCCTCGTAGCTAGCCCTACGAGGACAGGAGAGGGCTCTCTCCGTCAATCTCGATAAAATGAACAATAGGGTGCGAGATGACTTTAAAAGGGAACTGATTTTAGGCTAGTAAATAGATAGGTATGTTTGATTTTGATTTTTGGGTTTTCGTTGGAGAAATGGGAAAACAAATTTTGGGTCCGGGGATAAGGTCAGACCTTTGCAGATTTCGAGTTGGGGCGAGGTAGGTGATTGTCTTGATGCTTTTGATTGGATATACGGACAGATTAGACCGACGAGGAGCTGAAGAGGGAAAAGAAGAACTTGGATCCTCTCCAAACAGTCGAAAACATATAGAACTAAATGAATTCAAAGGCTGAGCACGGTAAACAATGGATTCAACCTCATCTACTCATTCAATTTAGTTCAGAAGCATATGAAAGGAATGGCATACATTAAACATGAAGAACTTACAGTAAACAGAGAGAAAACACCATCAAGAACAAAACACCACAAGGATCCCAACAAGTGCCGCAAAACCTCTGATCTTTCCATAGCCAAAATATGAAAAATATGTACAATGGTGCCAAAAGTCTCCCAAGAGTCCAACCTCTCCAACCTCTGAAAATGATTGAGAAATTACAATATATAGATCACTCTAACCCCTTCCCACACCTCTAGGGGTCGAATTCCTCCTTCAGGGATCAGTTTCAACAAATTCTAATCATGGAACTACAATCTAGGCAGCTAACAACTTGCCTCTAAAAGAGTGGGAACTGATCCATTTACATGATTTTTTACTTTTTTGAGAGTGAATCTTCTAGAATAGATAAAAATAAGCCAAAGTTACATGTAAAACATAAATTTACATCATGAAAACCCAAAAATTCCATCCACAAGAAAAACTGGTCCAAACTGGCCGAAAATCTGAGCTGGAAGTTGAAAATTAAGCCAAAAATTTAAGTGGGTCGCAACTGAGCCAAGTGGGTCGCAAATTTTTCAGCCCGATGTTGAAGTACTTCCTAGCATCCAAATTGAGCTCATGATAGCTCGTTGGAAAGCCCTGGATGTTTTCTATCCAACCCAAGTGGAATTTCCCAATTTGGAGCTCATTTGACCCTCCAAAACTTCTTTCTCCCAGAAGTACTTCCTGCTGGTGCAAAAGGTGGCAGCAAGGTGGTTTTTATGGTGTTTTTTAGCTTTTTGACCATCCAGAATCTGATGAAATGCTTTGGAAATGCCTGAGGATGCATAACTTATCATGAAAAATCCAAAAATGCAAAGATTTCCTTCAGAAAGTGTCCCAAAAAAAAGTGAGCATATGAGTGCGAGACCCGCTTAACTGAAAAACCTGTTTTTGAGACAAAAAATTTCAAAATGACAAAAATTTCTCCGAATTTGCTCAAATTCGGAGCGAAGACCCTCCATCATGTATCATGCCCAGCCAACGAAGCCTCGGCCAAAATCCGGAGTGGATTAGGCCTTTTCCGCCGTTTTAGTGCTTCGCTCAACCTCCTCTTCAGAATCTTCATTCTCGCTTTGCAGACATGCATGCGAGCCCAATAATGTCCTTTCATGTGACGAAGCATGTCCTTGTCTCTATCATGATCCTGTGAATGTACCTACGCTGATGAAGAAGGCGAGACCCCTTCCACGCCATGTGGAGATAGTACTCGCGCTGCTGATGAAGTCAACGAGACCCCTTCCACCCCGGGTGAAGATAGTACTCGTCGTGATGTTGAAACAAAGCTCTGTGGCTTCTCTGATATGTTACCACTACTGGTGCACTGCTATGCTCCATCTCAGTGCATCAACCTCAACGATTGAGTCACTGTCCGACTCCTGCTCATACTCTGACTTCTGTCTCTGACATGGCTTTGAACGAGATATTTTCAATATGTATATATTGATATAGATGCAGTGATGTCAAAGTTTCAATGCATTCTCAAAACCAAAATATATTGCATATGTACAAAAGCATCATAGGAAACACACAATGGTAATAGCTCTTTTTAGGTGGATTGGGATAAAAGAACAGTCTCTGTTTTAATTGCAAGTGAAATTTGACAAATGGTAGCAGGCAGCCTTTAGAATATTGGATAAACTTTGTCAAAGGGAAAAATGAATCATAAGACTGTGTTTGTCAATGGGAAGTGAGACACAATGTGACAATGATCACCATGAAACAAAATCCATGACAGTGGTAAAACAATGATGATGAAAACGGTGGTATAACGAGTGTAAAGGCAGTGAGATTTTGACAACATATGCAGAGGTATATATATCAACCAAACAAAGTGGGAAATCCTTCACAAAACCATCCATATGTATTTAAAACCCTAGGGAATAAATCTGCTATGCATATAGGGTTTCACCTCTCCATTCAAATAAATCAATTTTCCCACTTCAAGACATCACAACCATATTTAAAATCTACTGAGCATTGATTGAAAACCTGTTTGAAAGCAGTTGGAGTCGATTCCACATGAAACTGGGCGCAAAGCACGAAATTTCTGGGCTCTGTTTTTAAGTGGGTCGCAACCTTTAAGTGGGTCGCAACTGTTCAAATTTACACTGGCTGAAACTATCAAGTGGGTCGCAACCTTCAAGTGGGTCGCAACCACTCAAGTGGGTCTCATGCACTTTATCACATAGTGCATTTTGCAGGAGGATTTTGGAGGCCTTCCCGGTGTCCAAATCGGGCGTGTGATAGCTTGTTGGAAATATATTGGAGTCTAATTTCCAAAAAAAGTGTAATTATGCAATTTGGATTTCATTTACTCTGTCAAAAATAAAATCTCTCAACACTATTCAAAATGAGCAGAATGAGGCTGCCTCAAGGCAGAGTGTTGTTGCAGCCAACTTTTGAAGGTCTTCCTCAACTAAAAATTGATCTCATGATAGCTCATTGGAAATATATTTGTGTCTAGTTATCCTTTGACTCATCAAGAAAGTAATTTATCCAACCATGCTAGGAGAAATCTTGATTTTCCCAAGGTCACTTCAGAGGTGCATTCAATTCTCGTGAGGCAACGGTATTTTTGACATTTATCTAAAACCATTATACCTGTGTAAAAAGTGAAGGAGGTTTTTCTTCCTTGGGATGTTTTGGACAAAAACCTCTCTCAGTTTTCCAAATTTCATCTTTGAGTTCTCTGAAACATCTTTTGAGTGAAACTTACCCCGATGTGTGAAACAAGGAATTTTGTCGAAATGAAGCGAAATGAAGGGGATAAGGGGCTTCTAAATTCTTGGGGAAATTTTTGGAAGTAGGGAGGGATGTTAAGAAGTAGGGGAAAGTGGAATCTCAGAGATTTATTGAGGGGAAGGGGTCCAAAATGGCAAAACACAGGCCTAGCCTAGAAAATTGCCAAGTTGTGGCAAGAAACTAGGGTTTGTGCAAAAATGAGGAATTTGGGGGATCTCAGTGATGGGAAGTGTTTAATAAAATAAATTAAGGATAGGGGAAGGTGTGTGCACATCAGGATACAATTCTTTTCGATGATTTGACCATCCAAGAGAAATTACCTCCAAAACCCTAGGAGAGGGAAATGGACCTTACCTAGGCACAACTGAAGCATGAAGAAGGTGTAAAATGACTCAATGGAACTTGAAATTATGATAAAAACCCTTTGAATGATGGTACACTCAGCTGAATGGTGACATGGACCGACATTTGGACAACTTTGGAAGGAGTGAAAGCGAACCCTAGACCTAATGCCTAGTGACCAAATTTTGCTTGAAGACTCATTGAAATGACAAAATTTGAGCTTGACACCTTAAAATCACTTTGTAAGAGCATGTTTGATCACTGGAGGAAGGCTGAAAAAGCTGACACTAACATTGGCTCCAATGGGGATGGTAGCTCCTTGGAGGTGCCAAGAACGGCAGATCTTTGGGAGAGCAGACCAGTGCCTTATCCATTGGGCCATGGAATCAAAAACTCAAACTGAAATGCATGACTGAAAACTGATGACTTGACGACACAAATTGAATCTCACTCAACTAAAAACTAACTCGATACTTAAACACAATCGACAAACTGGAAATATGCTCAAAGTAGAGCTTATTCAATACAACCTACTCTAATTGTGCTTTACACCACCCGATCAACTGTAATGGAACAGCCAATGCAACCATGTAAGCATTCCGGCTGTTGTTTGATTTCTCCGCAAGTGCTCACTTGTGAACAACAAGAAAGAACTACTGAAAGGCAACTCCCATGGAAACTTTGAACCAAGTGGACTGCTGATAAACTTGCAAAGCACAAATTGACTGGATGACTGCAAGAATACTGCGAAAGGATCTTCATAAACATAGCTCTGGTCTAGATAATCTCCATACCTTGATCTTAAACTTTTCCTCACATCTGCGGTGCTTTTCTTTGGTGATTGCAGCAAGCTATCAAAAGGATCTTGAAATTCATGAAAAATCAAACTCTGTTGCTGATTCCAGACAGAACAAAAGTCTCCTTCATCAATCTCCTCATATGAATGGAAATCTTGACATGTGCTATGCAATGAACAATCTGTTAAACAAGACAATGAAGGTGAACTTTGAATAAGATTATCATCAACATTCTTTTCGGGCACATGGTTAGCTAATGGAGCATAATTTTTATAACAAACATCATCCAACACACGAGCAATAGGATCATCAAAAACTTGAGAAGACTGCTGCACTGTATCCCTTGAAATTGTATGACATCCTACTGGCTGTTCCTCTTTTCCTTGAGATATATTACGAAAATTCTGCCTTATAAACTGAAATGATTCGAAACAAAAGGGTATAGAATTTTCCTGCATCATCAAATCATGTATTTCATCTTCCACAACTTCATCTGTAATCTGACCTTCAATTGCATTGGATGGCTGCAAATCTGATGCTACAAGCTGTTCATTTGAAGATTTACTATGCAATTTATCTTTCAAAAGCTGAAATGATTCAAAACAGAAAGGTATGGAGTCACCTTGAATCATTAAATCATGTGTGCCAACTTCCAAGTCTTCAGCTGCAACTTGAAAATCAATGACTTTTGGGGGCTGCAAATCTGAATATGAGAAGTTTTCGTTGCCCTCAAGACGATCCAGATCAAGACTTGTTGACGTTTGATTTCTGATTGCATGGAAGTTATCTCTAATGAACTGAAACGAATCAAAACAAAAAGGAAAAGATCCTTCACTTACATCAAAATTTTCTGCACTTTCCTCATCATTGCCATAGCTGATATGCATCAGTTGATCACTGTACTCGAGCTGCTGAAAGTGAACTTCCTCCTCGCACAAACTAGCTACTGATTTGTCTGCAAGATTAGCTTCTGTTTGGAGAACATAATCATCATCATACTGATCAAATTGAGGCAACTCATCAGTATAAAACACATCATCAAACATACACATCATATCAACAACTCTCTCTTCTTCACAATGATCTATAAAACAATCACTATGACAACTGGGATCAGAAACAAAATGTTTTGGATCAGCAACTTGTTCTTGAATGTCATTTTCATTTTTTGCAGTCATTCTCCGCACCATCTCTTCTACTGCATTTACGAAAAGATCAAGCTTTTCCTCTGAAGGTGTCAGCTGCTCTGAAACATTCTTCTTTTCTTCTTCCTTCAACCTTGCCCTCAAGATTAGCAAATGAGCCTCTACATTCACTGCCTTGTTCTGCATCTCGTGAAGTGTTGCAATATTCTTTTCTCTCAGCTGAAACTCCATTTCTGGATCAAAGGCACCTGGGTAGTGCAAGAGAGCAGATCTAGGAGAAGGTCTTATATCAGCTGGCATCGAAAAATATACTTGGTTAAATCTAGCAGAAAATTGTTGTACCGTCTCCCCTGGCAATCTTTTCAGCTGGTTATACTCCTCTATAATCAACAAAAAGTTCTGTCCGATCATCCACCTGTCAAGGAAAACTTTGACAAACTGCTGGAAATCTGTGATGCTCGCATCAGGCAGGGCTTTGAACCAACTCTTCACTTGGCCTTGCAAAGAAAGAGAAAAAAGCCTAATACTAACATCTTCATCATCAACTTCAAAAAGATCTAGAAAAGTCTCAACATTCTGCACATGTTGCTCAGCGTTGACATTGTTACCTTCACCATCAAATCTTGGTAGATATAGGTCATAATTTGTAGGAAAAGCATGAAGAACAAAAGGTAAAACAAGAGGTTTGTACCGATCTGGAATTTTACAAGGTATAGGGGTATGTACAAGAGTTGCGGGATCCGCTTGATTTTCTGGCTCATCACTCTGAAGAGAGTCATCATAATATGTGGGAAAAGTAAGGAGACCAGGATCAAAGGGAAACTCGGCATTTACACTTTTTGAATGGGTCGAGCGAAGATTTTGATCACCTTTCTCATACAACAAATTTTGAAAAACTTTCAGGACAACTTCAAGGACAGCAAATAAGTAATTTACAAGAAAGTAGATTAGATCTTGAATACCATTCCACTTTAGATACCTGAACTTTGTGTAAGATCCTTCCATTTTCTCAGAGAAAAAGTCAGTCCTCCAGACTTTGAATTGGAGTCACCAGGTGAATGATTTCAGCCTTCTTATGTCTGATCGTTGTCCACCATCAACCATCAGATCTGAACTCGATACATGTACTGGGGCAATTTATAAGTTAAGTGTTATGATTACAAGCTAGACCGGAGATCGGCTGAAGCATCGTTTATCTACTATGCACTCGCAGAGCAATGTGCAGTTTGAAGGCTACCTGGCGTGACTTCAGACTCCGTCTGTAGCTATAAATCAAACAACACTAACAAGTAAACCAGTTCTTCCCCAGTATGGTCGCCACTATGTTAGCGCTCAAATCTACCTCAGGCTGAAATGAGATAAAACTCAAGGCTACATCAAACCACGCTTAGCCTCGTAGCTAGCCCTACGAGGACAAGAGAGGGCTCTCTCCGTCAATCTCGATAAAATGAACAATAGGGTGCGAGATTACTTTATAAGGGAACTGATTTTAGGCTAGTAAAGAGATAGGTATGTTTGATTTTGATTTTTTGGGTTTTCGCTGGAGAAATGGGGAAAACAAATTTTGGGTCCGGGGATAAGGTCAGACCTTTGCAGATTTCGAGTTGGGGCGAGGTAGGTGATTGTATTGATGCTTTTGATTGGATATACGGACAGATTAGACCGATGAGGAGCTGAAGAGGGAAAAGAAGAACTTGGATCCTCTCCAAACAGTCGAAAACATATAGAACTAAATGAATTCAAAGGCAGATCACGGTAAACAATGGATTCAACCTCATCTACTCATTCAATTTAGTTCAGAAGCATATGAAAGGAATGGCATACATTAAACATAAAGAAATTACAGTAAACAGAGAGAAAACACCATCAAGAACAAAACACCACAAGGATCCCAACAAGTGCCGCAAAACCTCTGATCTTTCCTTAGCCAAAATATGAAAAAAATATGTACAATGGTGCCAAAAGTCTCCCAAGAGTCCAACCTCTCCAACCCCTGAAAATGATTGAGAAATTACATCATATAGATCATCCTAACCCCTTCCCCCACCTCTAGGGGTCGAATTCCTCCTTCAGGGATCAGTTTCAACAAATTCTAATCATGGAACTACAATCTAGGCAGCTAACAACTTGCCTCTAAAAGAGTGGGAACTGATCCATTTACATGATTTTTTACTTTTTTGAGAGTGAATCTTCTAGAATAGATAAAAATAAGCCAAAGTTACATGTCAAACATAAATTTACATCATGAAAACCCAAAAATTCCATCCACAAGCAAAACTGGTCCAAACTGGCCGAAAATCTGAGCTGGAAGTTGAAAATTCAGCCAAAAATTTAAGTGGGTTGCAACTGAGCCAAGTGGGTCGCAACTTTTTCAGCCCGATTTTGAAGTACTTCCCGGCATCCAAATTGAGCTCATGATAGCTCGTTGGAAAGCCCTGGAGGTTGGCTATCCAATCCAAGTGGAATTTCCCAATTTGGAGCTCATTTGAACCTCCAAAACGTCTTTCTCCCAGAAGTACTTCCTGCTGGTGCAAAAGGTGGCAGCAAGGTGGTTTTTATGGTGTTTTTTAGCTTTTTGACCATCCAGAATCTGATGAAATGCTCCGGCAATGCCTGAGGATGCATAACTTATCATGAAAAATCCAAAAATGCAAATATTTCCTTCAGAAAGTGTCCCAAAAAAAAGTGAGCATATGAGTGCGAGACCCACTTAACTGAAAAACCTGTTTTTTAGACCAAAAATTTCAAAATGACAAAACTTTCTCCGAATTTGCTCAAATTCGGAGTGAAGACCCTCCATCATGTATCTTGTCCAGTCAATGAAGCCTCGGCCAAAATCCAAAGTGGATTAGGCCTTTTCCGCCGTTTTAGCGCTTCGCTCAACCTCCTTTTCAGAATCTTCATTCTTGCTTTGCAGACATGCATGCGAGCCCAATAATGTCCTTTCATGTGACGAAGCATGTCTTTGTCTCTATCATGATCCTGTGAATGTACCTACGCTGATGAAGAAGGCGAGACCCCTTCCACGCCATGTGGAGATAGTACTCGCGCTGCTGATGAAGTCAACGAGACCCCTTCCACCCCGGGTGGAGATAGTACTCGTCGTGATGTTGAAACAAAGCTCTGTGGATTCTCTGATATGTTACCACTACTGGTGCACTGCTATGCTCCATCTCAGTGCATCAACCTCAACGATTGAGTCACTGTCCGACTCCTGCTCATACTCTGACTTCTGTCTCTGACATGGCTTTGAACGAGATATTTGCAATATGTATATATTGATATAGATGCAGTGATGTCAAAGTTTTAATGCATTCTCAAAACCCAAATATATTGCATATGTACCAAAGCATCATAGGAAACACACAATGGTAATAGCTCTGTTTAGGTGGATTGGGATAAAAGAACAGTCTCTGTTTTGATTACAAGTGGATCTTGACAAATGAGTACCAAGTGCAAAATGTGGGGTGCAGCCTTTAAAATACCGGATAAAATTTGTCAAAGGGAACAATGAGTAGAAGACTGTGTTTGTCAATGGGAAGTGAGACACAATGTGACAATGATCACAGTGAAACAAAAAGCCATAACAATGGTAAAATAATGATGATGACAACAGTGGTAGAATGAGTGTGAGGGCAGTGAGACTTTGACAATATATGCAGAGGTATATATATCAACCATACAAGGTGGGAAAACCTTCACAAAACCATCCATATGTATTTAAAACCCTAAGGAATAAATCTTCCATGAATATAGGGTTTCACCTCTCCATTCAAATAAATCAATTTTCCCACTTCAAGACATCACAACCATATTTAAAATCTACTGAGCATTGATTGAAAACCTGTTTGAAAGCAGCTGGAGTCGATTCCACATGAAACTGGGCGCAAAGCACGAAATTTCTGGGCTCTGTTTTTAAGTGGGTCGCAACCATTCAAGTGGGTCGCAACCTTTAAGTGGGTCGCAACTGTTCAAATTTACACTGGCTGAAACTATCAAGTGGGTCGCAACCTTCAAGTGGGTCGCAACCACTCAAGTGGGTCTCATGCACTTTATCACATAGTGCATTTTGCAGGAGGAGTTTGGAGGCCTTCCCGGTGTCCAAATCGGGCGTGTGATAGCTCGTTGGAAATCTATTGGAGTCTAATTTCCAAAAAAAGTGGAATTATGCAATTTTTATTTCATTTACCCTGTCAAAAATCAAATCTCTCAACACTATTCAAAATGAGCAGAATGAGGCTGCCTCAAGGCAGAGTGCTGTTGCAGCCAACTTTTGAAGGTCTTCCTCAACTCCAAATTGAGCTCATGATAGCTCATTGGAAATATATTTTTGTCTAGTTATCCTTTGACCCATAAATCAAGTAATTTAGCCAACCATGCTAGGAGAAATCGTGATTTTCCCAAGGTCACTTCAGAGGTGCATTCAATTCTCCTGAGGCAACGGTATTTTTGACATTTCTCTAAAACCATTATACCTGTGTAAAAAGTGAAGGAGGTTTTTCTTCCTTGGTATGTTTTGGACAAAAACCTCTCTCAGTGTTCCAAATTTCATCTTTTATTTCTCTGAAACATCTTTTGAGTGAAACTTACCCCGATGTGTGAAACAAGGAATTTTGTCGAAATGAAGCGAAATGAAGGGGATAAGGGGATTCTAAATTCTTGGGGAAATTTTTGGAATTAGGGAGGGATGTTAAGAAGCAGGGGAAAGTGGAATCTCAGAGATTTACTGAGGGGAAGGGGTCCAAAAGGGCAAAACACAGGCCTAGCCTAGAAAATTGCCAAGTTGTGGCAAGAAACTAGGGTTTGTGCAAAAATGAGGAATTTGGGGGATCTCAGTGATCGGAAGTGTTTAATAAGGTAAATTAAGGATAGGGGAAGGTGTGTGCACATCAGGATACAATTATTTTCGATGATTTGACCATCCAAGAGAAATTACCTCCAAAACCCTAGGAGAGGGAAATGGACCTTACCTAGGCACAACTGAAGCATGAACAAGGTGTAAAATGACTCAATGGAACTTGAAATTATGATAAAAACCTTTTGAATGATGGTACACTCAGCTGAATGGTGACATGGACCGACATTTGGAAAACTTTGGAAGGAGTGAAAGCGAACCCTAGACCTAATGCCTAGTGACCAAATTTTGCTTGAAGACTCATTGAAATGACAAAATTTGAGCTTGACACCTTAAAATCACTTTGTAAGAGCATGTTTGATCACTGGAGGAAGGCTGCAAAGGCTGACACTAACATAAACCAAGTAAGGTCACAATTGAAACAAACAAATTCATAAATTTGCAGTGGATCAATAGGATGATATAAATCTTCCATTACAACATTATTGTCGATCTTGGTCATCGTCCATTGTAAATTTAAACATGCTACAGAATTGTGCAAGAGTACTTAGATAACAAACTCTGAAGGAACATATTCTTAAAAGTATACCGTTAAGAAATGGCCCAAAAATATAATGGCAATGGGCACAATTCAAATCTCATCTTGATCAACAAAGTAAAACTCGCTTTTGAACCAAAATTGAAGGGACTTATTCCTATCACCCTGCGCAAATTGAACGGAAAAATTCTACTCCCTCAACACCCAAATATATATCTATATATATATATATATATATATATATATATATATATATATATATATATATATATATATAAAAGAAGGGTTACAACCAAGCATGTAATTTAACAAACATGTATATAATTACATGCAAATTTTTTTTGTCAAATTTGTTTTTAATAATAATAAAGTTTATTATATTAAATTTATAATCACAACAATACCAAACACGAGCTCTTTTCTCATCATCCTAATCAAAATCAAGTCAGTTGGTTGAAGTTCCTCATGTCAAGTTCTAACTTTTACCTAGAGGTCCCTAAAGTCGAAACCCGCTTTGATACCATATGTAACAACCCCAATTTTAACATGCAATTAATTATATCACATAAAAAATGAATAATCAACCCAAAAAATGTTTAACTAATCATCATGGAATTTTCAAAAACATGAGCAAGACGACTTACCAGTAATGGCAATTTTCCTTACTTGAGACTCCAAGGTTGAATGCTAGCTAAATCCTGCTGACTGAAACATTTTTTTGGGGACAACTCTCCACCGAAACATAGGCTCAGCTGGATGTAATCCTTCCACAACTAGCCAACCCCGAGCCCTCAATCAACGTACTACTGCCAGGGTATCCTTTGCCTCAAAATAACCTTCTCTCCAGAGAATAGATGAAAGAATGAATGATCTTTGAATCTTCCTCAATGTCTATTAAATAGACCAAACAATGGAATGGGAACCACATGCACACATTCACTGTGTCAACATGCAACTTAAGTTTTACTTAATTTAGTGTTCTCTTACTTTTTGTTAGCTTTACTTAATTTAGTGTTCTCTTAGTTAATTTTTCTTTCTATTAGCTTCTTAGTTTAACTCTCTGTTAATTAATTCTTTCTTTAACTTTACGTATTTTTTATTGTTTTAGGACTCCAGTTTATTATTTACTATTTTACGTAGAAATCCAGTTATTGTTTAATGTTTCATTTATTATTTATTTATTATTCTCTTATTTATTTATTTAATTATTTAGTAAATTATATTATATTATTCATATATTATTTATTATTTTATAATTATTATGGGACATTACACATTGGAAACTTCAACCACCAACAATCCTTTCCCAACACCCATTGGACTATGAGAATTATACTTCCTCAACTAAATCAACCAACCACCATCGGCAAGGAAAACCCATCCCTTCTACACCAAACTATCTCGATCTGTTGATCATATAGGGCCTCATTTCAAAATATTTCAAATTGGACCTCTGCAAAAACCAAAAAAAAAAAATATCTCGCCAAAAAAATCTCAATACAACCCCATCAATCACACCCTCAATCAAAATACTCAGAAGAGTGTATGAAAAAATATCCTCAACAATCACCAATAAATTCCTTGGGAAAATACCATGTTTATCCCAATACCACAGACACTTGTACCATGGTAATCTCTGATTCAATACCACAGGTGAATACCATGGTTATTCCAATACCACAGACTCCTGTACCATGGTAATATCCAATTCAATAACACATGTAAATACCATGGTTATGCAAATACCAAAGACCCTTGTACCATGGTAAACTCTAGGTAAATACCATGGGTCAATACCATGGTTATTCCAATACCATGGACCCTTGTACCATGGTAATTGGTGAGCCCTAGTATTGCACCAAGAGTGTTGCAACTCCCAGGGGATACTAATCTCTATTTATCAACCTGAGGTTTGTACAAACTTTGAGGTGACAGTGTTATGTGCACAGTAGATGTATTCTATTCATAACACCCTCAACTAGGTCTTTTGATTAATAATATTTCAAGGCCATTCCTCCTACTTAATTAGAGTGAAAATAGCTAATTTAAATGCAATGTGTAGCTACTTCTAACTGAGAAAAGGGAAATGATATCAACTTCAACCTAAAAATGCTATTGAAACAAATCATGAATAGGAAAAAGCTAACCTACTTGTAGAAAGGAAATTACACTATCTTGCAATCATCTATCTGGTTAACAAACCTAGTTGTAGAACAAGAACTAATTTCTCTTACATAACCTATCAAACCATAATTAAATATTCTATCTACTATTTAACTAGCTCACACTTGCATATAAATAAATGTTCGATAAATCTGTGATAAAAATACTAATTCTATTATGTTTTTGTAGCAAAGGAAAATGAGAGTTTGGAGTGGGCTAGGTGTCTCTATTGGCATAAAACCATAGTTGGGGGTCAATAAAATCCTAACCCAACTTCAAGTTGCACCAAGGATCAAAACTGGATGGATAAGGAGGACCTACAACTATGCTACAGAAGATTGCTATAGGAGCCCTCTATTTCTATTTGAAGCCCTGTAATGCTACAGGAAGGCTACCAAGAAGGTTCAAGAGGTAAATAGGATGGGGTGAAGTTATGGGAAGGTGAATATAAGTGAAGGAAAATGGGTGAAAGGTAACCAACACAACTATCCAAGCTAAGAGCCTATTGAGGTATTGTTTCGCACTAGAAGATATGCTCACAACGATCATGGAATAATGACCTCATTAAAAATAATTTTGATGACAAAATTTCGAGTTTGGAAGATGAAGTGATGGAGTCCAAGGTGCAGGCGGTGAATATGGATTTTCCTGCATATTCAAATAGCCTTGTAATCATCGCATGCATACATTCATTGATCATTGACAAAATGAAACAACTAGAAGTGAAAAACATGAGTTGAATTTAGATGTTATCTAATTTATGTTAAAAATCTGATCTAATTAACAAACCAACTTCTAAGCTACAAGAAGCATATGTAGAACAGGATAACCACACAAATATGTTTCCAGGAAATCATAAAAAAAATAATTTTGGGTTGTGGTTGGAGGTCCTTCTACTCATGCTCCCATGAGAGAGATAAGACAGAGGCTGAAATCACATAATTTGATGGAGTATTCTTCTACTGAGATGCAAGAAACTAAAAAAAAAATGAAACTAAAAGAAATATACAAGTACACAAGACAGATCGAAGCAATTGGGTTGGGCCCAAACACAATATCCTCGGCCCTGTGAAACCAACTCAGTAATATATCACATAATAGTCAAAAAATAATAATTCCTGAGCTCAATAGCTACCTAGCTAGGAAAAAAAACTCGAAACCTCATGAGCTCCCTAGAAAATAGCAATATTCTATTAAAAATTGAGAAGAGTGGAGCTTATATCCTCATGAATTTCACTTGATTGACTACCATTGACCTTGAGATGATGAGAGAGATCTTAATGTGATCTTGGGTTTATTGAGGTAGTTAAGGAGGTGGATAACTTCCTATAATCTCTCCTTGTTTTCTACTCTAAGCCCCTACATAGAAATTTCCTAAAAAATTTCTCCATTTCTTGAAATTAAACCATATTAGGCTTCATGATATTAAAAACATCTTTCACCCTTCTCACTAAGTATAATATGATAAAAAATGTAAATCAATGTGAGAAAGAGATAGTTCTAAAGTTGGAGGATGTAATTATGACCATTTATAATGTACCTATTGATGAGCCTCATAATCACCCCCATAATAAAAAGGTTTCTAATCCTCTAAGCAACTCAGTCATCCATGTTCATCTCTCTCATGGCGCTGGTGGCTTCCTTGACATCCCAAGGCACCTCAGATGGAGTGCCTTCTGGTGGGTAGAATCCTCCATTATTTTCTACTTCAATCCACTTTGTTTTCTCTTCTGATTGGTCTCTTCCTTCATGCAGTCCTAGTAGTAAAGGTGGATTGATTTTCAATCCTATCCATTGTATTATCACTCTTTTCATAGCTCTTTTATATAAGGGTGTATTCTCCAAGGCATTCTTCATCCTTTTAGTAGAGCGGTATTCTCTATGTTGCAATATTAGTGGTAAATCATGCCATATTCTATGGAAAACTTGCGAACTATCCTCTCCCAAAAATCTAAAAGTATTTTCAAAATGAGGAATGGATTCATCCTAGGTTTCAATGTAATTTGGTTCCAAAACAACATCATTGGAAATGAGGCTATGACTGTTAATGACATCTTTGGGCCTCATTAGCTTAGCTCTGATGTATAGGGGTTCCTTCTCTTCTTTTTACATTACCCTTTTTACCTCTTTTGCTCTTGTTTCCTCATGCACTAGCCAAGATTCCAAGGCCATAAATTTCATGTCACGTAGTCTAGATCAATTAGGATCCCAATTGTTCATGTTAGTTAGTATGAGGTTATGCATATAAAACTAAACCAACATTTATCTCTCCCCAATACTAGTTTTTTTGCAAAAATCAAAAAATTGTTTGTAATTTTGAAAAACCAGAGAACCATGTTGAGCTATAGTTTTAATTTGAAATTGTAACCATTTATCTTTGAGGAAGAGAGAATAATATTTGGAAGGTTTCTTGCATTTCCGTGCATCCATACAGAGACTTAACATGGTGGCAAGTTGGGTTTCTTTCTCTTGCAACTTCTCTGTCAACCTCAAATTATATCCTTGTAGTTGTTCTTTCACCATAGACTCTCGGAGTCTCAAATAAGATAATACATTCCCCATCTCCTTGATTTTTTCCTCCATTAAACCCATATCTTCTACCTTCTTTAATGTAGAAATTTGAATTTTCTATACCTTATAATAGTTGGTCCAAATAATTTTAATAACCACAAGTTATATTTTTTCTTTGACCTCCTAAATAATTGGTTTGCAACTCGAAACTTTAGGTTTATGGTTATTTATTATAACTATATTAAATAACCATTGATAATAACCCTTTTTTTATTATTTCAATATTTTGTTAGTATTTTATTATATTTATTATTTCATTTTTTAATATTTGCTTATGTTTGATATAAAAAATGAATTTTATTGTTATATGGTTATTTTAATAACCATATAGCTTGAGTGGGCCTAATGGTTAAGAGCATGTGTTTCCTCCTAAGAGGTTGTAGGTTCAAAACCAGAGGGGGGTAGAGTATGTATTCCTTCGTAGACTTAGTAGTCAAATCATTGCATGAAGGTGGGTCCCTTGTCCCACAAATAAGGGGGTCTCATACACCAATTTGGTTTCTAGCTTGGTCGTGACCTTAAAATTGGATAATTATTATTATTATTATTTTAATTTATATATTTTCTTTTTGGGATTTAATATTATTATTTTTTCTTTTCTGTAGGGGCAAGGAGCCAATGATGGAATTGGATGAACACCACATATGGAAAGAGAGAACGTGATTGGTAGGATCTTCTCCACGATTACCTTAAAAATTGGGAATGTCTGAGGGATGTTTGGTGGGCATGGGGGGACAATTATGGTCATGGAGAAGGGGATCATTAATGATTTGGCTTAAATTGGGAGGCTCAAAGTAGACATATAGGGAAGCAAGGGTGGATTAGTGTCCATACTTGAAGAGGTTCCACCTGTAGGTTTACCTTGGTTACCACCTAGGTTTTCACCACCCACATTATTTCTTGACATGGTGGCAATGCAGGGTTGGGAAGATATGGAATCAGAGGAAGAACTGGAAGAATAATAAGAACAATATTCCATATGTGAACTAAGCAGAGGACTAGTTATATTTACCCTTACTCATCGAGCAGGGATAAGAGGGTGTCCTAAAGGAAATCGGGGGTGCAGGCCACGAAGTCTCCACAATAGAAGCGTAGGGGGCAATATGACATCGATACAAAGAAAATTCAAAAGGATAAGGGGTGATGATATGAGAAAAGAGAGTACCAAACAAAAGGAAAACACTTAGTATAGTGGTGACAAATGTAAACTAACTATAATGATATGATAATCTAATTCAATAAAATACATCCTATAAAAAAAATGACCTCTAGCCTAAAGGCGATATATATCCTCAAACAAGTCTTATTTCTATTGTTTTACATGGCCTTCCAAGAGATTTTTTACTTGATATAATCATATCCTTGTAATCAGATTTTTATAGAGAATGGTGGGGTAGAGGACCAACTATTTTCCCATAGTCGCTCTTATAGGGTGTTTTCCTAAGACTTTCCACTAAGGTTACCTTCATCCCATGGGGGAAATCAATTCTTGGGCTTCTAGGTAGTTAGTCGTTGGCATGTGAATCCCTACCACAAGTTGGGTAGCCTTGACGATAACTACTTGCACCATGACCTAATCTTAACCCCATTTGAATTTGGTCTCATATGTGCATCTTCTTTGGACCGTGGGATGGTGAAGGATTTTAAATCCCTTATCATGTAAACTTTATATGTCTCAATGTAAGTGATCAATGGCTATTATTGGAATATTATCCCATTGGTTCTCCACCTAACCACAAAAAAAATTTGTTCCTGGTTCCCAAGTGGGATTAATCTATGTGAGTTAAGCTATTATTATGGTGGAGTGTTTCAAGTCTTGGCCTGGCAGCTAAAACCAAGATCATGTTCGCTTTATGTGTGTATGTGAAAAAAATTGTCAAGTGGATGATTTAATTAAGCATGTTTTGATGATGCCATTAATGTTGAAAATAAAGTGCATAAACTATAAATAGTATTGAAACTGAATAGTAAAATGAATAGAAAAAAAATCACATAATCCCCCACCCATGAAGGAAATCAAGAGGCAAGAAAAATGATAGAAAATTGTTACACGTTATTTTGTCACCATGACATTTGACTATCTATATAGGTTCATCATCACCTATATTGTGCTCCCTTAGAGGTCAAAAACCCTAATGTTCCTAAACCAAGTCTTGGAATTGGAGAACAGCTCATTAAAACCCTAAAAAGTATAACTCCGCACTTTTCATAGCTCTTTCCTGTGAATCCACAGATATTTTCTCTATAGCCTGTGACACATCCTACACATTCTACTTATAAAACCTACAGACCCCCATAAACAATTAAATAAAGGAAAAAGTAACTTCTAGAAGCCCAGCTGGATGAATATTCTCCCAACTGGAAGCTTCTAGAGGCGCGATCATTTAGAGCTCTATCCCTCCACTCATGGAGCTTATCCCTTGGTCTATGGAGCTCAAATCCCTTCATGAGAGGAATCCATCCCCCTCTCAATGGTACTGAAACTACCTCCATTTCCCTATAAATTGAGCTCATGTTTAAGTCTCAAGGGTAGATTGTACCTTGTATATGGTAATTGTTGAAGAAATTATCAAGGGAGCATACTCTCTACACTAGTCATTATTGGTATGAGAATTATCACACACTCATGTCCATAACTTCATGCTAGTTCAGAGAGAGGAAGGCTTGCCAATCTAAAGGAGGAACGATTGTTTAGGACTCCAGGAGGAATTTGTACAACATCAAGGTGACAGGTTGTAAAGTTACTCTTTTCATACAAGATAATACATATGGATCTCCTTTTATCATTGAGTTGTTATTGTGTCTATTTGAATAATTCAATACTTGGATTCCTTGATCACTGAGTTAGACTAGCTGCTCTCAATTATTATATGTTGCAGGTGATTTTTATTCTTTCGCCTCTCTTTGATTGCAGGTTCTCATTAATGAAGAAGCCTCTTTGGAGTGAATAGATAAAAGGCTGCACCGAACGTTGAATTACAAGGTAGGAACATGTCCTCTTTCTTTGTCTATAATAATTTTGAATTACAAATGATCTAGAGAAAACGATTTACAAATGGATGTTTGTTTCTAGCTATCCGTAGGATACTAGGGAGATCGGTCTTGTCCGCAAGAGGGATTAATCCACATAACAACAATAAGAAACTCAAATACACAAAATAGCCAAAATATTTGTTTTCTAAGGGACTGGGATCTAAAGGAAAAAATATTTAAAAAGTGATGCAGAAACTAACAAACAATAGAAGTGAAATTGTTGGAAAGCGGAAGACGATAAGCAGCGAATGGGAGCATAAACAAGGGGTTCAGAAGTGTAAAGAAAACATGATATTTTAAAGGAAATGAAGAGTTGTAAAAACATGTCTAAAAATATTGTAAAAAAATGGAAAAAGAGGTGAAAAATAATGGTTTAAAATGTTGAACAATAGACTCCTCAACTCAACAATTCTCTTCCTAATTGATAGAGGTGTACTTTAAACCCTAGAAGGATTTTTCCATCCTCAATAAGAAAAATACTAAGTGGATACATGCTTATAGGTGACTTAGAAAAGAACAAAAGCCCTTCCTGACACATAGGCACACTAGTACATTTGGCGGAAATTCCGACACTTGGTTTCGACACTTTTGACCAAATGTCGGAAATTTCCCCAAATTTTTTCAATCCCGCCCGAAACCATCGATATACCGACGTCTAGAGAAATGTGTCTCAATACCGACACTTAGACAAAGTGTCGTAATTGTGACATTTGAAGGAAGATGTCGCAATTGCGACACTATGCCCCAAAGCGTCGCTATTGCGACGACTGCTTCCAAACGTCGCAATTGTGACACAATGTCTAAGTGTTGCAATTGCGACGTTTGGAGGCAGCCGTCGCAATAGTGACGCTTTTTTTACGATACAATGTCTAAGTGTCGAAATTACAGCATTTAGAGGGATCTTTCAGCGACGCTCTGGCCGTCATTAGTATAACGACACTTATATGCAATAAACGACATTTATATGCCTTTGCAAAAATGGTCGGCTTACAGAGCAGCGCGAGGAGTAGTTAATGGAGGCACCTTTGCGATTGCGCATAATTTGGAAAGAAAATAGAAATAAGGAGAGAGGCTCCTTTAATTTCATATTTGATTTGTGAAGGTATGTATTGTCCAGCCTACAATTCTATGTTGTCGAGAAATACTCACAATCCTCTGGAAACAAGACTGTTGTGAAGATGCCTGGCAAAGAAACAGACATCGGGTTCACGACTGTTGATGAACACATCGTAGTCCGGCGAAGAAGGCACCAAGGAGGGTATTCTCAGTGAATGAGGGATGTTGAAATATTGATTTCAACTACCTACCTTGTCCTCTGGCCACTTTCTAAATCTGTTTGAATGGCTCTGTCAAACAGCCGCTTTCTAAAACTGATGAACATTCAATTTTGGTTTTTAAATCATAGTCCCTGCACACTTAAAAATAAAGCGCTGTATTGTTTTGGAAAAAGAGCAATTTAATAGTAAACGCGGGAGATTTTAATTCAAAATAACATGGTCCCACAGACCACAGACCAAATCAGCCATCCACGTGGAAGCAGGCGATTCGATCACGTTATTTTTTGGCCCATCTGCATTGTGGAATTCCAGACCTGAAACATTATAGGGTAGAATTAATTTGATTTTCGCGTCACAGTTTTCCTCCGTACGAAAAGCCAAAAAATGGACCCGAATTTTTATATGGCATATTCTATGAAATTTTCGCGTCACAAATTAGGGTGACATCAACAGGCTATTTTGGAACGTGAATTTGTGATTGAAATCGGGTTTATTTTTTTTGAAGTCCGGACGTATGATATAGTTTTATTAATATTTTGTTTCACCGCCTGATAGTTATTTAAACCATCGGATCATATATAACATATGCGCAAATATTTCACTTTGGGCATTTGTAATGTGGGCCTTGAATACTTTAAATAGGTACATATACATTAGACAATTTAAAAGTTTTGAGGATTGCACCCCCGGTGCAATTGTTTGTTTATAAGATTATATGATACATGCGAGATAAAGGTTTATTATTTATCATATATAAATAAATTTGATCAATATTGTACATTTACACTTTTATGAGGTGATGTTATAAGTAAATTCATAAATATCTCTTTTTAATCCTCATTTTACTCCATGAATATGTTTGGAAATGAAATTTCAATAGATTAATTTTCTCCTAACCTATGTATCATCGATATTGTACATTTACATTCTTAATTATGAGGTGATGTTATAGGTAAATCCATGAATATCTCCTTTTAATCTTCATTTTACTCCATGAATATGTTTGGAAATGAAATTTCAATAGATTAATTTTCTTGCTATTATATGTTTTACGAAGATATGGTAAGGAATTCTCTCTTGTTCTTCTTAGAAATAATTATATATAAGTTTTTTTTTTTTTTCAAAATATATTAAAAAAATTATATGAGAAAAATTATTAATTCATCAATATGTGTGTGTGTGTGTTGTGAGGAATAATTTCGTAGTTCAACTTAATGGTTCATTATATAATCATGTGATCATCACCAATGATATATCTTAAAAAGCCACTGAAAAGCCATGTGTACAAAATCTATGTATACTCTAGAGAGTGGTTCTCATATCACTATGTAAATTGTTGTATGCTACTTCAAAAAAATTATAAGATAAACTATAATACACATCATATATGCACCATAACAATTGGTACAGGGTAAAACCCACCTGCCACACCTTTGTACTCAATCCAATTTTCTCTGTCAACTCTTCTAGCTGTGGGAGTTTCCTCCAAGGATCATAATACCCCCAAGGCCTGTTATCACCCTAGTAATTCTCAGGTTGTGGGATAGGGATTTTTGTAGTTAAGAACACCAGGGGTAACCAAGAACTGCTTTGGGAATTCAAGATATAGCCTTCTTGAACCCTAGAGAGGGATCTCTCCATATGATTTAGCTTTGTTTTAGTAACAGATATTAGGCTATCTATGATTGTGTATTTGGGTTTGATTTTAAAATATTGGTGGGAATAAAGAGATTTCAAGGTAAACCAGAAGGATCTACCAGAATATTGGGCAATGGAGTCAACTCTCTAGGCAAGCAGAACTAAGAAATAAGACTCAGAGATGCAAATGTGCTAAGGGCAAGATAGGTGACCTTCTAAGGCTATGTATAGGCTTGATTTGATGGAGTGGATGGAATCTGAGCAAAATGGCACTTAAGAATCCTTAAGCTACAGATAAGAAGATTGAAGAAGGGGATCTAACTGGGAACCGTAGAACTGCCCATAAGGTTTTACGAACAGGCTATTACTGGCCTACCATCTTTAAGGATGCCAAAATATTCGTGCAGGCCTGTGATAGCTGCCAAAGGGCAGGACGCCCTGGGCAGTCTGATGAAATGCCTTTGAACCCTCAACTAGTGATTGAACCATTTGAACATTGGGCACTTGATTTTTTTGGCCCTATTAGTCCTCCCTCAAACCAAAAAACATACATCCTAGTTGCAACCGAATATGTCACTAAGTGGGTCGAAGCAGAGGCACTTTCAAAAGCTACAGAGGACTCTGTAGTACAGTTTCTTTTCCAAATCTTTGTGCGCTATGCTCTCCCAAGGGATATAATCACAGATGGAGGACCACAATTTGTAGGTAATAGATTTGCTGAAACATTGCAAAACTACCACATTCAACACAATATTACAACTCCATATCACCCACAGGCCAATGGCCAAGTAGAGAGCACGAACAAGGTAGAAAACATAAAAATGCCAAGTAGAGAGCACGAACCATAGTTGCCTTGAGAAATTTTATTCACACTGAATACTTCGAATTGTGAAGTATTTATACAAAAAAATGTTTACAAAATATCTCAGGAATTGAGATAATGTTTTAATAAAAAATAGGAAAGAAAACTTAAAAGGAGGGACAACTGCAAAACAGTTTGCAAGCTGTTACCTTTTTACAAGAAAAAATAGAACTGATTATTCTAATTTGATCTAATTGTTGTTGTGCACTTTAGCCCTGTATTTTTACCATTTGAGGTAACAGTAAAAAATGAATTTCCAAGTGAATTTCCTATTTTTTATCTATTAAATTCACAACAGATCTGTGAATTCTTGCCACTTTTCTGCAGAGGGGATCTTCAGTCTTCAATTTTCTGTAACTTTCATCTGCCTCTGTATACTTGGAAAAGTTAGGCTTGATAGTGAACATATGCCTGATCTCATTATCTAAAAAGAACATATTTTCAAAATACTACAGAAGTATTTTGCCTGTTGGTGATCCTTGAGGCAGTTGTTGTCTGGCTTGCTCTTTTGCATGATTTCTGATTTTTAGATCATAATATTTCTGAGGCATTAACTTGTCATTCAATGTGTGAATATTAGGCAAACCTTCTTCTGACAATGTTTTTTATTTGGCTAAAAATCTTGAGATGGATAAATTCATCTCTTTACACCGGTCCTCTAGATTACTCATTATGTTTCTTTTGTTCAGGACCTTTTTGATTTGAAGAATGGTTTCTGTTCTATCAACAATTTTTAATTCTTCCAACTCTTCCCCGGTTTTACAGTTTAAAAAAGCTATGAGTTGGATTTCTTGGGCTGGTTTTTTGTAAATTTCCCTCTTAGTCTTGTCAATCTCTGCACTAGCAACTTGAAGTAACTCCCTCTGTTCATAAATTATCTGAATTGAAGGCCATTGACAATGAATGCCATCAATAATTTTGGTCCATAAATGATTTTTTATAAAGGCCACTTGATCTGTAAGATTTACTTGTGCTTGCAGAATCTTTACCTGTTCTTGTAGTCGATCAGCCCTTTGCTCATGTCCTTTAGAAGTAATCAAGGCATCATTTTTGGATTTTTCTAAATTTTTCGTAGTGCCTTTCAAACTAAGAATCCTCTTTATCTTGGTCTTGTAGTGTGCTCCTATGTGAGGATGAAGAAGAAGAGGCAGATATTAGAGAAGTAATTGGCACTACAGTTGGAAGTACTCCTTTCGGTGCCAAGTGTTCTGCCAAAGTAGATGGTATAGCAGTGTTTATAGTGGGGATCACTGTAGGAATGACCATCGGTTGTGATTTTCTTAGTTCTTCATTCTCTTTCATTAGAGCTTCTATTTGACTTTCCATTGTTTTTATCTGATCTGTCATTTGATGTACAAGCTGGTTTAAATCATCATTCTCTATTTTTTGCTGTAGAATTTCTTTTTCTTGAGAGTTTTCACTCTGAGGCAACTTCAATTGTTTTCTAAGAGCAGCTATATCCTTATTTTTCTGTTTAATTAAGACTTTTTCCCCTTCAATGTTGGTTGGGTCACCCCCTGCTTCAATCACTATATCTTCTAGTGCTTTTATTCTTAAATTATTAGCATACAGTGAGGCTTTGTCCAACCTCATTTGATTTTTGAGGTTGAGCACTGTTTTCTCAAGCCTAATTGATTTCATAGTTTTACTGACAATTTTGGAATATAGCATTTCAATATTGCTCCTATGAAATTCAATTTGATCTAATTCATGAATGGCATCTGCATCCACTTCAAAATCTGTTTTGGAATAATCTGCCACTGATTTTGGCTCAACCACTGTAGGCTTCAAGAATGACATTACCAATTTATTGGATGAATAATCAAATGTTGAAAGAAGCCTGTCTTTGTTTCTAGGCTTTTCCTTAAGAAATCTAGAATGAGCTTGATTCTTGAGCTCTTCATTCTTCTCTTTAATCTGTCTGAATTTGATCTGAATCTCTGACTCTGTATTGTCAATTTCCTGAGAAGAAGGAGGCAAATCGACAGTAGCCTGGTTTTCCTTCATGACTGTATCTTTTTGTTGTGTTCCAATTTTTACATTTTGAAGCTCTTCTAATGTTTGAGTGACTATTGTTGTTGCTTCATCATTTATATCAATATTTACAGCCTTATCCTTTTCTTCTTCTGTTGACTTGCTTCTTTTACTATAAGGAGTTCTCAATTTTATGTCCTCAATAGTCTCAGCTATGAAACTATCTCCTTCTCTGTCTCTTTTATGTACATTATAAATATCTTTGCTTGTAGAAGCCACCTGTACTGTCTGTTCAATCTGTTTGCCTTTGCCACTGTCTACCTGTATTACCTGTACTGCCTGTGAATCATCATCAGATAGGGTGTTTGGCTCCCATTCAATTTTATTTACATATATTTCAATATGGGGCTTAGGATCATGCAAGTAAACATGCAACTTACATTTTACCCTTATTGCACTCAAAATACCTTGTGGGTCATACTTCCATGTAAAACTACATGGGAAATTATACTCTTTAAGTTTGACATTTATCTCATTGGCAGCTTCTCTGTTATTCACAATGAATGGCCCAATTTGATTTTTCAGCTTAAATTGGGTCTTTTTCTTGAAAGCTATGAAGTTGATTTCATCTACATTCAATAGTTGTCTTAGATATTCTAAAGTAAATATTCTTGTAGTAACAAATCTGGGTAACTTATATGGGGCCAGGGATGAGCCATACACTCTGATTTCTGTATGATTTTTATATAAATACCAATATCTAGTTTTGTAGCTCTCTGATAACTGCATAATTCTTCTTGTCTCATCATTGATCCTAGGGATCTCCTCTTTTTCCAAGAGATACATAGCAGGGGCTATAAATGAGTCATCGAAATCTGTAAAACTATACTTTCTATTCCATTTCCTTAGAATAGATGACCAAAATACTACTAATAGAAATTTTCCTTCTGCTTCCACTTTCTCACATTCAATTAGAAACTTATCTGTTTGATAATATAGGAAGAGGTGGAGTAGATAAGAGGAGTATCTGAAAACTCCTTCGTCTGGTAATCTGGATAACTGATAATGCATACTTTCAGCAATAAATCTAGCAAAATTGAACTGAATGGATGGTGATTGACCAGCGCTTAGAGTTGAAAAAAAACCTAGGATAGCCACATCAGTGAATTCATCACTGGCGTATCCTAGTATGAAGGAGAGCATTGAGACAATCTGTCTAGTTTCATCTGGGAAATCAACGGTGTTGAAAGGAGGATTTAACTTAGGAATATCAACTTGATTTGGACAAAAATTCTGGTATATTTTGAATCTAGTATTGAACTCCAAGTCAAGATATAGTTGGGTTAAATCTTCTATTGATAGGGAAGCAGAATTGGGGTCATGATTCATTTGCAGCATGGAATTTTTTGACTCTTCGGTGATGTAAAACAAGATATCTTTTTCTTTGTTTACAATAAATATTTGTTTTGGCATATAATAGGTTTGGCATAATCTGATAAAGTCAAGAACATAATGAGTGAGAGGGACAATATATCTAGGCAGATTGGATTCCCAAATTGGAATATCTTTGTCACTCTTTTCCACTGATTTGCCATAGCAACAATTATAGACATCAAATAGGTTAAATTCTACATTACAGTCTAGTATTCTATAGTTCAGATCAACTAAAGGGCTGTTCTATGGAGAAATTACTAGAGGCTGGACTGGTCTGACCACTTCTGTAGAATCAGCCATAAGTACAGGAGTTGGTTTGTCGATTTTGAAGGACATAGGCTGAGGAATATTTGCAGAAGAATTATTTTGAGATTTTGGGCCTCCATTCTTGGGGGTTACCTATTTCTTGGTCATTTTTAATAATGAACGAAGCAAGCTTAAATGGTTTGCTAAGTTCCTTTACGAGAAACATGGGTTTCTTGGCGAATTTATACTGAAAATTGGGTTTCTGAGCAGGGTTTTTAGGAAATGCAAGGAATTTAAAGCTCATAACATGTATTTAAAATCAATTTCAACAACAAAATGGACCAGGGTATGGAAAAAACTGCGAGAAAGGGCAATTAGGGATTTCAGGGAAATTTTGACAGAGTTTCCCATGAAGAATGGACACTTTTTTGCAGTAAATTTGGTAATTATTTGAAATCGACAGGAATTTTGAAATCTTAGAGGGAAAATTCGAAGAAAAATACCTGGAGAACCAGCGGAATTCAGTTGAAGACGTTGTAGAGGTGCTCAGTCTTCAATTTTTTGAAAATGGCTTCGCAGAGGACAATGTAGTACTTTGTAATGGAAATTCAGGGCAATGGGCGTCAAAAATGGTACTGGTAGGTTGAAAATGGCTCTGCAAAGTTTATCAGGGTTCAAACGGCGTGATTTTGAGGAAAAAAGGTTCTGCAATGTTTCTACAGGTTTAAAGCGAAAAGGTGAAAATTTGAATGAAAAATATAATTTTAATGTATTAAACGATGGTATAACCATAGTTAAATGACATTAAACTTGGGTTAAACGAGTGAGGTTTAGGGAATAACGCCAGTGGTATTCGCGAGGGTAAATGGTGGTAAGCGGAAACTAGCTTTTTGAACGCGATACAATGTGGTGGCGACACGTAAGCGCGGGTGGTTCGGAAAAACCACCCATTTCGTGCAGCTTTGCCAAAACATCAAACGATTACTTTATGAGCGTGAAAATGTATTAGCGCTGTCGGATCTAGATTCAACGAGCGAATGGCCACGATTCAAAGGAAAGGTGCGAGGAAAACGTAAGTTATCGGGTTCACTTTGAGCCATTGATCTTGGGAAACCGTCGCTATACTCACATTTAGAGAAAAGTGTCGCAATACCGACACTTAGAAAAAGTGTCGCAATTGCGACATTATGCCCCAAAGCATCGCTAGACGGCTCCCTCCAAACGTCGCAATTGCCTCCAAACGTTACTATTATATGTTTTATGAAGATATGGTAAGAAACTCTCTCTTTTTATTCTTAGAAATAATTATATATAATTTTTTTTTTTTTCAAAATAGATTAAAAAAATTATATGAGAAAAATTATTAATTCATCAATATGTGTGTTTTGTGAGGAATAATTTCATATTTCAACTTAATGGTTCATTATATAATCATGTGAGCATCACCAATGATATATCTTAAAAAGCCACTGAAAATCCATGTGTACAAAATCAATGTATACTCTAGAGAGTGGTTCTCATATCACTATGTAAATTGTTGTATGCTACTTCAACAAAATTCTAAGATAAACTGCAATACACATCATATATGCACCATAACAATTGCCATACAACTAATTTGTTTTAGGATACATGTGGCATTCTAGGCGTAAATTCTATACCAGTGTAGATCCATCTTAACTCCGGATCTATCAAGCGCCGAGAGGGATCAAATCTCTCAAGGTGCAAACCTTTTTTTTGAGTGCAAAACTTGAGAAAAGGTTTGCACCTCGAGAGATTTGATCCCTCTCGGTGCTTGATAGATCTAGAGTTAAGATGGATCTACGCTGGTTTCATTCATGTATTGCTAAGGAAAATCTATCGAAGATATGATTAATTTTATCAATAATATGTAAATATATCAAATATTAATATAATCATTTTAAATATGCTAAATATTTTTGAGATTAACTTGGTCATTTTAATTTTAAATTTTCTTACTTACCTTAGTTTGTTGAGATGATAAATATTGTCAATAACTATAATGATGAAAAATGATGAAATAATTTTTTTGAATGCAAAGTGACAATAATAGTGTTGAAAGATAGAAAATGTGAATAATAAGAATGTACTCATGTTACAAATAGTCTTCATTGTGATCAATCTCAAACTATTTTATTCTACTATTCTTATTGTCACCCTTGTTAGTTTTGTTATCTTTTCATATGAATTATATGAAAAATAAAATCTAAATCATAAACCAATTAAATCTTTAGCTCGAGCTATTGTAGTAAACATGATACCTTGTCTCTCTTGCTCTCCAATATTAATAGGTTAAATTACTATAACACAAAAATCAATGTACATTGTCAATAATTTTTTGTGGTTACACTAAAATCAATGCATATTGTTAATCCAATCACTTTAAAATTAATGTACCGTCATATATCCAATTACATAAAATCATAAATCAACATATACATTGAAATCAATGCATTTAATGCAAGTAATCAAATAAGATTAGAAAATAAATTCTACATTGAAATCAATGCACCTAATGCAAGAAATCAAATAAGATTAGAAACCAACATCTACACTGAAATCAATGAATTTACTCAAAGCAATCAAATAGGATTAGAAATCACCATCCACACTGAAATCAATGCATTTAATGCAAACACTCAAATAGGATTAGAAATAATCTACATTGAAATCAATGCATCTAGTGGAAGCAATCAAATATAATTATAAATAGATGTCTAAATTGAAATCAACACATCCAGTGCAAGCAATCAAATAGTATTGGAAATCACCACCAACACTGAAATAAATGCATCTAGTGCAAGTAATCAAATATCATTAGAAATAAATATCTACACTAAAATCGATGCATCTAGTGCAAATAATCAAATAGGATTATAAATCACCATCTCTTGTTTTTTGTCTCTCTATCTCACCCCCCTAAACACACACGCTTTTGCACTCCATATATATCATTCTCTTTGTCAATCACCCCCTCTCCCCATCTCTCTCTTCTTCACTCTCTTCACCTTCCATCTATATCTCTATCTTCCCCTTCTCTCCCTCTCCCCCCCTAATATCTTGCTTTCCTTATTTTTTCGTCTCTCCCTCTCTCTCCATATTCCTTATCACTCACTCTCTCTCTCTCTCTAGAAACCAACATCTACACTGAAATCAATGCATTTACTCAAAGAAATAAAATAGGATTAGAAATCACCATCTACACTGAAATCAATGCATTTAGTGCAAACAATAAAATAGGATTAGAAATCATCTACATTGAAATCAATTCATCTAGTGTAAGTAACCAAACACAATTATAAATCGACATCCAAATTAAAATCAACATATTCAGTGCAAGAAATCAAATTGTA